>CM076582.1:1111714656-1112092475 GCA_034641835.2 Pinus albicaulis
CTTCTTGTTCATTTTCTTCTTCTTCTTCGCAATCTATGTAAAATAATTTATTTTCAGCACATTTATGACCTTTAGTGTATTTGCTATCACAATTGTAGCAAAGCCCTTTTGCTCTTTTTTCTTCCAATTGTTGTGGTGTCAACCTTGTAGGTTGTGGAAATCTAGGCATAGCAACACTTCCTTCTTTATAGAATTAAGTTGTAGGCTTCCTTGTCGCCATAACTTTACATTCAACTTTTCTTGCCAACCTGAATGCCTTCTCCAATGAATCAGGCTCCAAAACACGAACTTCATGTTGGATGTTATCCTTTAGAGTACCTATGAAGAGATCAATCCTGTGTTCCTCTGGAATATCAGTTACCCTTATATTCAATTTTGGAAGTCCTCAATGTGCTGCCCCACTAAACCCTTTTGTTTGAGATTTATCAATTGGCTAAAGAAGGTGTTGCTCTTTGTATCCTCATAATGTGCTATCATTTCCTCCGTAAAAATTGACCAAGTGACAATTTTTTTACGGGAGAAAATCCATTGATACCATACAAATGTATTTTGTTCTAAATGTAAAGTTGCAATGCGTACCTTTTGTGTTTTTTGCACGTTATGGAGATCAAAATATTGCTCCATCTGTAGTATCCATGTTACAGGATCCTTTCCATCAAACTTCCTCATATCCATCTTTGGAATATGGTGGTTCTTCCCGCCAACATTAGAGTTTATGAAATCACAATTAACATGTATTTTGTTCTCATCATGAGGTTCTTCTACTATCTTTTCACCATTAGGAAACCTTTCTTGTATCAACTTTGTCAAACCTTCCATGTCTTCTTTTAGAAAATTCTTCATGTTTTCCATTTTCTCATCGATATTAGCTTCCATGTCATCCATCTTAGATTCCATGCCAGCCTCCATGCCATCCATCTTAGCTTCCATGCCTTTATTCAAAACTTCCATTTCATTTTTTGTTGCTCTTTGCGAGAGTGAAATTTGTTGCACTTGCTCTTGTAATTTTGATAGATCATGTTGCAATTCTTCGTCTTCATGAGTCATAGTAGAGATTTACAAAGGCTTAATGGGTGTTGAATTCTTTTTTGGGGCCATTTTATAATCCAATACTGATATCTATTCTACAATATGCCCTTGCAATCAATTCAACTTGATTCTTCAAACAAGACCTATGCAATTCGGAAACAAAATACACACCTTTTACTTGCTTTTGAGAAGCTCGATATTGAAATTGTATTATCTCTGTGATTGCGGCTCTTATATATATGAAATTCAGCACTGAAGTAGCCCTCTAAATTATCTTTTGAATGCCACAGGTCTGACCTGATTTGGATTCTCTAAGACAAAGTTGTGTCCAATCTCCCACAATGACCTAATTATGGACTGGTTCAGTAGAGCGAACTTGTACGAATTGCCACGTGTCACTTTTTTGTCCTTTGTCTTTGAAATTGATAGCCAAGAAACTACAATCCGTGTACTTGCGACCACCTTTTACGACACTCAAATCCGATGCCCAAAGAGAGAGTTATTGAACTTTTCACACGATCACCTCTTTGAGATGAAATTTAGGAGCCCGAAAAAGCACTACCTTCCACAGATCCTATCTCCACAAATATTGCGAACCAAGCTCTGAAATTTTTTGACGACTTTCCTCAAGGTTTCAGCTTCGCACCATATGAATTTTCGATTCTGAACCTTCGTAGAAAAAACTTTATAGCGCAAATTCCATGATGACCTGTTTAGGAGCCTGAAAAAAGACCTAACTTCCATAGATCATATCTCCAAAAATATTGCGAACCAAGCTTTGAAATTTTTAGAAACACTTCCTCAGGATTTCGGCTTCACACCCTAAAAATTTCAGCTTCTGAAACTTCGTAGAAAAGAAGTTATAGCGAAAATTCCACGATGACCTGTTTGGAGCAGCGAAACCCTAGAATCCAAGGCTCTGATACCAAAAGTTGTGTAACCAGCTCCAAAAATAGAAGAAAAGAGATATCAAAACCTTATAAATGAGCCACTTCGAGGGGGAAACCTCCAATACATTACATAAATGAGAAATTCTTGGATGATACAAATGAACAAAACCTCCTTCTATATATAGGAGTCCATGGGGCCACAATATAATCCTAGTGGGCCACAATGTAATCCTAGCTGACCTAACATTAATAATTTAAGGGCAAAATAATAATAAAATGGGGGTTACAAGGGTACAATAATAACAATAAGGGGGTTACACTAACAACAATAAGGGACTATACTAGTAATATAGGGACCTAACATATTCCATGTACTCTTCTTTCGCTGAACTGAGTGCCATAGATCGATGCGTCTTGCTGTACCAAGAAACTGATGTCAATCCTATGCTAAAGACCCCTCCTAATGTGCTCTTTCTGTATGATGGACTGCCTGCCCAATATTCATCCGTGAAGCCTTGGAGCTTCACTCCCTCTGTCCGTCTATACCATAGACCATACTCTGATGTGCCCCTCAAGTATCTCAAGACATGCTTCCCCGCCTTCCAAAATATCTTGGTAGTCTTAACCATAGCTTGACTCAGTTGGTTAATTGCATAGCAAATGTATGGTCCGGTGTTCACTAGATACATCATTGAACCAACTAACTGTTAGGACCTCACTATGTATCATTTTTACTATATATTTTGACACCACCTTACCTTTTATAACCATGTTTAAAAAGGATCTGGCTACTGTTCTATTTCTCAATTCAATTTCTTCCCGCTTCAATAATTGAAGCATCTCTAGAAGAAACTCCCCTTCTGGTTCCACCTGTATCACATTGCAATCAACAATATGAGAAGCATCATGTACATATATTTTTAATAACGAAATATGAAACACATCATGAACTTTAACATGGGGGGGTAAGGCCAATTTATAAGCCACTGGTCCCACCCTTTCTAAGACCTCAAAAGGACCACAATATCTAGGAGCCAATTTTGCACAGCTCCCAGCATAAAGAGTGCTCTTTTTGGGTTTAATCCGCAGATACACATGTTCACCCACTTTGTACTCTTAGTGCATTCTCTTCTTGTTAGAATAACTTTTCTGTCGATCTTGGGTTGTCTTGATGTTTCTCTGTATTTGTTTGACAATCCTTTCCATTTCTTGTAGAGCATCTGGCCCAAGTACTAGCTTATCTTCAGGCTGGCTCCAGCTTAAAGGAGTATGGCACTTTCTTTCATAGAGTGCCTCAAATGGATGCATTTTGATGGAATATTGGTAGCTATTATTATAAGAAAATTCGACTAAATGTAAGTAGTCTTCCCATTTAGTTGGCCTATCCATCACATACATTCTAAGCATATCCTCCAAAATTTGATTTGTTCTCTCTGTTTGACCATCCGTCTGAGGGTGATAAGCAGTGCTAAAATTTAATTTAGTGCCCATGCCCCCAAACAGACCTTTCCAAAAGGCTGCTGTGAACTTAGCGTCTCTATATGAAATAAGCATCTTTGGAACCCCGTGTAACCTTACAATTTCTTTTAGGAACACATTTGCTACTTGGGCTGTCCCAAAAGTAGATTTTACCAGTATGAAATGTGCAGCCTTTGTTAAGGTGTCTACCACTACCATCACTGAGGCATGCTGGTACTTTGTTCTGGGTAATCCGGTTATAAAATTCATAGAAACAGTGTCCCATTTATTTTCTGCAATTGGTAAGGGATTTAGAAGACTAGCTAGATGTTGATGTTCAACTTTGACTAGTTGACATTCCATGCATCTGGCTAAGTAGTTGGCCACGTATTTTTTCATTCCTGGCCAAAAAAAATTATTTCTCAAGGCTATAAGCATTTTCTGATATCTAGGATGTCCTGAATATGGCTGTTTATGATATTCATCTAGGATTTATTTCTTCAAAGAGTCCACATTAGGGATATACAATCTGTTTATATAACTGATCAACCCTTTCTGATTTCGATTGTATCCAGCCATTTCCTTTTTCAGCATTTGCACTTGTAGGTTCTCATAGTTGGGATCTTGACCTGATACCTTTTTTACTAATTCTTCTAAGTCAAAATTGACACTACTCCCAATGTTACCTATGTTTTGGCAGGCATTTCTACTTAGAGCATCAACAATTTTGTTTTCTTTCCTTTTGATATGTTTTATGTCCATATCAAATTCACTCAGAAAATATAGCCATCTGGCTTGTCGAGTATTCAATTCTGTTTGAGTGAAAAAATACTTGAGACTGATATGATTTGTCATGAATGTAAATTTTTTTCCAAGAAGATAGTGTTGCCACATATTCAAGGCATGGATTACAACAGCTAACTCAAGATCATATACACTATAATTCTGTTCATGTTTCTTAAGTTTTCTAGATTCATATGCAATAACAGAATTCTCTTGCAACATAACTCCTCCCAATCCCTCTCTACACGCATCCGTACACATGACAAACTCTTTATCAGGATCTGCAATCTTCAGTATAGGTGTTGTACTAAGTTTTAATTTTAGTTGTTCAAAGCTATTTTAGCATTTTTCAGTCCACTCAAATTTGGTGCCTTTCCTCTGTAGTGAAGTTATGGAATATGCTATTGCAGAAAACATTTCTACAAATCATCGGTAATATCCCGTAATCCCCATAAATGATCTCACCGCTGAAACATCAGTCGGCACCAGCCACTCTCTAATAGCCTTGATTTTCTCAGGGTCAACAACCAATCCTTGTTTAGAAATGATATGCCCCAAATATTGAATTTTATCCTTATATAATTCACATTTGCTAAACTTGGCATACAACTAATTCTCCTTAAGCATTTGCAACACAATTCTAAGGTGTTCTTTATGTTTTGCCTCACTTTTTGAATAACTTAGAATGGCGTCTATAAATACTAGGACAAATTTTTCTAAGTATTTATTCAGGATGCTATTCATTAAGCACATAAAAGTGGCAAGAGCATTGGTCAAACCAAAAGGTAGGACTACAAATTCGTAGTGACCATACCTGGTTCGAAAAGTTGTTTTACTGATATCCTCCTCCTTAATTCTGAGTTGGTGATAGCAGGTCCTTAAGTCAATCTTAGAGAATATTGAAGCTCCTCTAACCTGATCAAAAATTTCATCTATTCTAGGCAATGGATACCTATTTTTGATTGTCAACTTATTTAGTTGACGATAGTCATTGCACATTATAAAGGTTCCATCCTTCTTTTTCACGAACAACACCGGTGCTCCCCAAGGAGATACACTCGGTGTGATGTAACCTTTATCCAGCAATTCTTGTAATTGCATTTTTAACTCCATGAGTTCAGGGGGTCTCATCTGGTAAGGGGATCTAGAAAATGGTGTTTCCCCTGGCACCAAATCGATTGAAAAATCGATCTCTCTCTTGGGGGGAAGATGAGGAATCTCATACGGAAAAACTTCCTTAAAATCTCTTATCACTGGTAAGGTGTCTAACAAGTTTTCTTCAGGTTGTTGTCCTAATTCTTCAACATGTATAGCATATACTTGATATCCTTTCCTAGCTGTTATTTTTAGCTGAAGGGCTGAAATCTGCCTTACAGAAATAGGTTTCGGTTTCCCCTTTAGTATGAATGGTTTTCCTTCCTCATCTATACAGTGCAGAGTTTTGTCCCAAAAATTCAGCATGGTCTTTTTCTTTTCTAACTAGTCCATTCCGATCAATAAATCATAGGAACCGAATGGTAAAATGTTTAAAACTACCTCTGTCTGATATTCATTCAATTGAATAGTTGTTTTAGGTAGCTTATGAGTTACCTTGCATTTAGTTCCGGTAGCTAACTATACCAACCAAGGCTGTTGAAACTTTTATGTTCTGAGTTTACATTTTTCTACAACTTGTGGACTAATATAGCTCAAAGAAGCACCCAGCTCAATTAAGATAGTAACAGATTGATCAAAATTTTTACCTTCCATCTCGACCATAGTAGACTGATGTTCTTCTAGTCAGTTCTCCAAAGCTGCACTGATAGTGGGGATATTCCTTGCTACGTCATTCACTATGGTAGCTTCTCTATCTCTCAGAACCATCTGAATATTTCAATGCAGATAGTCCCTTAACAGATGAGGTTCTCCACAACCCCAACATTTTAAAGGCTCCGACATTTTAACAATTCCTTCTTTCTTATTATTCCCATATATTTTCTTTGAACAAACTTGGGATTGAGCAATTTGACTTTCCTTTGGTTTGTTAAATTTCTTCCGTTGATGATTTCTACCAAAATTCTTCAAGTAAGCTAGTTTCTGTTTCTTTCCTTTGAAATCCCCCTTGTTTGTCTAGCTCTTCCCTTGTTCACTCTTTCCCTTAAACTACTGGTAGCATAATCTGGCTTTCCTCACCACTTCGTCCATGGTTTTTGGATTATCGAACTCTATTTTCTCCTTGTACACAGTAGGCAAATAGTTCAAAAACCTTTGTACCTTTGCTTTCTCTTCACGAATATAAGGAACATATCTTAACATATTTTTAAACTTGGTGACAAAGTCATCTATGGTGAGCTATCCCAATCTGAGTTCGTGAAACTATTTTTCTTTTTCATCATATAAGCGTTCGTTCAAATACCAGTTTTTAAACTTCACTTGGAAATCTTTCCATGTCACAGTTTTTTCATCAATGGCATGAACCATTTTTGTTTCCACCCCTAGTTTTATGTTTTCCTTTAATCTAGACATTTGAACTTTAATCCAAAGGGGAGTGGACCCCAATGGATAAGTATTGTGTGGATGTAATTAAGTATTTAATTATGAAAGATAAATAAAATAATTCTGTGCATATTGACCAAATGAGAATTATGAGATCACTTGCCAAATCCATGAGGTATGGAAAGAGCCTAAGACTTTCCCCAAAAAAAATTCAAAAATCCTTGAAAGAATTTATTTCTAAATTAGATTTTTGAGGAAAAATCAAGTTTTCCCCAATGAGGTGGAGAGTATTTGGGAAGAGGTAAAAATCTGGGAAAAGCAGAAAGCAGCTTTAAAAGTCCCTAAATAAGGGAAGCGTAGGCAAACAGGAAGAAAAGCATCCTGTAATTCTGGACGCAGAATTAGAAACAGGCTTTGGGGAGCAAAATAATAAATAAGATATTCTAGAACAGATTGAGGTTGGTCTGTTCTAGGAGAGGATCTCAGCTTGGGGGTGAGTTCTGGAGACAGAGGAACTCTACGGTTGGGAGGTTGGTCAATTACAAAAGTGGTATGTCCATAAATATTCTAGGAATGGTTAAAAGATCTAGTTTTGTGCAATATGGTTGAGGACTGTAGAGGTTATTTTAGATTAAAAATTTTGAAGTGTGATTCCTTACATTTAACAGAGCTATATAGAAGAAATAAATCTTCTTAACTCTGTATAGTTGTAGGAACAAAACTTATGGGGAGAATCCATCAGAGTCTCTAAACCAATGATTGGTTTCAATCTGAGGATACATCTTACCCCAAAGATGTTTTAGTAGTTTAAATTTAATTTACTTTTGGACTAATAAGATAAATGTTACATATATGAAAAGAAAAGAAACACCATTACATGAAATAGATAAAATTGAAACCAGACATACTTCAAACTTGTACCATTTAGGTGATGGGAAAATTTATGAAGGTTAAGGAGTATAGAATAAAGTTATGCAGGTGTAATTATAACTGATTATAGTATTCATGAACCACCTAAGAAGCAAGGAAAACTTCAAGAAATTTTTTTACAGTTAATATGAAGAGGCCATGTGGGCAGACTGTATAGTGTTACAACAGTTAATTTTCCTTTAGAGATATGCATATAGAAACATAGTAACCTACAGTTTCAAGTTAAACTCAAATGTAAATAGGTGTATTTTATATCCGTATTGTGAAGTGAAGACTGGAAGTAAGAGGAAAAACAATATAACATGCTGACTGAGGTGAACATACATTTTAAGCATCTTGAAGTTAGAAGTTTAGATTTAATTTAGACCCTTTCATTTACTAGACTGAAAACTGTGATAGAAGAATATATATATATATATATATATATATATATAGTAATTTCAGTATAGTCTATGCTTGACATTAAAGTGAGGAAAAGTGCCATGAAAGACATTGTTATGAACTATATGAGAGAACTTTATATACATCTATGTACTTAAGTCATACTAACATTTTCCAAAATTATAATAACATATGTACATGTGTGAAAAATTTGAGTATAAAAAATTAACTCATATAGTATTGTATCTCTCTGGAAGTGATACAAATAATTTTCCTATTATAATCTGGCAGTGTATGAACAGTGTCTAGAATCAGATGGAAGTAAAGATGTGAGCCAAAAGCAGTTATGTAAATGATTATAGTTCTGATATAAATACTGAAAAAAGAGCTATGCATTTATTAATTGGAAATAAAAACTGTGTAAGCTATCAACCATGAACCGAAGCCTAGTATCATATACAAAAAAAAATAAACCTCGGAAGAGAATTAATTACAAAAAATTAATGAATGTAGACATTTATTATCTGGAGTTACTACTACTAACCAAATGGAATCATGGTATAATTAAACGTAGAAACAAAAACCATTGACGAACCCAACTAATAGCATGATTTTATGCAAAGATAGACTAATATAGTGTAACCACGATAGTTCATTGTTATGAGTACAGGACTGTATATAATTTTAAATATACAAAAGTATATGCAGACTTCCCTCTGAGTTACGAGAAGTCATAACGAGAAATAAGTAAACAAAACCCCATCAGGGAGAAACGTATACAAAATTACATAGGCATGGACTTAAATAACAAAGTATAGATTTGTTTAAGCAGACTGGTTAACCCCGATGCCTGTAACTTCTTCCTAAACTAATGACATTCCATTCTGTAGAGAATTAAAACTTCTAAGAGAGAGAAATCATTTCCATCAGGAAACTGGCTAGGTCGAAAAGCTTCAAATTACAACCAACCTGGAATAAGAGAAAGACGTCATTAAAATATTTGACTGAAAGCCAAAGCGAAAGACGTAGTAATGGAGAATGCGGTGATGGCTAGGTTAACTAATACCTATAATTCAAACAAATAAGAAATTGTTAGCGGGTTCAATATTAAAAGGAACGTTAGACTTCAACCAAAGCTGGAGAAGAAGTTCCCTTACCTGGAAAACTCACTTATCTTTATCCACATGAAACCTTCAATAGGAAAGGGACGAGGGTTCAAAATTAAACTAGATAATCAATATGTCAAGGATTTGATGGAAAAACAACAAATGGTTGCAGATAGAAGAAAAATGTTTACCCTCGGCTGATAAAATACCTCTGTCGAAGACAAAATGATATGATAGCATTGATGGAGTGGTTTTCTCTGGCGTGATAACATATAGGGTTATTAGTGAACATGGAACCATTCCCTTTCGAAGGGATGCACAAACCAACACGTATCATAAGTAGCCACCACCATAAAAGTTCTGTGTCAAAGTAATTAATCCACGCTGAATTTGTAAAGAGTGGGCGTAAAATAAAAGACAAACAACATCTACCAGTGTTAATACAGGGTTTTACAAAAAAAATTGGAGGAACACGACCATTATAAAACCCCAGTAGAAATATTAAATGGATGGCATATAAAACTGAGAAATAAGTTGAAATTTTTTTTATATACTTACCATAACACATCATGCCAGTATCGGTCATAAAAACCAGAGAGTTACAAGGGCGAAGTCTCGCTTTCCATGGCACCAGAGTAAACTAGAGAATACACCCTTGTGGACAAAACACCGGGAAAGGGTAAATGAAATGGAGAATGATTAAAATAGAAGACAAGCGGAGAAACCCTAAGGAAATCCCACCGTCCACATGGTAGCCATCGACCAATGGTTACACGAATCCAAGCATGATTACAGAATTAACAAAGGGACTGGTAACAAATTTAAGACGGAATGTACTGCTACAGTAGAACTAAAACCCAAGTCAGTAGGAATGGAAATAAAATAATATTGTTTCTGTGGCTCGAGACGAGATAGAAATATCGCTCGCATCATTCAAATGAACGTACGTGATCAAAATCAATACGCATTGATAACTTGATGGTTGGTGATGTCCTTGTGTACAAGACAAATTTAAGTGCTATGTACCATAAAGATCACACAAGAACCAATATGATATACGTTGAAGATCTCTCGGTACATCATATCTTCATACGATAATATAGTTACATGTACAATGAAATTTCATGGGAGCTAAGTATAAAGTTCCTTCCGTTAGGATTAATTCTCACTCCACGTGACAAGGATATTAAACTCCTATAAATATATATATATATAAGCCCAAGTGTGAAGCAAACGATGCTAGCATAGTAACTTGACATTCCATAAGATATTAAGACCATGATATAACAAATAGATCACATGGGTAATAAAATAAGAAGCATATTAGTTAAATATACAATAAAAATAATTTTAATACTCTTACTAGTAAACTCTCACTTATAGGTATGAAGGTATACAACAATTATATTTAATATAGTTATATTAAATATAATTAAATAAGGAGATCTTTTTGCAGAATTACTGAGTAATGGAAAAAGAAAATATAATTACACATTATATGGGGAGTGTAAAAAAAATTGGGAATGATAAAGGGATAGGGAAAATTGAAAAAAAAAAATTGGATTTGAGGAAATTCGTGGAGAGACATTACATTCCTCCCACCACAAGGTAGCCTTACCTTGCAGCTGGTAGATAGCTAATATGGCCTTCAGATTGCTTTCATACTCGTAGACCTGAAAATACTTAATCATATTAAGTGGCCATGCCTCAGCATCTTCCTCCTTCTCTCCATCATAGGAGGGAGGTTTGATTTTTCGGAATTCACCCTGTAATTCCTTCTTCTGTTTAGAATGGTGTGTAGTGGTGTCATCTTCCTCAGAATCATCTAAGAGCCTGCCTTTCCTCCTCCTTCTGGAACCTTCACCCTATTGGCTGTTCCGTGAAGTCAATTCTCTTATCATTTTTTCATGCTCCTCACTGGCTAAAGATAGCTTGTCATTTTGACTTCTTATCTCAGCCATATCCCGTTGCAACCTGTGCAACATATCCATCAAAGGAGCAATGGGATCTGTTGTATTATCTCTACCACCCATATTGACTTAGAGTTCATCTTCCTCAGCCATTGATTTTTTTCAGTTTCAGTACCTTTTTACACTAAAACAATTTCACATCAGTAACAATTTTTTTTTTTTAAATAATACTTAAATAACAGTGAGCACAAAAAAGATCAGCCCAGTTTTTCAACTCTAGCTCTGATACCATTTGTAATTTCCCTCTTTAATGTCCCTCATTTTTTTTTTTTTTCTATAAGTCTTCATCCTTATCTGAAATCTCATTTTGTTAAATGCTTCATGGTTTAATCTCAGCCACAATACATGTATCTTTCTCTTTTTATTAATTTCATATGTAATAGTTAATTTTCATTTATAACTATTTATTTTATATTAGAGTTATATGGTTCAAACTTAACCCACTCCACTATCAATAAGTCAATACATTTTTAATCCAACCCACATTGGTTATAATTTAAAATCATATCCTTAATAATAAAATCAAACCATATCAACTTAATTCGCATTTATACTGCGTCACTTCACTTGGAAGAGATAGTGTTTATTTTGAAACTACAACCATAATTATATATATAATTTGAACTATTACATGACATGTCATTTACCAACTTGTTCTCATCTCTTTCAAGGACTTCAACTTTTCTTCAACTATTTTATTTAACACATAATCAAATTTATTTTTAACATTTATAAAACCTCGATATAATTGCATTAAAATTCTCAAAGGGGTCTTCAACCATATTCTTTTCATATGATTCGTTTCAACAACACTTAGTGTAAATCCATTGATTATAATTTTTACACCATCTATCTTGGTTAGATTTTCAACGATTTCCTAAATCTTTCCATATGGTATTGATACACCTACGTGTTAAACCCCTTGGGGTTTTCGTCTCGTTCCTCCATGCTTATTAAATGTTAACAGTACTATCTTACGGCATATGTCTATTTTTCAGCTATATTTTAAACCCCATGCCATTCTCAAGAAAGTAATAGGTACTGTTGGGTTGGTTCGAATTTATTTGATTGATGGGTCACTTGATTTATTTCAGTCATCGATTAAATGGTGTATATTTCTTAGGGTTTATAGTATGCTTGCATTTATACCAAAGTAGCTGGCCTGACGAAGTTAAACTTTCGAGAAACGTTTTTTTTTTTTTTTCTGAGTCCAAAATTATGCATCGACTGCTAAGTGTGCGGTGATCTCGTTCTGAAGTTTAGGGTTTCATGGATATATATGTGTCTCAAACATTTAACATACATTTTAATTTATCGTTTTCACTTTCAAGACTCTTTCTCTAAGAGCCAAACACTGCACTTGGTATTATCCCATGGCGTCAGGCTTTTGTGAAGTCTTCCCAGCGTTTTCCACGGCCCCTTGGTCTCCAACACAGTTTCCCGATAACCGAACTATCTATATGGAAGGTGAATGCTCTGTTGCTTTTAAATCAATCTTACTTCCTATTTATTGTTCAGGTATGGTTATAATTATCTTGGGTTTGACTGTGAAAGGGATTTTCATTTTTTCTTTTTATTCGAACACTGAATAAAGTCCAAATTCTATCTTTTACATTTCTCTAACTATATTACTCGATTTTCATTCTCTATTCGATGAGAGAACGAGCTGCAGGCCGTGTTGAATATCACATCTTTGCCTCAACGTGGAAGCAGGCTACACTATTGTGAGCTCAGTCCGGTAATCCAAAACTCTAAACATTAAATCAATTTTTTTAATTTTTTTCGAGCTTTTAGTCTTTCTACAATATTTAGCAAAAAATTTGATTTGATTTCAATGATGTTCCTCAACTCGACCTCCCGAAGTTATAGTTTTCTTCGTTTCAATTTCAACTTAAATTTTCTAACTCCTTTCTTCACATATAAGTCAGTTTCCCTCACATCCTTAACTTATAATTCTCTGATGACTACAGGTAGCCTCACGAATTCGAGGTTTTGTGGAGTAAATGTTCTTTATTTTTCTTTTCCAGTTTCCACATCATTGGCACTCGTTGACTTATAAAATTTTCTTTCTTCCTCTCAACAGGTTGGTAACCCAATTTTTGAAGGCTCTCAGCAATTTTCCATGACATGTATTTGGAATAGCGTGGAACGATTGCTGCGTCCACTGAATTTTTTTTATTCTATGTTAAATAGCTAGGGTTTGAACTTTTATTAGTAATGCTGATAATTTTTGAATGATGGACTGTATAATTTATTTTCTCCTCTTACTGGACACAAGTGATATTTTAGTTTTTTTTCTTGAATTCCCTGAATAGTGACTCGCTATTTTATACTCCAGTTTATTTAAATTCATACACATTTGAAATGATGACTATTAACATAAAATTTCGTTTTGTTTAGCCCCATAAGTTCCATGTATATTAATACAGATATTTCTATGATTTCCATGCATTAATATATCTAACTAATGACATAGTATACGCTTAGCAGTTAGTAGTTTGCCTGTTAAATTAGTTATTTCATTTTATACTTGAGTTTGTAATACTGAGGACGACATTGTAAATTTTATTTGACTATATATATATATATATATATATATATATTTTTTTTTTTTTTTCAAATTCGTAAATGGAGATTTACAATGCTATTTAACTGCTTCGACTTAATCTCCTGGATTTATGTTGCCTGTGTACACGTTTCTTTTTTCACTGATATTTTTATGGTAGCTTTCAACCATATTATGTCCTAAGTCTGAAACATAAGTTTGAACTCTAATTGTAGGTTTATGGATTTTAAATACTATGGTGACTGCTGATATTTGCATAATTTTGTTTTTTTTTTTTTTCTAAATTGAGCTAATTCTATTTATGTATAAGTAATAGTACAAAACTGCCTCAGTTCAGCTGCGTTAGCCTGAAACTGGGCCTGAAAGTCAAGCATAGTTCTGAAAAGAAGCTGCCCATATAGGGAAACCAGCTCTGTAATAGCAGTCTCACCGCCCTTGTGTAGGGAAACCGGTGGAATAATTATAATTGTTATGAGACAGTAACAAAAAGCTAGCACTATCTTTAACGAAAACCAGTAAGCTGCTATGTATTGTAGAAAAATAGCATCGCTACAAAAATAAACAATTTTAAAGACCATACTGCGCCATGTCATTGCTGGGTCAGCTAGAGTTGGCGGGAGAAGGTTGTTCCTCCACTATTGGGCAACTGAAGTAGTCCTCAGGATCATCCACATCACCTTCCCGGTTGTGAGCCATAGCGCCCTGTTCAGCATTAGTTTCCACCTGCAAGGGAGAGAGACCACGGGGGGAATTGGCCATGGCATCAGGCTTGTCTGAGTCTTCTTGAGGCGTTGCAGCAGAAGTGGAGCGAGGCGCAACAGAGGCAGGATGGGGGTCGAGAGAAGCGGGAGAGGAGACAGTCCAAGAAGGAGAGCTGATAGTGGCATCCTCTCTCAGAGTAATGGTGATAAAGGCAGTAATTGAAGGGCGATTGAAGGCGCTATCAAATCTCAGCTCCGCTCTCTGAGTGGTCTGGCGGATGAAATGGCTGCTAGCGAGTGGAGGAGCGTGAGAGGTGGAGAGATGGGGGGTTTCAGGCGGAAGGGAGGCAGGCGGCCGACCATGAACAAAATCGAAAGGAATTTCAGAGGCAAGTCTGCTGGAGGAGGGGCGCTCCCCAACTGAGCAACTGCGTGTGCCTCCTCGATGGGCTATCATGCGCTGCTTGAGTCGAGGCATGGCGGGCTCGGCTTCGAGAGGCTCCTGAGCTTGGAGAGAAGCTGACGCAGCAGGAGAGCCGGGAATGAACTGAGGCATACCAAAAAGATGCAGAGCGACAGACGGGTTGGAAATATGCTGAGGGACAGCGGTCACACCAGGACAAAACTTGTTGTTGGAAAAGTGCACACCAGGTAAGAATTCAATACATCTATATAGCGAATAGCGCCGGCTTGTGACTGTGCGATCGCTTGGCTCAGCACAGTGGACAGGGCACGCACCGGCCAAGGGAACCATACAGACACGGAGAGAGTCGGAAAGCTCGTCGAGCAGAGAGTCGGTTTCCATAATGCAAAGATCAGTCGAACCAGAACTATTGAAGCGCCAGCTTGGGGAAGCATTAATGCTAATTGCAGGCGTAATGAGAGCGCATTTAATCGCGCCGTGGAGAGCCATGTGGCCACCACGCGCGTTGTGCGTTGGGAAGTGGCCACCACGCGCGTCAGTTGTCCCTATGGGACTAACAAGCATCCGCATCCGGAGTGCATAATTTTTTTTGACATACGAGTATATTTTTATTTTTATACTTCTGGTTCCCCATATGTTAGTATCATCTCTTTTATCCACAGATTTTAGAATACTTTCTACTCTTCTAAATTTTAGTTTCCAATTTTTCTATATATATATATATATGAAAAGGACATTGATAATGTTTCAGTATGTCCTAAAATGTATAATTCTGTTGCATTCTTATAGATGTTCAATAATTTTAATTATATACCTTTTCTGGTTTAAACAATTTATATAGATATGAATTTTAAGAACATAAATTCCTATTTCTTTCGATTCTATGCACAGGATAGCTAAAAATATATTTTATTTCACTCTGTGTATATGTAATACAACAGTGTTGAGATTTAATTGATAGTAAGGCTTATGTATTATGTATCTCTTTTGCCTACTATATAGAGCTTACAGTTTGTGTTAATTTATAACTTCTAGCTTTTCTCTTATTCAAGTATACAACATTTAAGCTAAGTAAAGTTAATTCTCTTAAACCGTACTTTAAACGTGTATTTTTCCCAGAGTATAGAGGATTTTCCTATTGGGCATTCGAATAATATTTGTGTAAATTGGAATCTTTGTTTATTTCTAACAGTACAATCTATGGTTCAGTATAGTATTTTCCTACTACCCATTTCATTTCAACTTTCCATTTAATTGATAAGTATATAACATATACTAAATCCACTATTGATATATCAATGACATCTATCTTTCTACTAAGAAATTTCAATCGTTAATGAAAGCATAGAATTTTGTTCTGTTTATGTTAGAATTTGAATTGTTCAATAATTATGTCATTGCTATATAGTATAATTTATTTACCTTGTACAATTATAATGAGTTTACAGAACTCTAGAATATGATTTCTGATTTACTAAATATTGCTCCTCCCTTAGTATTTGAACTCATAATTTCTTTGCATGATTATACAGAGTTTAGTAAATTAGATCCATTAAATTCAAATCTTAACTGAAATATTATAATTTTTATGTATGTTTCTGTTCATATAATTGTACATTCTAGAAGTAGATTTAGTTTAATATTCAATCTAAATTATGGGAACAATATATATATCTCCCACTAGTACATTTGGCGGAAATTACACTTGGTTCTGACACTTTTGACCAAATGTCAGAAATTTCCCCAAATTTTTTCAACTTTTTCAAATCCCGCCTGAAACCGTCGCTATACCGACATTTAGAGACAAGTGTCGCAATACCGACACTTAGAGGCAAGTGTCGGTCTTGCGACGTTTGCAAAATAGTGTCATAATTGCGACGAATTTATGAAGTATGTCATTATTGCGACGTTACAGAGACAAAGTGTCTCTATTGCGATGTTTAGAGGAAGGTGTCGCTATTGCGATGTTTGGAAGAATGTGTCGCTATTGTGACAGTTGGTGGCAAAGTGTCGCTCTTGCGACAGTTGGTGGCAAAGTGTCGCTCTTGCAACGGTTGGTGGCGATGTGTCGCTCTTGCGACGATTGGTGGCAAAGTGTCGCTCTTGCGATGGTTGGTGGCAATGTGTCGCTCTTGCGATGGTTGGTGGCAGTGTGTCACTCTTGTGACGGTTGGTGGCAAGGCTGTCCGGTGGGATAATCCCACATTCACCGGGCGTATAAGCGATATTGGTGTTTATATACGAGTTGAGGTTTTACATGTTCTGATTACGAGCCCAAGGCTATGCACACTCATACAATCAATTGGGACTCAGCGCATGTGCTCAGCCCATCCCCTCATGACTTGGATTTGGCTGTGGTTTAGCTTGTGGTTCTTCTCCTTGGTCCTCTGGAGATTAGTGTAGGTGCTGAGCCAGGAGCTCGACGGAGTAAAAAGACCACAATTTTATTAAAAATATAAACTATTTGTAAAAATCCCACAATTTTATTAAAAAAATAAACAATTTTATATTAAATATAAAATCGATGTACACTTTTTTATTGGGAGTAAAAGGCCCACAATTTTATTAAAAATATAAACAATTTGTAAAAAGCCCACAATTTTGTAAAAAGCCCACAATCTGTAAAAAGACCACAATTTGTAAAAAGCCCACTTTTATTTTATTTTTGCTTATTGAGCTCCCATTGAGTTCAACACGTCTTGGTTTTTCTACACCATTGAGAGAGATAATTGCTAAATATAATTATTATTTTATTTATAGGATAATTTGCATCAATGGAAGAAAACATTAGAGGTGGAAAAAAAATTCAAAAGGGTGAAAGGAGTGATGGTAGAGTTTATTGCCCTTGCAAAAAATTTTGTATGAGAAATAATGTTAGAGTTTTAATAAAAATAGCAACAATGCATTGTAGGAAATATGGGCACATTGATGGTGGCTTGAAGGACTATCGTCCCGTGGTAATTAATTATCTATCTTCATTTTGATTATATCGTAAAATTTTATAGTATTTTGATATTTTTTATATGCGCACTAATGTCTAATGATTAATGTTTGTAATTTTCATAAAGGCACAATTGCCCCAAACTTTTTGTAAATGATCAACCAGCTTCCACAGCTAAATAGTAGTAGATTAGATGATGTTGCACCAGTACAAGAGAATATTGCAGCAAATATTAGTATTGGAAATGATGTTGTACAAGGTGAAGAACATGAAGCGAATGTTGAAGGTAATTTTAATGATCCCATGGAGGTAGATCATGATGAAAATAATGAGACAATTCACATTAATGATGGGACAAATCAAATGCTCCAAGACTTGTATGGTGAGTCAGATGATGATGGTAGAGATAGTGACAATATTTATGATGTACCTCTGATTAAAAGGTCAAGTGAATGACTTTTTGAACACTCAAATGCAACTCTTCTCTCTGCTACATTGTTGTTGGTGAACTTAAAGGTTATGAATAATTTGTCGAACAAATGTATGACACAACTCCTAAGGTATGCAATTTGTATATATGATCACATATATGTAAATGTTGATTATTTTCCCTTTTTTTAGTTGTAATAGATGTGTAAAATAATGACTCAATACTTATATATATATATATATATATGATTAATAATCTTTACATTAACTAGTTTTTGTTTATGCTGTAGATTGTTGGGTGAATATTTGTTACCATCGCCAAATACTTTACCTTGAACATATCGAGATTTACATGCTATTATGAAACAATTTGGAATGGAATATAACACTATAGATGTATGTCCTAAAGATCATATTATATATTATGGAGAACATGCGTCGAAAAGAGAATGTCTGAAATGTGGTACCAGTAGATATCGAATAGATCAACTAACCAAAAAGGTGCCTCAAAAGGTTCTTTGTCATATTCCCATAATTCCATGTTTGCAGCGAATGTTCAGGTGTCAGAGCATAGCACAGTTTATGGATTACCATTCAAAGAATAGAGTTGGAGATGGTGTTCTTCGAATGCCTGCAGATGGCTCTGCATTTAGAGAAATTGAGGAAAAATATGTAGATTTTAAAAATGAACCTCATAATGTCAAGCTTTCATTGGCAGCTGATGGTGTTGATCCATTCAGAGCGCTTAGATCTACTTACTTAGTGTGGCCTATTTTCGTTATCAACAATAACATTCCTCCTTGGATGCCAATAAAGAGGGAGGACATAATGTTGACTATGATTATTCCAGGTATTTGATACATTATTTTTTTGAATGTAACATTTTCATTTCTCTTTTTGTTTGCATAAATATATATTTTATTTATTTACTTATATATAAATATATCATGGTAGTAATTATTATGTACCGTAATTTTGAACAATTAGGTAGGTACCAGGTCAAAGATATGAATGTATATATTGAGCCTCTTATCGATGAGATAATACAGTTATGGCATGGCATCACTATGTATGACATCACTAAACCAATCAAGGAGAAGAGATTTCAATGTCTTGGAATGCTTGTATGGACAATTCATGATGCCCCAGGACTAACACATGTTTTTGGTATGTAATATTTCATTGCACTTTAATATAATACATAATTATCTAAATTAGATATACCATATTGCATATTTTAAAAATGATCTCATAGTATAATTGTTATTGATCCATCTATTGCAGGTCTTCAAACAAAGGGTAGATTTGCATGTCCAGTTTGTGGCCATAAGATGAAGTATCGTCATTCGCCAGACTTAAGAAAGATGGCGTTTGATGAGTTTAGGCACTTCCTCCCTAGGAACCATAAGTATCGTACTTCTGAAAAATATATTTTCAATGATAAAGAAGAAACTGGATTAAAACCACGAAGAATGACACCTCAGTTGTGGATTTGGAATATAACAGAATTAATAATCATCAAGCAACTGGTACGTAATATATATATATATATATATATATTAATTGTTTATGTAATGTTTGGAATTTTTGTTTTAACTAATGAATTTATGTTATTGTATTTTATAATTATTGTTCTGATTTATTTTATTCTTTGATATCAAGGTCATCGTCGCGGTGAAGGTACTAATATTGTACTTCCACCTGGAATGAAATGTTATCCTTCTCAATTCGCGAGGTTTCCCTACTATGAGGACCTAAAAATAGCTCATTTGTTTGATACAATGCATGTCAGGAAGAATGTGACAGAAACGTTATGGTGAACCATAGATGGTGCACATGATAGAGATAAAATTGACAAAATTTGTGCTGACATTGAGAAATCGAATCATGCAATGAAAAGTGTGATCGACGGATCAAATAACAATGGAGGTCGAAATTATAATAATATTCCATGGTTATTAACAGAACAACAAAGCAATGATGTAAAATAGGTCATTAGAAGAATTAAATTTCCAACAGGTTTTGCTTCAAACATAAATAATATCTTAACGAAGAAAGGTGACTTCAGGGGGGTGAAAACACATGATTGGCATACCTTTGTTAAGGTAATTTTTTTGGTATACGTTTTTGTATGTTATTGCTTGAATACATATTTTAAATTTTCCTTTTTTCTGTTTAATTTGGAAACCAATAATGATTCATTTTTTATTGTTATATTATTTTCTACCTGTATCTCTCCCAAACTACTTCGACAACAATGTCAAACAAGTTATATATGGTCTTAGTAAATACATGAGGTAAGTAGTTTTGATTTATACGCAAAATCTAATTGCTACAATTTCTTTTCGTTCTTAATGAAATGATGTATTAATTTACTTGTAATGAAATATATATTACGTTTCATTGAAATAGCCTTGCGTAATGATTTGCAGATGGTTTTCATTGAAAGAAATCCATCGATATGAAATAAAATATTGGAAGAGAGAAATTCCTCGACTAATGTGTGAAATGAAAAAGTATCTACCTCCAACATTTTTCAATGAACAAGAACACTACTTGATACACCAAGTTGAGTAGATTGAAATGTGTGGACCAGTACACACAAGGTCAATGTGGATGGTCAAGAGGCACCTGAAATCCCTGAAGGCTTTGGTTAGACGAAGAGCACGACCTGAGGGTTCTATGGTGGAGGGATTTGTGGTATATGAATCCATGGTGTATATTAGTCATTATCTTCCTATATTAGCTACGCCAACTATGAAGGCAGTGGATTGCATTTTGGATGTGAACTCCATCAAAAAATTTTAAGTGGAGCACCTGTTGGGAAAAGGTAGAATGAAGAAAGTGAGAGGTAAAAGATTTATTATGTATAACACATATAATGTTTCATTTTTTACATCATGTATATGATAATTATATTCATTTAGGTATTATTATTTCATAGTTTATTAATTAATATAATTTACCATGGTTATAAGTAATATTTATTAATATTGGTGAATTTTTTTTTTTTTATTCAAGTGCTCAAGATTATGAGGCACTACTTTTATACATTGCAAACAAGCTTGAGTGGATGAGTGAATGGATTGAAACATGTAAAGCACGTAACGACATTAGGTTATCATGGCAACTATTGTCTGAATTGATTAGAGAATCATATCGTAGTGGAGATGGAAACGTTACGGACAGGGAAATCGATTTAGCATATCGTTTGAAAGATAGAAAGGTAAGCAATTAATTCACCTATTTTACTCATTACTTATTTTATACTATATTTATAATGCGACAACAAGTTTGATTTTTTAGATAATTTTCATGCTGTGTAAATTATATGATTAATTATTAATTGAGAATGCATCTTTTTCATGTTTGGCATATTGCAGTTGAAACACCACAAGGCTATGTGGTGCAATGGTCGTAAATTTCGCATTAAATAGTTGGATGATAACAGGAAAACTTCTGATAGTGGGATAACTGTAGTATTCCAGGTCACTAATGTTTCCTCCAGGAGTGACAAACATCCTCGAGAATCTGAAAATAGATATTATGGGTTTTTAGATGATATAGTTGAGTGTGACTTTAATTCCTTCAAAATAGTTTTGTTTGATGTCAAATGGTATAGGCTATGAATGAATGTACGTGATGATGATAGAACACTTATTCAACATGACAATGGATTTCCAATGGTTAAAACATTGCAGTTTGAAGGAGGAAAAGATTACTATGTTTTTCCAAGCAAATGCGAACAAGTCTTTTACTTAGAGGTTCTAGGTGAGAACGAATGGTTATTTTCTATTAGATATGATCCAAGATGAAGGCCAGTAGAGTATATTGTAGAGGAAGAAGATGATATTGATCAAGAAGAATGTGATGCAGTGGCAGATGAGCAGGAAGATGCATTGACAGATGAAGAAGATATATTAGAAGATGAACCAGGCATAGGAGATGAGGCAACAATTATTGATGATGATGTCAATGAGGATATTATTGAAAATGACATAATTGATGATGATGATGATGACATGGTTGATCATTTCAACACCGTTTCTGAATCAGATGTTGGTATATATGTCGATCAGTTGGATGAAGATCAAGAAGATACAGAAGAAGAATATTGATACAGATGTTATGTTTGAGTATGAGCTGGTATGTTATAACTTTATATTTTAATATGTAGGAATTATTGTCTTTAAATAATTTACTAATTATGTGGGTTTGTTGCATGTTGTTTATTATTTCAAACCAATAAATAATGGCCTTACTATTGTACAAGATAAACTAAAATTATATGCCATTTTGAAATCAAACCTAGGTTGGCATTTGAAAGGTTTTAATACCTATTTATATGGTGGAGCATTACCGCCGTAAACTATGGTTTCAATAGGAATTTCAAAAAAATTACAAAGGTTTCAGATTAATCATGGTGGGCCTTTCAAAATTTTACATTAATCACTATAGCTACCCTGCATGTAATCAGTACTACAGCTCCTTGCCTTTTCTAATCGACTCAAACCCTACTGGATATACGCCTTTGTAGATCAGTACTACAACTCCTTGCCTTTTCTAATCGACTCAAACCCTACTGGATATACACCTTTGTAGATTAGTACTACAGCTCCTTGCCTTTTCTAATCGACTCAAACCCTACTGGATATACGCCTCTAACTAAAAATAACCGCTTGTCGCGCAAGAAACTCTAGAAAGCAGGCCCTTGCAGTAAAGAACCACCCATCGCACAAGAAACTCCAGAAAGCAGGCCCTTTTTGCAAAGAACCACGCGTTGCTCAATAAACTCTAGAAAGCAGGCCCTTCCTCCATCAGTAGGAAAAATGGTATGGCCAAATAGAATTTTTCCAGATTTTGAAAAGTGATTTTACCATTTAGAATGCCCAGGATTTGAAACAGAGCAATAAATTGGGCTGCTGTTTTCCTTGAATAGGGCATGCTTGTAGATTTAGTTTTGTTTTTAATAAAAGTCAATGTAAGACATAACGAATTACCCAAACCTCAGTCTCCAGCATGCTTTCCATAAAATTTGTCAGTTGATTTCCATCATCACAATTTGGTCTTTACAACAAGAAAAATTGATCACCATTTCCTACCATTTTCCTTCAAACAATATTAAGCACATGCAGTCATCATCTGACTTTTATAGATCCATCAGAAAAGAAGACCAAGAAACACATGCTTCGACAAATATCATATATTCCATACACACTCAATACAATACCACCAGAGCTTTAGTAAGGACGGGTTAAATATAAATTAAAAAGCGGGATTTCTATGACTAAAAACCCTAAAATTTGTAAGTTCAATATATATATGAAACCAAACCACAGCACACCAATATTTAGCACCTTAAAACTAGGATCAGATCAAAATCTGGCTACAACTATCATTGAATGTAGACAAGTATGCGAGAGAATTTCTATTTTTATTTTAAGCTGGCGAAGCCATCTTCGTGCTTTTTAGGCAGCATCCACTTTCTCATTATATCTTGGGAGTTCTGCAAGAGACACCTAGTCACACTGGGGTCAAACCCAGTTCACCTTTTCCTGCTAATTAGCCTCCAATCTGTTCAATTTTACCTGGAGAGATTTAACATATCTAATAGTCTTATTAAGGACAACAGCAATGTCCATGTAATCTTCACCAGAGATTATATTTCTCAGAAGTTGGACCATTCCTTTAAGTCTCTCTTTTTGGGATTTCTTGGCAGAAGCAGATTTCCCTGAAAGATATTTATGTGACTGTCTACATCTAAGTCCGCTATTCTTTGTACTTCCCTCAGTCAGCATGCTAACAGCACTCAATGCACAAATATTTTTTTTGTTGCATTCATTCTCATTGGCATTTTTGCAATTCTTGGTTTGGATGTCCACTTCCTGGGTCAGAGTGATCAGAAGGGAGTTATAAAAAAAAAATACAGTTTTCATTTATGCTAGACTCACCAACCGATTCTTCAATAATATCAGGTCCAAAGTTTGCCTCCTCTTCTTTATGTTCCTGTTGATTAATACCTGTTTTCTTGGCAGAAATCCCAACACTAGTATCATCCCTAAATTTTGTACATGCCTTTTTATTTCCACTATATTCACTTGGTGAGTGACCAGTGCTACTCTCCTAACCAGTGCTACTCTCCTCTTCATCAGAACTCAAAAGAGCGTCTAAGTTTGCAGTGTTTTCATGTAGATGAGTTAGAGAATCTCCAGAGTTTACTTTGCTTAATACATCACATCTCACATGAATTTCATCTTCATTTTCAACCACAGGACAATAAATAAACTCACCCCCATAGTTGTCCAGGGCTATCATGCACAATTGACTCAATCCCATATTTGGCATAGTTGTAAAAGATGAGGGAATAGTTTCCCTGTACCATGTAAAATTAACATCCTAGAGGCCTGATGTTCCTGTAGCCAGTACTTTGGAAATTGTGTTTTTCTCCATGGCCATGTTTTCAGGGTTGGTCTCTTTCTTTGCCTTGCCATTTTCGGGAAAAATCTCCAAAAAAATTTGTACTAGTGCAGGGTGAAAATTAAACCCACATCTGTTCATATTATAGTCACACATGAACATACTATTGTAATAATCAGGTGCTTGTAATTGGAAGGTATCAAGAAATCTAATTTGTGATAATTTATCAGCATAATCACCACCCCAAACATTGGCACAATTTCCACGTGGCATGGATGATACATCTCCCTTGATAGGAGTTATACATTCAGCATAAGGGCCAGATAAGTTAGCCATGTGGATATAATTATAGCTAATGCTAAACGTCAATCTCCAGCATGCTTAAAACTAGGATTAGATCAAAATATGGCTACAACTATCATTGAATGTAGAAAAGTATGCAAGAGAATTTCTATTTTTATTTTAAGCTGGCGAAGCCATCTTCGTGCTTTTTAGGCAACATCCACTTTCTCATTATATCTTGGGAGTTCTGCAAGAGACACCTAGTCACATTGTGGTCAAACCCAGTTCACTGTTTCCTGTTGATTAACCTCCAATCTGTTCACTTTTACCTGGAGAGATTTAACATATCTAATAGTATTATTAAGGAAAATAGTAGTGTCCATGTAATCTTCACCAGATATTATATTTCTCAAAAGTTGGGCCATTCCTTTAATTTCTTAGCAAAAGCAGATTTCCCCGAAAGAGATTTATGTGACTGCCTGCATCTAAGTGTGCTATTCTTTGTACTTCCCTTAATTAGCATGCTAACAACACTCAATGCACATATATTCTTGTTGTTTCATTCATTCTCATTGAAATTTTTGCAATTATTGGTTTGGATGTCCACTTCCTGGGTTGGAGTGACTAGAAGGAAGCTATCAAACAAAAAAAATGGATCCTTTTGACAAGAAAATGCTACAAAAAAACCCACAGACAATGACTGTAGTTGTCATCTCAACTTAAAAACAGTAGTCACCCCATTCCTATCCATTTTCTATTGAATCAGCTGATTCAATTACAACCAACAAAGTTACAATACAATTCTGTAATGCCTATTTCTAGGATAGTTGGACCCTTTTCTTGAAGCAAGAGTTATTCAAATTAAGAAAAGAGGAGCGTTTCAAGGTTTCAAGAGTTTAGTTCTTGACTCTAGCTGAAAACATGGAATGAAGGGAAACCAACGAGCCTTGTTATATTCGACCTATGGAGGAGAAGCCCTGAACAAGCTAGTTAGGTGATGTAGCGCATAGCCCCACACACACTATTTTTTAGCTTCGATCACCTTTGTATTTTTCCAAAGTATCCTTGGCAGGGTAACCTTGCCACTTTATATCACTTGTATATTTTACAATTTCTTTAATAGCAGTCTCCCAATCATTCACTGCTTTCTTGAATACCACAACAAATTTTTCCATATCCAAATTGAGGATCACTAACATTTATTCATGGCCATTTACACTCTCACTTCTACACTTCCTCCTCCACCTCATTATAGATCATGACATCTATGTTACTAAAAATTTTGTTGATCAATTGATATTGCTGTGAAGCAGTCAACACAAATCATTTGATTTAACTCTCAATTTTTCTATAACAACATATTCTAAGAGGCACGGGTTTTCAAAAATTTGAAAAGGATTTTGTCAAAATGCTTGTGTTATGAAAATGGAGAGTATATTTTATGAATTTCAAAGTTTCAATTAATTTAAATTGGTTGGATGTGATAGGCTAGAATCACTACAAGGAAAAGAACCTCTAGAGGATGTTTTTGAGGAACCCCTTATAAAAATACCCCATACATCTGTTTCTAGTGTAGGTTACTAGAGGAGGTTGGCGGGTGGATGGTTTTGTAGATAACTACACATCTGTGGTTGTATCTTGTGTTCATTTCCACTTTTTGTATGGTACTGATGAAACTAGTAGAAAGTCTAATTTAGAGGTCAGATCACTGCTATAGTAGAATGTGATTATGTTGTTGCTTTTCTAGTGTTTTGTTTCAATTTTTTGTGATTTATATGCAGCAGACTCAATAATACTGAAATTATGAAGCTGATTTGTTTCGATAATTAATATACCTTTTGAGATTTTAAAATTTCACTACAAATAACCCAGTTTAGTCTCATTGTCAACTCGTCTCTTGTTTGGGTGCCTTAATGTGCAATGACATGTTTCCAGGATTGAATTCAATGCAAGGCATATTTGAAACTCTAACTCTGTCTTTCGGTGTCTTATTAGAAATTATTTCAATTTTCATTTTGTGTTTTCAAGTTAGATATTGTTTTCAAGCTTTTACATTTATAATTTTATTGCAATGTGGCAGACTGATTAGGGCAATACAAGAACAACCTCGAGATAGGATGATCGTGGAAAGGGGCCAGCGAAAGAACATGTAAAGTGCCAACATTGCTTTATCTTTAGGTATTTTAGTTATTTACATAATTGAAATAATATTAATTTTGTTTAAATATGCAGACACTTGGCCATAGTATTCCTGATGATTCATCCCTATCTCCATTGCTCTTGCTACGAAAAAAAGGCGTGAAAAGCAAGGTCGGAATTTGATACTTTGATAGACACGCCTCAAACACCTAAAACATAAGAGAGGATAAAACAACTTATGACCCAGCTAGAAACATATCAAGTAATAATAAAAAATTAAAAGGATATTTTTTTTGTTCTGCATGAGATGAATTGTGATATTTTGATTTTTAATTTTTACATTGACTAAACTAACAAAAAGTTCTTTTGTATGTAGCGTTATCTGACACTTGCTGAACCCGATGTTGGTGGTAGTGGGAGACAAGGGCAAGAGATTTCCCAGCAACCCTCTTATACACCTTCTATTCCTTTAGGTGTCAGCCAAGAAACACACCCTGCCCAAGCAGACACCCAGCCAACCGCTAAACGTGTTGGCAGTGATGAGGCTGATATGGCCAACTACATTATTGCATTTCCTGGAGCTACACGTGTCAGCTCCACGGCGACCATTAATGGCACGTTGTTGGTGAACAATGAAGGTGTCCCTATAAAGCACGTACAACTCCGAGGTAAGTTTTAATATTTTAACTATTTCATGTACTCTATCTAAAACATATTTTATCATGATTTTTATTTTTAAATTAATGATAATGTCTTCTTCTTTTTCTGTGTAGAAAACAATGAGTTCTACAGGTTTTTGGAAAGCCATGCGTCGGTAATTTTTGGCCCAACCATACGCACGAGGTGGAATTCCTAGAATTCCAACCTGAAAAAAGAAATTCTAAATTATCTAGAAGCCCTTTTTAGGGTGGGCACATTTGACAGAACAACAGTGGCTCGGGTAGCTGGAAAATATTTGAAATATACCAGGGATGCCTATAGGACGCAATTGAAATTTAACCCTAGATACGAGCATCCTCTCACAGTTCCAGAGAGTGAGTGGAGAGCACTCATCAATGACGGAAAAGAGAAGAGGGCAAAGAAAGAAGGAAAAATGCCAACTGGACCCGCAAGGTAAATTACAACTTTAATTCAATAGCTTTAACTTTCTCTATGTCTAAAATAAAATTGTGCTACGTCATATTTGACTTCAATGTTTTGATGATAGGTTGCATGACACCTCAAAGGCAACCAAAGCTAGGATTGAAAAAAAGGGCCATCACAAGCTAGGCCAGGGCGGCTACTTGAAATTAGCCGCAAGAATTGTAAGTAGCTAAACATCTTATAATTAATTGTATCACCTTCCAACATTTTTGTAATCCTATCAAATAACATTAAAAATACACAATCATATGTAATGTAGGGTGATGACTTCGGAACAGAAACTACAGAGGAAGATAAAAATATCGCTTTCCATTTTGGCTATCAAGCTGTAGTTGAACGTCGCAGAAGCTTGGGGCAGGTCCCAAGATCTACAATGCCTGATAAGGTAAAACATTAACCTTTCAATATTTTTGTTTTCGTCCATAAATTTAATGTCTAACAACTTTGTTTAAATCGGGGGAGCAACACTACCGACGAGGTAAATAACCCAGTTTTAGAGCCAGATGTAGATGATCCTCTCGTGCAACCTGATCATTGTAGTGGGGACCAGGCCGACAATGCTGCTATCAGTGAGGGCCGTGACGGTAATTAATTTCCACTTATAATTTTTTCTAATTATACATTGATGGTTGTCCTTATAACGTTTTTTGTTTAAATGACAGAGAATGTTTCCCTTGAGGATCTTACCACCAGAGAGGAAGACAGGGCAACAGTCCCAACGGCGACAACTGATGCACCAGGTAAATAATCTCATTGCAATTTTTTTTATTAATATTACCGAACTAGTTCAATGATATTTAAAAACTGACAATTAAAATTTAATATTATCTGTTTTTGTAGGCGATGCCCCGTCACAGGATGAGACCGGACATCGTGACTACGCAACTAGGTCAGCAGTGCGAGTCGAAAGGCACGAAACAGGAGTAGAGCACGATGATATTGATGATGTAATTAGGAGCTTTAGAAATAGGAAGAAGAAAAAGAAAATTTGATAATGTAAAATATTGTATTATTATAAGACAAACATTACCATACTTGGAACGTTTTTTGCGTTATATAAAAAAATCATTTATCATACTATTTTTATGTCAAGCACTAATTTCAATGTTTCCTTGCATACTTTTTGTTGCATTGTTTTTTTATTAGTTATTGAATTTTTTTTTTATGCTCATGAAAGTAAAAAATGAAATATAGATTGGGTATTGGGGAATTGAGAGTGATGTGAGGGGGGGGGAGGGGCCATAAGAGCTTCCACCTTCACGTGGTTGGCCCTGTTTAGTAGAGAATAATGTATTGGAGCGATTTAATCTTGGAGCAAACCTCCCTTGATCCAGCGTAGCAACAAAAAAGTCACTGTTGACTTAGTTGCTACTCTTTCAGATCGTGGGAGGCTTGTTCCAAGTTCATGCGACTCCAATAAATTGTTCTTGAAACAAAGAGGAGCTTATTCGGGTATGTTTTGACATTTTCAACATATGTTCTAACATTATCATAAGAATGCATCTTAGAGTAAAAAATACTACATCAATTACTTGTATTTATTGTATAGATAATGATGGATTTTGATTGACTTGGCAGTGCAGGTAAAAATCCTCTTGCATCATGAGCAATGCAACTTGTCAACCAGGGTCATGTCCAGGATATTTTTGCTTGTGCGCTTGACCAAGTTCGTAATGTCACATTTTGTAAGTTCCTTTACAATTCATAATTCAATATTAAGCTTGTTCATGATTATTATCTAGGTTTTTTGTATGTGTTTTTTCATCTATTTGATTGTAAGCAACTCTGCATGTTTTCTGTTGTTCACTATGATTTCTCCCATTACCACTCCCAGGATGAATCCGACTTTATTGTTACATAGGTTACTTTATTGTTACTATGATTTCTCCATTTACGATTTCATAGGTTACATCATGTAAAGTTGTTAATCTCAGGTTGGTGATGAGCTTTAGTTCTCCAGATTTGGGGCTTTTATGATATTTTCTCCCTCATGTCATTCCTGCATCACCTCGTTGTTTGAGCATGCCAATTGTCTACCACTTGTACCAATTGGCACATGTCAATCTCTGAGTGGTGCCACATTTCACCTATTTTCGGCCCACTTGACCACCTGAAAAAATCAAATCCACACACCATGTGTCTTTATCATGGAGTGCCACATGTCTTAGATATTTTAGATGCTAACATCATGCTTCTAATGTGTTATGTCAACCAATAACAGTGGTCCATGTGGCCTTGTGCCATGTCACCAGTCTGGAAGAGAGATTTGAGCCTTTTCTTTTCATGAATTTTCTATTATAATTTTTTTCTTCTGGACGAGAAATCCCTTTTGCAATAGATGGGGATTTTCCCATTTCCCTGGAGTCATCTCCTAGGACACCCTTCAAGCCATCATCCAAAAGGAAATCTTCAACTCTCTGTTGTTGCCCTCTTGCCCTTGAATTATGCGCTTCTAGAAGACCAGTTAGGGCACTCTTCTAGCCCTTATCCCATTGCTTCATCATTGTATCAACTTCTCCCATAGGCTGCTTCTATTTTTTGTCCACTTAAAGGAAGAAAACACTACCCTAGGGTGAGGTTGCTCCTCAACTATCCCTACCGCACTTATGGACCAACCAACAATATGAATGTTTCCCTTACTTATGGAGACACCCCCTATGCTGCTGCACATTCAATTCCAGGAGCTACTTGCTAAGGAAAACTCCTACACTATGCCTAACGACCCTCCAAACAAGCCCTCTAACTATTTTTGTATCAACCTCCCTTTTTGGTCTTTTAGAAAAAGGTGACCCTCACACCATCAAGCACATAATGCTATCACAAGACTCAAACCCAATCCTACATAAGTTCTCCACAAACTTCTCTTCCAATTCCTTAAAATGTGATTTGTATTTTTTGAAGAACTCGGCCTTGGTTAGGGCACCTATCCCTGCTCAAATCCACCCTTCCTCCCACCTGTAAGCCTTATTCTTTATGTGTTCTTGTTGGAGACAGTTGTGGCCTTATTGTGGCTTGTAAGTACCTCTAATGGCCTTGCTACAGGACAATAGCGAATTTATATTTGTAAAAGAAAATGAGCAGACATAACATGGACCTACTTTTCCCCAAGGAATAAGGTTTAGACTTGGACTTCTCCTCCTAGCCATGATAGTCCATGGTGAGTAGAATGGAATGGTTAGAGATGCTTTTCTGTTGCACAACAATTCGGGACCTTGCCTAGTCTTGAAATTTCAATGACATTGGGGCTATGGCAGCCTCCTACTCTGCCTCTTGGGCCTTGGTACTGATGCATACAGTAAAATTGATCATGTAAACTAACCAAGCCCTCTACAACCATATTTACAATATCTTTTTTTCTTGGAAAAAATATACCTCTGGCAGAAACTAAATTATTTATAAGGCTAATTTCTGGTCCTAGAAACATTGTATCATTGAATATGAATGTACTGTCTACCACCTTATCCAATGGCTGGAGTTTCAAAACTCAATCTATGAATTTTGTAATTAACAATGGCCTTGGCAGAGTAACCAAGGAAGGAGAGATGATCTCAAGCTAATCAACTGGAATTGTATTCCATAAAGGGCCTACACAAATTATTTACCATATAAAAAGTAAAATTAGAATGGGTTGTGGTTCATAGGCCCTATTGGAGGTCACTCCTGTAGGTTATAAGACTAAAAGGCTGATAGGAACTTCCTTCACAATTCTTCCGTTTACAACTATTTTATATTTATGAATATATACAAAGGCTGATGTTGAACTGGGTTGTAACTTGTGAACCAATGAGAAGAGGCCACCAAATCTAAACTTTCAAGTAAGGAGAGAACTCTATAATAGGTGAGAAACAATTTTGTAGAATGTCCTCTAAGATAGTGTGTGGGGGCAACTGAGGGTGATACAAAACAAATGATGGAGGAGGTTTACAGGAATCCTTTAAAATTGTTGACCGAATCTTGGATTGCAATCGTAGAACATAATGATGTTGTTGGAAAAAATTGAAATAATGATTTTAAGCTTTAGGATCAACCTGTACTTGATGTTATCTTTATAATAGAAACATAAAAAAAAGTTGCATCAAGAATAGAACATCTACAAAAATTTACAGAGAGTTTTTTGCTTAGTGATTCCCAAGTGTTTTAAATTTGTTGCTTAGTTTTCTACCCAAAAAGTTGTTGGTTGTTGTTGAAATGTTTCCAAAATTTGTAAAACATTTCAAGATGGAACAAAAATCTTGCGCATTTCAAGAAACTGATAAAACATTTTAGAAAGCCAGAATGTCACCAAAACACTTTTTCAACATTTCAATGTAGTGACACACCAGAATCTATTTGTGATTTGGCAAACAACATTTCAGGGGTCCTCCTGGAGTGTTTTTAGTTACTTAGCTTGGATGCCATCAACAAAGACAAACTGTGCTATAACCAGAAAAAGATGTATGAATTGAGCATGAATCCATATTCTGGGCATAGTTGGGACTAATAATTGGATTGATATATGAATTTTGTTGGTTTGGGGCATCCTTAATTGACAGCATCACAAAGTCTTGTTGGCTATATAATTTTGTCGACTATTATTGGCATAGTTTTTTCAATCACAACCACCATTTATCTCTGTCATCAGTTTTTATAGAAAGTCAATCATCTGATTATTCTCAAATAAGAAAAACATTCTAATCCAATACCTTAGTTACCTTTTCTTCATTAGACTGCCATTTCTTCTATTACTCACTCTCATCTACTTGTATAACAAAAAATGTTTGTTGGCTTGGAATTCAAACCAGCGTCCACATAAGCATCCAATAAATGTGTTGAAGTCTACCACTGGCATTTCAATCCCCTGTTACAGAAACTATCTTACCTGAGATGACTAGTACTCCCCAAGTCATCTATATACTAACTAAAGGCTCAATGACAGAGAAGTATAGAACTTCTTAATGGAGGTGACCGGTCTCTCATTGCTAGAAATATATTCCACCTCAGGGTTTTAGGCTTGGGCCAAGGGCCAAATTTTCATAAACTATAAGAGCTTCTATCTCATCCAATATTGCATGTTAATGACCAATGTGTCATCCAAATGAACTCAAAGCTACTAGTTTTATTGTTGCAATTCAGTTGTCCCGCTCCACTTTGAGTAGATGGTATCTGATCTCATCACCTATGACTTGGAAGGTTCACAGAAAAACCTATGATGGTACTCCATTAACATCTATGGAAGTGAATGCTATATTTCAGAAAATATAAGAGCGTCTATCTCATCCAATATAGCATGTTTATCACCAATGTGCCATCCCACTGAACTAAAAGCTACTAGTTTCATTGTTGCAATTCAATTGTCCCACTCCACTTTGAGCAGATGGTGTCTGATCTCACCACCTATGACTCGGAAGGTTCACTGCAAATCATATGATGGTACTCCATTAATATCTATGGAAGTGAATGCTTGCTAATGCAAAGGCACTGTAGGGATCATCCAATCAAGAGGGTGGGCAGTGTGAGCAGAGTGTTCAGATAAACTTAGGAATCACTTAGTTTTCTGTAGAAATGAACAAGTTGTTCATACGAGACTATATGAGTGAGTGCTTGGTCATTTCTCATATAGTCAGTGCTTAGTTTTCTCTAAGCACTATTAGAGAGTTGATCATTTCTGCACTAGTCTCATCATTTCTGTTATATGATTGGCAGCCTTAGCTGGTGATTGGATGCAAGGTTTTGAGGCCTATTTGGCATAAGACTGTTGCTATTTTAGGATAGAAAATGGAAACCATTTTAATTAGTTAGTATATCCGCTTCTCCAATGTGATACTCATCAAATTAAGAAACAATGATGCCAAACTATATGGCCACCAACACCCAAATCACCTTTTCTTTGCCATCCCACATCTTGCTCCTCCACTTCAAAATAATAATAATAATAATAAATTAATGATGCAGAACTTTCAATATTTAACACTTCCACTGTGCCACTCTGCAAAAACTACTCTTCTCTTTTTACACCTAAGTTTTCATGCTCAGATGTATTTATTTAAAATTAAAACGGACCCAGACTCACACAACAACCCTTCAATACATTAATCCTTGCCTTTTCTTGAACCCACTGGAGCTTGAATCGATTATTTCACTGATTGCTGAGGTGAGAATTAGCATACCCAGAAACAATATCTAAATTTCGTTCGGAGTGATCCCATTACAATTGAAATTTCTCTCTTTTCATTAACCCGACATCGTCTTGGGATTTTTTTTCCAACGCCGTTCGACCACGTATTGATAAGCATTTAAGATTTTAAGCTATAGGATAAACCACCTATTTTGTTGAGACATTGCCATGAGCATGTTTATAAATATTAAGAATGGTGTTGACCTAACAAAGAATCTCTCAGGAATCAATTACGTCTGAAACTAAGAATGTAAAGGCCAGCTTGATTACAAGCGTTTCCTTTGAGTTGAGTCCCCTGCATGACATCCTTCTCTCTGTTGCGAAGAATACAACAAGCTAATTTCAAGATATGAATGCCACTAATTTTTTTGGTAATGCAGTTCCATAAAATGCATCTCATCCCATCTTCAAAGTTAAGCAGATCTTAACTGCTGTCTGCAAACTGTTCCAGTTCTGCCCCCTTAGATTAATTGTTAATCATTGTTGTGATTTCTTTGTTTTTTATTTTTCCGTTCATAAATAGAATGCAATTCCTCCATTTGACTCAAAATTTTCTCATCATCATCACCCCAAAATTATTTTTCACTTGAGGAGATAAGGCCTTCCAGATGTGCAGACACCGCTTCAACAAAATCTTGAATTATTGTTTCCCCAAAACCCGCAAATTATCTCACAGTATTGTTATCTCATCAGTAGTAAGAGAATGATCCCTTAAGGCAGAATATGCTGGATCCTCAAATGAAATTGAAGTAACTGAGCTAAGGACTTCCAAAGGATTATCTGACCAAACAAAAATCTGAAGCAAGGCCTATCTTTCGTATTGTTGCAAGTCCTTCTTGATGCTGCTCCTTTTTAAACATACAACTGTGGTTGAGCTTGTTTCTTGCTGAACATGCCTTTTTTAGGTTACACTGCCTGTAAAGGCTAATCTGTTAAATTTGGGGTTTTTCCAGTGTAAGATGGGCATTACATAAATGTGTGCGAGTTTTCAATACCTGTCAAAAATGAATTCTTTAATGTCCCAAATCTGAAAATGAATGCCCTTCCATGTCTTAGGACTAATACTTGGATATGTCTCTTTGCTTGATATGGCAACCTTCAATCTCAAAATGAATCATCTCATTTTTATTTGTGGGTATGGACTATCATATGGATAGGGGTTTTCTTCTATCATATTTTTATAGTGTTCTTTCATATTTATGCCCATGTCATGTTCCTGCAATGTGAAATGCTTGTTTTTCATTCCTATTTTCTTTTAGTTATTATAAATTGTATTTTCTCTGGTCTAATACACGTTTCCAATTCTTGCAAAAAAGGCACTATTTGGAGAAAAGGAGTGGTATTTCTTCACTCCTTGTGACAGGAAGTATCCAAATGGTTCTCGCCCCAATAGGGCTGCTAGCTCATGATACTGGAAAGCCACAGGTGCAGATAAACCCATCACTGCTAAGGGCAGCAACAGGCATGCTGGAATCAAGAAGGCTCTGGTTTTCTATGTCGGAAAAGCACCTAAAGGAAACAAGACTAATTGGATTATGCATGAATACCTCCTTGCTGATGTCAATAAATATGCAAAGAAGAAGGGCAGCTTAAGGGTAAGCAATTATTCCTGTGTATTGTCTTTTGTGCATATTCATGTGTGTCAATAGACAGTGTAGGTGTTGTTTGGTTTAAAACACCTGTTAGGCTGGATGCCATTGTGGCCTAGTCATGACATGGCCCAAGTTAGCTAGACTCGTCACTCTAGGGAATAAATCTATTTGGGAAATAGGGGTTTATCATTTAAGTTATAAAATCAAGGGTTTTCTCACGATTAGATCATGATGAATTGATGCTACACTAATATCATAATGAGTCTATGGATAAAGTCTGACTGTGGATGTCATAAGGAGACTCTGCTCGCAAATGTTATAAAAAAAGCTCAGGCAGAGCTCTTCAACTGGAGGGGCTCAGTGATGAGATAAATTGGACTGTAGATACTATTTTCATTGTTGAACTCCACTACTACTAGAATTGGAAGATTAGATGATCGGTTCGTGGGCAGCACAGTTACTTTGGCATGGCTCAAGTAAGGTTAAATTCCTTTTCTGTTTTTGCAAAGTTTCCTCTGCTATGGAAAATGTAATTATATTAATTTTTTTCCATCGATATATGGATTTGATCTAATTAGATTTAAACCCTTGCTACAGTGGTTATTTGAATGGGTTAGAATGTGCATTGTTATTTGTTTCTTTTGAAATACATGCATTACCACTAAGCGAGATCTTTGCATTAATTTTGAAATGTTGAGATCTTTGCATTGATGTTGCCTCTGCTTGGTGGTGTCTCTGAGATTGAGCTGATCCAAAGGCAATGGATGTGCATCAATGGTCGATTGCTCTTTCCTAGTACTGTAATCCAAATCCTCTAACATGCAAACAGGTGCCGCAACAATTATATCTAGGATTGATCATTTTTTTCTCACCTTCACTTTAGGCTTGGAAAACTTTGTTCTAGATTTTTTAGCATTTGACTCACCTGATAGACAGTGATCTATGTGGGCATTTAAGGCTATATTGGATGTAGATGAGAAAGATCTACAAACAGGACAAACCTTTGGTATCATGGCCTCTAGAAGAGATCCCAGATTCCCAAATTCTTCATTCTTCCCAGGATCTGCCTTGCTCTTCTCCAAAGTTTGGATCTGCCTTGTAGGCTCCTGCCTCTTCTACACTGCTTGAATTGGAGCACCTCCATTATGATATCAAATCATCCGCTACTATGAAATGACATAGGTCGCAGATGCTTTGATAGACTTGCCTTTTGGGCACTTCACCGCGAACCAAGTTTTAAAATGTCACAACCCACTTGATATTTATCCCTAGCAAAAGTGTCACATGTGAAGATCAGGCTTTTGATGAAGCGAATAACTTGGTAAAGATAATTTTTGATTACTTATGTATTCGGCCCAACAATATAGATTTTGATGCACTATCATTTTTAACCATGTGCTGAAAAACATACAAAAAACTATGTTTTTAGTGAAATTTGAGTTCACAAGAATCAATGCCAGTCAAAATCTAGACCTTGCTCCCAGCTTACTGGTAAAAGGTGGTACTCATATTTCATGCAAGTAATGGAATGCCTTTTTCGTTGTTTTATCTCGTCTTATTCGAAATTCCAAGTCTAGCATCAATGATTGTCTTATGCTTCAGAAAAACGGTATTATGCTTTAGAGAAGTGTATCTACTTCTTATTATACTTCTTAACTTCCAAGTCTAGCATCAATGATTACTTTATGCTTCACACATAATCTAGTTTTCATTATACTCCTTGAAACATTTTTTATTAGTTGAATGAGACAAACTTAAAAGGAGTAAGCTAATATATTAGCAAAAGGATTTCTGTCACAAATCTAAGATTCTTATAGGAATTCAAAGGAAATTTCAGGCATCACCTGAGTAATCTTCAGTGTCTGCAAATTTTGACATCCAGAGAGAAGTTTGTTACAAAATTAGGCAGCTCCTACTTGAAAACACGTTGATGTTGATGCGTAGAAATCTCCTTCATTTATAGCCATGTTGAGTCTTAACATATATTATTAAGGAGTATTATAGTAGTTCACACCTGTAATACTCACAAAGGGAACTCAGACAAACCATCATCTCTCCAAAATAGTGACTAAGATTTTCACAGTTGGTTTCTTCAGATTTATGGATGCCACAATACCATGTCTCTTTCAGATTACTTCAAATTCACCGAATGCTTTCAAGCGATTGTCATTATGAATTAGTCAAAACAGGTTTCAGCATACGACAAGGATTTATATGCACTGGATTTGGATAGTTTAACTACCACTTCGCACATTTCCAGGAGTTTATATGCCAAGAACTACTGCACTTTTAATCAGGTTGTTGGAAAATTTTGTTTCATATTTTGACATTATTAATGCCAACCCTGACTTGCGACTCTTCGAAATGAAGATTCAAACAGTTGAGTAATGTGGTTATTAAGGGACAAGAGTCATATTATACATGTATCAAGGTAGGCTTGATCCAGATGAACTCCACCTACAGATTACAGATGTCTATCAACACTTGTATCCTTCAATAGTGTAGTTTGCAATACCATCTCATTCAGTATTTTGGTGTTCAAGAGTCAAGATCAATAAAAATGCATGAATCTTTCTCGGATTTCTTATATTGTCAAATCATCAACTCTAAACCTTTGAACACCATGCAAACAAAATTGAGCACCTGGTCACTGGATTAAAATTTCTCGCATGGCTACATTGTGTATAAGCTTCTCTTACCCCAAACATCTCCCATAATCCCCCATAAATAGAAAACAATGGAAATGGTTTGCATCCCTCTTATTTGACAATTTCTAAGCTAATTTTATGGAACTTTTCTAGTTACCATAAACATATCTTGGTTGATGGGGTAAAAACCCACAGTCCCAGTTCTTCTCTCATTTTCAAACCTCAAGCTATGTATAGATGCCTTCAAAATTCATTCCCAAATTCAATTCTGGGCAAATTTACAATACTGATGCGGAAGCACTTTTCAATAGTTAACTGGTTACAAACCCAAACAACCTAGAAATTCAATCTAAATGCAGAAGTTTCACTTTTTAATAACTATAAGAAAACCATCCTTATGAAATTCTGAATCAAGTATTCGAATTTCTTTTACACTTCAATTTGAGTCTTGGGTTTCGCACTTATTAGTTCTCCTTAATCTCGCTCTTCAAATTTTATTCAAAGTTCAATATGATAATGGGCACGGCTTAAAAGCATTCGGTGAATTTAATCTTTGCCTTAAGGCCCAATTGAAACCTTCACCATATTTAACCTTCCATGCACCAATATATAATAAAGACTAAACAATCAAACCAGCATGCCATTCTTTCATTCCGAAGGGCCGACTTTGGTATTCTTGGTATTCTTGGTCTTCAAGCTCCATACCTGCATAGTCCAGACTCCATCCTAGAACTCCATTTTCTTTTTCCAAGTTTTCTTCATACTTGGGTCAATGTTCTTCTCCCTTATGGTTTTTCAAAGGTCCTTCAAGCTGAGACATAGGTTTTAGATGGATCAAGAATTCTATTTCTTGGCATATGACATAATACTAGCTACTCTTGCATGTATTATTACTCTTACTATATGGCAAACTGGAGAGTCACAAGTACAAAAATGTTTGTACATCAATCAAGGCCCTTATGTAATTTTTGTATTAACTGAAATATATATGTGTGTGGTGGGGGAAAGGGGATTGAAGTAGAAATATGTTGATATCTGGATTGCCCTTTCCATATGTTCACAAAGTGACAAAATTATGGTATATTCTTTCCTGTGAAGAGTTTTTAACTTGTACATATTTTAGGGATTGAATTTTTCAAGACACAAGCTGGAAAAATAGAGGAGGAGGCTGATAGCCACAGGCCAAGTGGATTTGAAATAGTATTCCCTGCAATGCTAAAAGAAGCTAAAGCCTTAGGTCTAGATCTGCCTTATGAATTTCCTTTCATCAAGAAAATCATTGAAAAGCGAGAGGCTAAGCTTCAAAAGTTAGAATCTGATCACCATTCTCCTCTGTCATTGATAAATTTTCCATCTCTCAAAGTGATAACTGACTAACTTTACCTTTTACCTTGGTGGTGTTTGGATCAGGCTTCCTCCTGATCTTCTCTATGCCTTACCAATAACGTTACTCTATTCTTTGGAAGGCCTGCAAGAAATAGTAGACTGGGAGAAAATAATGAAACTTCAATCCAAGGATGGATCATTCCTCAGCTCGCCGACATCTACAGCGGCTGTGTTCATGCGTACAAGGAACAAAAAATGCTTTGATTTCTTGAATTTTGTCTTGAAGAAATTCGAAAACCATGGTATGACAAATTACAATATGATTTCAGGAAGGCCCTTTTCTTTTTTATATACTCTGTGAAAAATGTTAAATTTTAAATTGAAGATTGCGAATGAAGAATTTAGGGTCTCTCACTTCAGAAATAAGCATGTAGCCTAGAATTTAGGGTCTGTCTAATGCATTTCTCCATTATTTTGGCTTGGAAAAATGCCTCCACTATGGTGAGTGAGGGGGTTGGGAAGCCCAAGTCACATGTACCAAAAGATTTAGAGATTGTTGTTGCGTTTCCATCCCCTATTTGAATAAAGCCTGTTGGGATTTCATCTCCTCGTGCATATTTTCAATGATTAAAATTTTTCATATTGTATTGTGGTGTAGCCCTTGAGTGAGTTTTGGATTTGTAAGTTTTCTTGGTGTTTCATTTATAAAAACAACTATTTCAAATTGAGATTTATGGATTCCACTTCAATATTTGGATATAACTTGTTATTTCAGATTTAAGGCATTCCATTCTCACTAGCAGATTTTTGATGTGTGCCACCCAGTATGAGAAATCCGTTGGAGGTGAGAAGGCATATTGTCTACCAGTAGATTGATCGTGGAGTTGCCATCTCCTTGCTTCTCATTGTTACCACTATCTATCATGTTGTTAATTTTAGGGCATTTGTTGCAAATAGACAATTTTAGATTTTTATTTTTATTTTTATCACAGTAATTTCCTTCCACCATTATCAGTAGTATAAGGCAATAATTCCATGCAATAAAGTCCATGCTAAGACATATTACAGTATTCCAATACTTTTTGTATTATGTATTCCAATACATTATAGACCCTCAATTTACGTGACTCGAATTGGGTAAGAATGCATAAAACTTTAGTTACAGCATCCTCTTAGTAAAGTAGGACAGTCATATAAAAAGCCCACAATTTGTAAAAATCCCACAATTTTGTAAAAAGCCCACATTTTATTAAAAATATAAACGATTTGTAAAAAGCCCACAATTTTGTAAAAAGCCCACAATTTGTAAAAAGCCCACAATTTTGTAAAAAGCCCACATTTTGTAAAAAGCTCACAATTTGTAAAAAGCCCACTTTTATTTTCCTTTTGCTTATATATTGAGCTCCCATTGAGTTGAACAAGTCTTGGGTTTTCTACACCATTGAGAGAGATTTATTATTTTCTTTATAGGATAATTTGCATCAATGGAAGAAAACATTAGAGGTGGAAAAAAAATTCAAAAGGGTGAAAGGGGTGATGGTAAAGTTTATTGCCCTTGCAAAAAATGTTGTATGAGAAATAATGTTAGAGTTTTAATAGCAATAGCAACAATGTATTGTAGGAAATATGGGCACATTGATGGTGGATCAAATGACTATCGTCCCATGGTAATTAATTATCTATCTTCATTATCTATCTTCATTTTCATTATATCGTAAAATTTTATATTATTTTAATATTTTTTATATGCGCACTAATGTTTAATTATTAATGTTTGTAATTTTCATAAAGGCACAGTTGCCCCCCAACTTTTTGTAGATGATCAACCAACTTCCACAGCAAAATAGTAGTAGATTAGATGATGTTGCACCAATACAAGAGAATATTGCAGCAAATATTAGTATTGGAAATGATGTTAAAAGGCAGTTAGTAATCATAGACAAAATGAGCGAAGGTATCCATTACAATATGAAGTAGATCATATTGCAAGAATGACAATCTACATTAATGATGGGATAACAAATGCAGTTCTGTAAGACTTGTGGTTCAGGACACGTATGATTGATGGCTTTAAGATAATAGTTGACGGTTTATGACGTGCTCTATTAAAAAGGTCAAGGGATCTACTTTTAAATGACTAAATGCAACTCTTTCTGCATGCTATTGGCTGTAAAGAAATTTGTTAGGTGTTATGAATAATTTTTCGAACAAATGTATGACACAACTCCTAAGATATGCAATATGTATATATGATCACATATATGTAAATGTTGATTATTTTCCCTTTTTTTAGTTGTAATAAATGTGTAAAATAATAACTTATGTATATATATATATATATATATATATATATATATATATATATATATATATATATATATATATATATATATCATAGTTATCAAAAACCAAATTTCTATTTGAACCTAGAATCGGTCAAATCGTCGGTCAAGAGGGTTGCCGGTTGGAACCGCTTCGAGAACCCGCCAATAGCCTCTTCTCACTCGTTTTGTTTAAGTACGGGAACAAGCCGGTTTATGAATAAACCGGTCAGTTCCGTACTTAACCGGCCGGTTAGGTGCTCCTCCATGAGTTGCAAATTCCTCAGTGTCTCCTCCATGAGCTGCAAATTCCTCTATTATACTAGCAACAAAATTTTCTAATAACTCATACTCAACACCTTATAGCAGCAACAATACACATGATGACTGATAAATACAAGGCTAGCTAGCATAAAATCCCTGGCAGCATGCAACTCATCAAGTGTACTTGATGACAATTTCTGTTCTCAAAACAATCAGCAGCAACCTTATTTCACACTCAGCTAGGAACTGTCAGACCCTCTCTCTCTGCTCACACATAGCAGCAGCATAAATACAAAACCTTTCACACAGCATACAAGCAATTTGATCATGGCATCAAGATTGATGCAAATGGTCTGACGCCACTCAAGGGACAACAACATACAACCTAATGAAAATGTGACTGGCAATAATAAATTTACCACTAGAAAATTCCCGCTTGGAAATGCACTAAACTGGCCACTGAGTTTTCTGGGTTTTAATGAATCTTTTCAGTGATAAATTTCTTCAAACACATTGTGAGCAGATTGCTGAAGTTTTAATGCTCTCTCAACTTGTTACAAATAGCACTAATAGTGGGTTTCATAAACCAATTCAATACCTCTAAGTGTTGTAGATGTTTTTCTAGAAATTTATTGCCAAGCAAACATAGATAATGAAGAATACAAGATCTTCAAAATGCTGGTCTGATATATATATATATATATATATATATATATTAAACCCAGAATTGTCTTTAAGGCTGATACAATGAATTGAAAATAGATCTGAGCAGGGATAGATTGTATATTATAATATTAACTCAGCAATAAAACACAGTGAATAATATAAGAGAAACTTGATACATTACTTCAACAAGTTTGCTTATGTATTTTTCGATGATATGTATTGCACTTGGTGCCATTTTGATATATTCACCTTTGCATGGTATATAAATGAGCAAAATTTTCATATTTTGTCTCTATTGGCTTGGAATCATGGTTGCAAATCTTAAAAATAGTTTCTTTTTTTATTAAAAATTAATTATTTAATGTATTTTTTTTAAAACCGGTTCATTGAGATCTGACCGCTACTGGTTAGACCGGTTCCGGTTCGAAACCCGGTTCATTAGCTCCACCGGTTCGGTCACCGGTTCCGGTTTTAATAACTATGATATATATATATATATATATATATATATATATATATATATGATTAATAATCTTTACATTAACTAGTTTTTGTTTATGTTGTAGATTGTTGGGTGAATATTTGTTACCATCACCAAATACTTTACCTCGAACATATCGAGATCTACGTGCTATTATGAAACACTTTGGAATGGAATATAACACTATAGATGCATGTCCTAAAGATCATATTATATATTACAGAGAACATGCATTGAAAACAGAATGTCCGAAATGTGGTACCAGTAGATATCGAACAGATCAACTAACCAAAAAGGTGCCTCAAAAGGTTCTTCGTCATATTCCCATAATTCCACGTTTGCAGCAAATGTTTAGGTGTAACAACATAGCACAGTTTATGGATTACCATTCAAAGAATAGAAGTGGATATGGTGTTCTTCGAATGCCTGCAGATGGTTCTGCATTTAGAGAAATTGAGGAAAAATATGTAGATTTTAAAAATGAACCTCGTAATGTCAGGCTTTCATTGGCAGCTGATGGTGTTAATCCATTCAGAGAGCTTAGATCTACTTACTCAATGTGGCCTATTTTCGTTATCAACAATAACATTCCTCCTTGGATGTCAATAAAGAGGGAGCACATAATGTTGACTATGATTATTCTAGGTATTTGATACATTATTTTTTTGAATGTAACATTTTCATTTCTCTCGTTGTTTGCATAAATATATATTCTATTTATTTACTTACTTATATATACATATATCATGGTAGTAATTATTATGTACCGTAATTTTGAACAATTAGGTAAGTACCAGGTCAAAGATATGAATGTATATATTGAGCCTCTTATCGATGAGCTAATACAGTTATGGCATGGCATCACTATGTATGAAATCACTAAACCAATCAAGCAGAAGAGATTTCAATGTCATGGAATGCTTGTATGGACAATTCATGATGCCCCAGGACTAACACATGTTTTTGGTATGTAATATTTCATTGCACTTTAATATGATATATAATTATCTAAATTAGATATACCATATTGCATGTTTTAAAAATGATCTCATAGTATATTAATTGTTATTGATCCATCTATTGCAGGTCTTCAAACAAAGGGTAGATTTGCATGTCCAGTTTGTGGCCCTAAGATGAAGTATCGTCATTCGTCAGACTTAAGAAAGATGGTGTTTGATGAGTTTAGGCACTTCCTCTCTAGGAACCATAAGTATCGTACTACTGAAAAACATATTTTCAATGATAAAGAAGAAACTAGATTAAAACCACGAAGAATGACACCTCAGTTGTGGATGTTGGAATAATTGATGTCAACAATCGTCAAGGTACTGCAATATATTTTTGTGTGTGTGTGTGTGTGTATATATATATATATTATTTGTTTATGTAATTTTTGGAATTTTTGTTTTAAATAATGAATTTATTTTATTGTATTTTATAATTAATACTGTTCTGATTTATTTTATTCTTTGATATCAAGGTCATCGTCGCTGTGAAGGTACTAATATTGTACTTCCACCTGGAATGAAATTTTATCCTTCTCAATTCGCGAGGTTGCCCTACTATGAGGACCTAAAAATAGCTCATTTTTTTGATACAATGCATGTCGGGAAGAATGTGACAGAAATGTTATGGCGAACCATAGATGGTGCACATGAGAGAGATAAAATTGACAAAATTTGTGCTGACATTGAGAAATCAAATCATGAAATGAAAAGTGTGATCGACGGATCAAATAACAATGGAGGTCGAAATTATAATAATATTCCATGGTTATTAACATAACAACAAAGCAATGATGTAAAAGAGGTCATTAGAAGAATTAAATTTCCAACAGGTTTTGCTTCAAACATAAATAATATCTTAACGAAGAAAGGTGACTTTAGTGGGGTGAAAACACATGATTGGCATACCTTTGTTAAGGTAATTTTTTTGGTATACGTTTTTGTATGTTATTGCTTGAATACATATTTTAAATTTTCCTTTTTCTGTTTAATTTGGAAACCAATAACGATTCATTTTTTATTGTTATAGTATGTTCTACCTGTATCTCTCCCAAACGACTTCAAAAACAATGTCAAACAAGTTATATATGGTCTTAGTAAATACATGAAGTAGTTTTGATTTATACGCAAAATCTAATTGCTACAATTTATTTTCATACTTAATGAAATGATGTATTAATTTACTTGTAATGAAATATATATTATGTTTCATTGAAATAACCTTGCGTAATGATTTGCATATGGTTGTCATTGAAAGAAATCCATCAAGATGAAATAAAGTATTGGAAGAGAGAAATTCCTCGGCTAATGTGTGAAATGCAAAAGCATCTACCTCCAACATTTTTCAATGCACAAGAACACTACTTGATACACCAAGTTGAGGAGATTGAAATGTGTGGACCAGTACACACAAGGTCAATGTGGATGGTCGAGAGGCACTTGAAATCCTTGAAGGCTTTGGTTAGACAAAGAGCACGACCTGAGGGTTCTATGGTGGAGGGATATGTGGTATATGAATCCATGGTGTATATTAGTCATTATCTTCCTATATTAGTTGTGCCAGCTATGAAGGCAGTGGATTGCATTTGGGATGTGAACTCCATCAAAAAATTTGAAGTGGAGCACCTGTTGGGAAAAGGTAGAATGAAGAAAGTGAGAGGTAAAAGATTTATTATGTATAATACATATAATGTTTCATTTTTTTCCATCATGTATATGATCATTATATTCATTTAGGTCTTATTCTTTCATAGTTTATTAATTAATATAATTTACCATGGTTATAATTAATATTTATTAATATTGGTGAATTATTGTTTTTTTATTCAGGTGCTCAAGATTATGAGGCACTACTTTTATACATTGCAAACAATCTTGAGTGGATGAGTGAATGGATTGAAACATGTAAAGCACGTAATGACGGTAGGTTATCATGGCAACTACTGTCTGAATTGATTAGAGAAGCATATCGTAGTGGAGATGGGAACGTTACGGACAGGGAAATCGATTTAGCATATGGTTTGAAAGATAGAAAGGTAAGAAATTAATTCACCTATTTTATTCATTACTTATTTTATACTATATTTATAATGTGACAAGAAGTTTGATTTTTCAATTAATTTTCATGCTATATAAATTATATGATTAATTATTAATTGAGAATGCATCTTTTTCATGTTTGGCATATTGCAGTTGAAACACCACAAGGCTATGTGGTGCAATGGTCGTAAATTTCGCATTAAACAGTTGGATGATAACAGGAAAAATTCTGATAGTGGGATAACTGCAGTATTCCAGGTCACTAATGTTTCCTCCAGGAGTGACAGACATCCTCGAGAATCTGAAAATAGATATTATGGGTTCTTAGATTATATAGTTGAGTGTGACTTTAATTCCTTCAAAATAGTTTTGTTCGACGTCAAATGGTATAGGCTACGAATGAATGTACGTGATGATGATAGAACACTTATTCAACATGACAATGGATTTCCAATGGTTAAAACATCGTAGTTTGAAGCAGGAAAAGATCACTATGTTTTTCCAAGCCAATGCGAACAAGTCTTTTACACAGAGGTTACAGGTGAGAAGGAATGGTCATTTGCTATTAGATATGATCAAAGAGGAAGGCCAGTAGAGTATACAGTAGAGGAAGAAGATGATATTGATCAAGAAGAAGATGATGCAGTGGCAGATGAGCAGGAAGATGCATGGACAGATGAAGAAGATATCTTAGAAGATGAACCAGGCATAGGAGATGAGGCAACGATTATTGATGATGATGTCGATGAGGATATTATTGAAAATGACATAATTGATGATGATGATGACATGGTCGATCATTTCAACACCGTTTCTGAATCAGATGTTGATATAGATGTCGATCAGTTGGATGAAGATCAAGAAGATACAGAAGAATAATATTGATACATATGTTATGTTCGAGTATGAGCTAGTATGTTATAACTTTATATTTTAATATGTAGGAATTATTGTCTTTAAATAATTTACTAATTATGTGGGTTTGTTGCATGTTGTTTATTATTTCAAACCAATAAATAATGGCCTTACTATTGTTTATTATTTCGCAGGATTCACAGGATTCATTTGATTCTATGGTCAGGTCTCTGAAAAAACCAATTAAACGCTTAAATAGTCAAGATCTGGAAGACAGGCTTTACCCCCACCATAAATTGCTGAAAAACCGGCCTTCAGTTCAGCTTGTTGTGCTGAAGACAAGGGTGGATTTTCATGATCAGTTGAATGAAAATGAATCAGATATTCGGGATGTTTTTTAGGGCAGATCCATAAGCCTCATAGATGAAGATCCCATTGCTGCAGAATTTCTATTTTCATTGAAGCACAAGTATAGTGTTGTATCGGAATACAAATCAGAGGACAACTATACCAAGTCTAAATCAACTGAATCCAGTTCTAGTGCTCTTGAACTTACCGAATTAAAGCCAGAAGCAGGATTTACAATCTCTAATGGGAACGGGTATGGCAGTTCCAATATTGGATTGGATGTCCTGAGCTCTGCAATAGGCACTGGACCTGATTGTAATGAACCCCAACTTCAATGTGATGAAAATATGGACTTTGATGATTAGGAAAACAAGCCAGAGCATTTTGGAAATATTGAAGAAACTGAAGAGGTTTCCTGTGATCAATTGAATCAACTCAGCCATAAGACATATACTGCAGGCTAGTTTGTATCAGAAGGAGAATTAGTTTTGCTTTCCCATGATGATGGATGCTGCTCTTTTCACGATATAGCAAATTCAGAGGTGTGGAGGTTTTAATTATTGTACTTAATTTTGGGGTTTATGGGTGTTATAATTTATACATTTTGGGATTTTCTATTAGAAATAGGGAAAATCCTAGGGGTTAGATTATTCTCATGGTTTAAATTTCTATATTTGAAATAAAATTCACCAATTTCTATTTAAAAAATGATTTGCCTAAATATTTGATGTAGTTTAAATAGGATGTAGTTCATTTCAAAGACTGTTGAAATTTTCTAGAAACTATGATTGGGATTTCAAGAATATTTATGCACTCTTTAAATTTTTCCTTAACATAAAGGGCAGTTGATGTATGAGTAATACTCAGTATTGTTTTTTTCCAATCCCCAGGAGAAGGCTGAATATAAAGCTCCATATGGGCTTACCCCAAACATGTGGGGTGATTTTTGGTTGATCAGAGCAGCTGGTGCAGATGGTCGCTCTGGTAAATATGTTGTGGCAGCATCTGCAGGTTGTACATTGGACTCAAGTTTCTGTTCATGGGACTTTTATAATAAAGACATTATGGCATTCCATACTGAATCAGAGGCCTTCACTTCAACATCCAGTACCATCTCTCCAGTTTTGGCAGAGAGGGATGTCTCGGGGAGAAATTTTGGATTTGCAAATGTTGTGCCAGAGAATCAACATTGGTGGTACATCCCATGTGGGCCTCTTATGGTATCTACTGCCAGTGCCCAAAAGACAATTAATATTTATGATATTCGTGATGGAGATCCTGTGATTTCAATGTGTTTGTTTTGAAAGTTTAGGTTTCATAGTAAATCATCAATGGGCTCTGAAATAAGGCACATTGAAATCTTGGATACATGTTTCATGCCAAAATCAGTTGTATCTTCCATAAACACACAATCTTGGACCACTCTGTATAAATCTGCTTCTAAGACAATATTACATCTCCCTCATTATACAGGTGGTGTTCTTACATGCATAACAAAGGCATTGTTTTGGCAATCATTTTATAAGTCACTAGATATTGTGGGTACAAGGATCTAGGGTCTCCACATGAAACTGTGTTGCCCGGAGACTCACTCTGCCTGTCCTTAAATTTGTAAACATAGCAGTATGCCAATGCTTCTTTCATTTTGTATGCATAAGACAATTTTTTGTCAAATTCCATAATTGTTTTTAAGTTTTATCCATCCCAGTTTTGTTGTGAATGCACAGGTTTTTGGCTCAACACAGATCTGTTATATCTTTGTACTTTTCCTTTACTAACTATTTGAAATTTATAGTTATATTTAGAGGTGTCTTTTAAGGGATGAGGGGAATTACTTGGATTTAGTGCTGCCCACTCTCAATAGAGGCTTACAGTAAACTATGACACATTGTGATGTATATCAGTGGTAGTTGGGGCAGCAACAAAATCAATTTCATGCTTTAGTAGATTTATTCTTCTTGGAAAGCTTTCAGCTGACAAAAAAAAGGGAATGAAACACGCAACCAGTCCCCTTCCTTTTATTGGACCACCTGCTTTATTTTTATGAGAGCATCTACAGGCTAAAGTTACTAGAAGTGGTCAAAAGTGAGTTTGGTTAGTTGGCAAAGTCCAACTATTCTTAGCCCTCAACAATGTTTAAATACTTCATAGGCATGTTAACCCCTCCTAGACTGTGTTGTGTAAGTGGGTTTTGCAGAATTTTATGCACTTAGGGTTAGACTCAAATTTTGAAATTTGATGTAATTAGGATTATATTCAAGTGTTGGCCAAATTGGTAAAATTGATACTCAGCCATAGCTGAAAGGCAGTAATATGCAGTGGAGTCATTCTATGAAATGATTCAATTTGGCATGTGAATCTCACATCTAAGGGCCATTAAAATCCCATGGATGGAGACTGATCAGGATTCAACATTGATGTTACTATTAGTGGAGTTGGGTATGGCACAAGTATAATAAAAATACTGGCAACAATAGTAACATCATAGATTCAGAATCTTAATCTCTATATTAAATGAGCATTAGAATGTAACTTGATTTCAGTAAAATCTCTAACAGGTTTGTTCTAAATCGGACCTGAAATGCTCACTTGTAAAGATGTTTGAGGCTTGAGGTTGTATGACACTGCAACAATTGAATTGTTGAGTACATGATGACATTAGGTCATTGTGAAACTGAATATATGCTACTTCGATATGAAGATTGATTGCACAAACTGTGTTTTCTAAATAATGTTTCCAATGAAACCTGAAATGGCTCTTGTTACGCTGAAAACATCTGTCATCTTTAATCTACTATAAATTTGAGTGACAAGGGTAGCTAAACCACATGAAAATGCTCCGAAGATGTTACAGATGCATGGAAGCTCTGGAAATTTAGCCCCTCACTATGTTATCTACCAAAAACAAAGCTAAGAAATGCCTCTTGGTTGATATCAATTTTAAGTACATGGATCATGTCTCATACATCTATGTGAAAGGTATAATCTACTTTTAGCCCTTGAGTGAGTTTGGATTTGTAATTTTTCTTGGTGTTTCATTTATAAAAACAACTGTTTCAAATTGAGATTTATGGATTCCACTTCAATATTTAGATATAACTTGTTATTTCAGATTTAAGGCATTCCATTCTCACTAGCAGATTTTTGATGTGTGCTACCCAGTATGAGAAATCCGTTGGAGGTGAGAAGGCATATTGTCTACTAGTAGATTGACCGTGGAGTTTCCATCTCCTTGCTTCTCGTTGTTACCACTATCTATCATGTTGTTAACTTTAGGGCATTTGTTGCAAATAGACAATTTTAGATTTTTATTTTTATTTTTATCACAGTAATTTCCTTCCACCATTATCAGCAGTATAAGGCAATAATTCCATGCAATAAATTCCATGCTAATACATATTACAGTATTCCAATTCTTTTTGTATTATGTATTCCAATACAGTATATACCCTCAATTTACGTGACTCAAATTGGGTAAGAATGCATAAGACTTTAGTTACAGCATCCTCCTAGTAAAGTAGGACAGTCATATAAATTAAATGCAATCGTCTGTTTGCTTAACAGGAATTGGGTAGGTCTCTATATAAATTAAATGCAATCGTCCATCTGCTTAACTGGAATTACCCTAAATTCCATCGCCCATCTGGTTAACTGGAATTGGGTAAGTATCTATAACACTTCACTTAAACTACCACAATTACATAAATTAAATGATATAACCTTAAATTCATAACAAATATTGGAGATTTACTGTCCTGTTTTAAAGTTTCATTTTTTTTTTTAAAATTGAACCCGCCATCGATATACTGACGCTTTGTAAGTGTCTCTCTTCCAATGCCTTATAAGCGTCAATCTTCTGACACCTTATAAGCGTCGGTCTTCCGAAGTTTTGAACGATTTCCCTTTTTTTCGGTCTTGCGACATCCGTCATTCCTGGCGTCGGTATTGCAAAGCTTCTGGAAAGCGTTGGTCTTGCGACACTTTTGCAATGCGTCAGTCTTGCGACACTTTTGTAAGGTGGTGGAATTGCGACAGTTTACAAACATCGGAAGAGCGACAGTGTAAAAATGTCAAAAGAGCAACGTTCAAAACGTCGGACCACATTTCGTCAGAATTGCGACAATTTACAAACGTCGGAAGAGCGGCGGTTTGGGAAACATCGAAATAGCGACACTTGTTTGTAAGCGATGGAAAAAGTGTCGGTATTGCGACACTTTTTCAAGGCATCGGAATTACGACGTTATGGCTAACCACATTTTGTCCATTCTCGAACTGTCGCTCTTGCGACGACTATGTGTCGGAATAGCGACGAAGTGGCCGTCAGAAATTGGGCCAAATTTTCTAGTGCTACTAAGGAGATTTAAGAGTCTCTCTACCCGCTTATTCATCTAAGTTATGAACAAAAGAAAATTTTAATATTCCAACTAGCTAAAAGTTAATTAGGAATATTACACATACATCCTTTGGCGCTACCCTCTCCTACCCCTCGAAAGACCAGTAACAAAAAGTATCAAATTTCCACACACCAGAACCTCTAAATGATCGGCTCTTCAAAAAACCACACTCTACACTTGCACAGAAACACTAAATGCAATGCCCTGAATAAGTATCAAATTTCCACACACCAAAACCTCTAAATGGTCGGCTCCTCCAAAAACCACACTCTGCACTTGCATAGAAACATTGAATGCTACGCCCTGAATAGGAAAGTTACCAACTTACAAATCCAAAAGCCATGGAAGGAGCTCCATCATTAGGGTCGCCACCTTTGCCACAAAAATCGTCGATGCTTCCTACTCCGATGAGCTAAATAACAAAAACATGCAATGAGCTGAACCGAAACACAAATAAAATTTATGTCTTCCATACTCTGCCTTAGAAATTTTCCTCCCGCTCTAGTAGAGGTAGTGAAATATTTCACACGAATTTCATTACTTCTCATGTATGCAGGGTGATACGAGAGGATGGAGAGGCCGGCCCTCGACCTGATCGCCAAATGTTTACCGTCATGGACCACGTGGTTCCTCATGCGCCTGGTTCCTCACCCCATTAGGAAAATTCTAATAATAATTATTATTATGTTGTATTTTTTAAATAATATTTTTAAGAATATAATTTTAAATATATAATTATTTGTTTTATATGTAAACATAAACATGATATTAACATTTATCCAAAATTTTGAATTAGGATTCTTTAAAATTGTAAGTTTGTGTTGTGAATAATTTTAAATACATCACTATTTCATTAAACTGAAATGTAAATCTTTCTATAAGTTTGTGTTGTGAATAAATTTATATTAATATTTTTCTTATATGTTCGAGTATAAATTTATTTTAAGAGTGATTTATTGAGGAATCAAAAACATCTCAATATTTAAAAAGTTATGATTAAGATGGACTTATTTTTAATTTATATTTTCTATCATTGAAAATTTGTTGATCTATACCTAATAAATAGGTTTTAAGTCACACATGTACCATTTATTCTATCCACTTCACTTTATTTTACATTTTTATGACGTAAGGAAACACATAATTGATTATATCTACTTGGTTTTTTCTAAAATTCAAGCTAAATTAGAGTGCTATAAAAAAAAATTTATAGTAATTATTAACTTTTATAAGGTAAATAAATCATTTTTTATTATGACCATGTCAAGGATATTAAATCATTATTTATACTATAAAAACTAAGAGGTCACTCTATTTTCTCATCATTCATCCAAAGTAAGTAATTTTTTTCTAGATTTTCCCTAGATATCAAGATCCTTATTTATTCTAAAAATAATTTCCAATATCAAAGGGGATGAACCACTCATCTTGCAATATAAATAAACCTCCCAAGAAGGAGGTTATTGGAGATAAACTTCTCTAGTTATTTTCTACATAGGTGTATTGAATTTTCTTCCACTAGGTAACTGAGTTCATTTACATTATTTTAAATGTGTCTACATTATTGTGTAGTTGTAAAATTCTTTCTTCTCTCTCATATGGAAGAATAGGTTTTATATGGTGTGGATATACTTTTCCAATATATATTTTATGCATTTATCATTTATTTGTTTATTTCTAAGTCATAACCTATATATCTAGGACGTTCTCAACCCTTGTTGTCGATTTCTAACAATAGATTAGCGACTCCATTAAGGATTTGATCTATTTCTTGATCCCTAGTTGTGGTGACATTCAATCCTATTATCCTCTTTTATTTTTGAATTTTTTGGGCCTATTTCTTTTTCTATTCTATATATGTAGATTACAATTACCTAAAGCCTCGTATATTTGCCTTGAAGTCTATCTATTGGTTTTAAAAATACCTCCAAGTACCAATGCACTTATTTGGGTATGTTTTTGTGATCCCATTGAATTTTCTAGGAGCACTATCTATAAGGTCCAATCCACTTTCCCAAGTAAGTTTCTATAGTGGATCTAGAATTCAATTTTTTTAATTTTTTGTGTTTTTCTCTAGCTTCATAAGTGTTCTTTACATGCTATAATTTTATTTTTGAATGTTTATGTTGTATATTAAGATTTTTTTAGAATATTATAGAATTTATAAAGAAACCTGGTAAGATCTCTAGTACCTTCCCTTGTTTGATTTCTTTAAGATTGAAATTTTTGTTTTCATAGACCAGCGAATGAAACCTTGTCTTGTTGATAAGCATTTAGAAATATTTTCTTGCATGATTTTTGGATAAATAAAAGCATACTCTCTCTCTCCTTAGTATTGTCCTATTTTCGGGTTTGTGTGGAAATCCTTGCCTATATTTTTCCAACTTTTTTGTTTGCTTTCTAATTTATAGAGCATATTTATTTATTTTTTTAGTTTGATATCTATTTTAGATCGGAATCCCTCTTTATGAAACAAACGAGTCCCTTTACACCCTTATTACTTTTCTTACATTACAAGATTTCTTGTTTCAATTATTTCCTTGTGAAATCATAGTTTAAATTATATTATTTTTCTCTTTGAAATATAAATTTAGCAAGTTGATATTAAATTTGAATTAGAATTAGATGAAGAATACAAATCTTTTGCTTTACTATTTATCGTTATTGTTACTAGTTTAGATTTCATTTCATTGCAATTTACTTTACTTCCATGGAATTTTACTTTGAATTAATACAAATCTCACATGCACATGCATCATACCTAAAATATATGCTTGGTTCATGCTACCAATCTCAACCTAAAATTTTACCACTTTATCTAACATATATAAGCCGATTTGGGAAAAAATAATCTTGTAGTTAGGTTAGGACATGGGGGATAGACATCAAAATAATTCCAAGTAGTCATCTCACATCAAGACATAGCAATTGAATCTTAAGGTACTTTGAATCCTTTCCATTGGACATAGATATAACCCATTTGGAAATAGATGCACTCTTTGAATGTGGTAGCTGAGTTAGGCCTAGATATATCAAATGCCTAAAAGGAGATGTTTTTAAAATTAAATGGATTGGATGAGTTCATGACGCAAGCACTCCTTCACATAGAGGTAATCTAGCTGCAAAGGAAGGTCAAGCATGACAAGAACATTAAGTAAAAGACCTTTCAATAAGGAGATTGGGTGTTGTTTTATGACTCAAGGTTTAAGGACTTCAAAGAAAAACTGATGACAAGATGACTGTGACCCTACAAAGTGGAAAAATGTTATGATAATGGTGTAGTTCATAATAGAACCATAGATGAGGAAGGAATTCCCCTACTTTCGAATGGTTATAGGCTCAAAGTTTACAAGAAGCCCCTGTCTAGGGTAAAATTTACAACTTCCATAAACACGGAGGTGTATATCATGGGAAACTCCATAGTTTCCAGTGCCTTCTAAAAAAAACAAGAAAAAAATAAATAAAATAAAGAGGCATGGGTGAAAACCTCTATGAGGCACCCCAAGCCATCTCCAAGGTTCAAAACCTCCATGAGGCGGTCCTGGAGCAAGAAAAAAAAACAGAGGATAAAAGATCCTTCGGTGAAAACCTCTCTGAGGCGCCCAAGGTAGGCCTCTGGGTTGAAAACCTCTATGGAGGCAGCCCACTTGCCTTAAAAAAAAAAATAGAAAAAGAGAATAATAAAGGAAAAAGAAGAAATACCTAGATGCATTTATGTGTTTTCTGTTTTGCAAGTTAACAATTAAAGATGGTTTTTTGGATAGAGAGGAGCGATTTCTCTTCATTATTTATTCTTCTTTGCTTCCACACTCCATAATCCACTCCATCATCCATCCCTTCATCCATTTCACCCATCAGATAGACAACAATTTCATTTTTTCCCTAAACTATAATTGCTACAGGAAAATCAGGCACCTATAGGATTCCTGTAGCACTACAGGAAACTCCTGTAAATGTTACAGGAAACTCATTTGTGTAGAAAAAGGCTTCCTAAGGGCTTCTAAAATTCAATTAGGGTATAATAATTCATGTTTTTCCTATAACTATCATTCCAAAACCTCTATTTCACTCCATCCGCATGGTTTCCCTATCTAAGCCCTATGTTGCACCTTTGGCATCTAAATCATTGGAAACTTGGCATAGGAACCCTTTATCTTGCCTATCCTCCACTCTATTCATTCCATGACTTCTTCCATAGCCTCCATAAACCATATTCCTCCATTTCTTAACAAACTAAAGCAAGAAGAGGAAAGAAACAAATTGTTGCAGGTATCAGAAAGTTTCCTATAGAAAATATGTGTTTGGAACAGCAAGCCCAAGAGATGAAGCAAAGCTAATGTATATGACTCCAAGAGACCACTAGCAGACTCCAGAGGGACAAGAACACTAGCCACGGCATATGAAGCCCTCCATGCAGTACCTTCAAAAGAAAAAAACAAGAAAATGGTAAGCAACTCACTCAAAAAAGATAAGTAGCTCACTCAAAAAAGATAAGCAGCTCACTCAGAAAAATTTTCTCACTCATAAAACAAATAAAAAAATGAAAACAAAGCGAATAAAAGACTAAGGTTTCCACCACCAGCTCCAGCTTCTTAAGCACCTCACCAACACCAAGTAAGATCAGATATGACCTTTCACCTCTTGTTGTGCATCCATAATGGCCAAAATAGTTGAATGTCGAGTTTTAGAAATTTAAAAGGTAAAAAGGTGGCCAGTTAACTTGGCGACCTTCGTAAAGTGACACTGGAGGAAAATTGAAAGTGCATGCCACCTAAGGAAGTCAAATTGAGTCAAGTAAGAGTGGATGAGTACGAAGGGAAGTGATCATGAGGTCAACAATTATTAAATGAAGTGGGGGCCAACGGTCTCAAAAAGGAAACTCGCGTTAAGTACGAGTCACCACAACACTCCAAATTTGGTTAAAAATACAATAAAGGTAATATTTGTCTCATTTTCACCATTGTGTTGAGCATTTAGAAGAGAAGAAAAAGTAGGAGAGTAGTGGATCCATCAGAAGAGAAACATCGAGGTTTGGGCTTGCATGCAGTATCGAGGTTTGGGCTTGCATGCACCATCATGCTACAAGAAACATCATTATTCTACATAAAACTTCAGCACCAGACCAACAAAGGATTAGAGGGAAACATAGGGTCATCTGTGGGTGAATTAGCTTCCCAAAGCCTCCATCTATCAAACCAAAATAGCAGAGGACCAAGGTAAGTGGATTGTCATCCTCCAACACTAGAATTTCTCCATATAATTCACACTCAGCAAAAGTAAATTTGACAGTTAAAGGGTAAAAGAATTTTCTTTCATTTTTATTCAAGGCCTCCATCTCCAAGATATACCTCTAAAAACCTATCACCACCTCCATCTCACAACATTAAGTTGGAGGGGGATTCAATAAAAGGGATCCTACAGACATTAAGAGAATTAGGCAGCACCCTCAAGTTATGGAAATCTTCCGAAATAACCAATTTCTAGGGTTATTTGAGCTATTGAAATGTTCTGATGATGAAATAGCTAAATAATTTGAAGTGGATCTACAGTCACATTCATAAGAGAGAGACATCACTTTTATAATAGGACTAGCCATCACTCTATCTCCTGAACTCATAAGCAGAGTTACCATGTTTCCCTTTGGAATCAAATGGGTTAAGGAAAAAATGCCTAGCATTGCAGCCAAAAAAAATTTCTTTCTACCAGTAGAGGAGTATATTGAAGATAAAAATGGAGTAAGGAGAGAGAGCCTTCCATACCCCTGCGATGAATTTTCCTTCCACGTCATGAAGCTTATCTCCTGTGAAGGAAGATTGAGTGTGGTCTATGGGTACCATTTCATATTGTTAGATCAACTTAGGTTCCAAGGATAGCTCCCACTTAAACAGAGATTAAGTGTCCCTCACTTCCTCCTAAACTCCATAACTGACATGAGCCATAAATTGAGGAAAAGGAAATATCAGCACTTGGCCCATCATGACCTAATAAAACAAATTGTAAATGATGCTTTGAGAAGTTTAAACCTACCTTTATCATGTTATTCTTTCATAGAAATGGATAGGGAAGCCTTGATAACTACCCAAAAAAGGAAAACCTCTGCTTCTATCCCTAGAGAAGAAGAAGTAGAAGAGGAAGTAGAAGAGGAGGTCTAAGAGGAAGAGGAGGTAGAACACAAAGAATAAAAGGAAGTGATGGAAATTGAGACAGAAAACATAGAGACAACAAAAAGAAATCAAGAATAAACTTAGGGAAAGGAGGAAGAAAATATCGAGGAAAAAGAAGATGTGGACCCTATATTAGCCCATGAAACCTCCCCTCAAGACACAAGCATGTCATCTGACATCATAGATCAAGAGGTAGCTTCCACCTTAACTACTTTGAGCACACCTATCAAAAAAAAAACAAAGAGGCAGACACATATGTACTTTAGAACTAAGAAGAGTCAGAGGGTGAGACAAGGAAAACCACAAACTCCAACCAAGAGCCCTATCACCATTGAAGAATCATAAAAGAATGAGGAAGAAATCATATTAGAGGAAGGAAGGGTGCAAAAAGTCACTTCACCCATAAGGACCCTTGTAACATATATCAAGAGACATTTAGCTAGATTAGCAACCCATACACCTTATGCAACCTCAACAGACCCTCCAAGGAGTGAAAAGAGTGAAAAACAAGGAGAAGAGGGTTTCTAGCAAGCAAAATAGAGTTTTCTACAGGAAACTCTGTTTTTGCTATGGGAAACTCCATTAAGCACAGATTTGAAGAAAAATTCCTTGGTTGAAGAGGAAAAGACAACCATGGAAGGGAAAGAGGTCAAGGAAGCTGAGGGCAAGACACAAGAGGAAAAACATGATTAAAAAGAGGGAGGAAAGGATGATAAAGAAGAGCCCACCTCACCAAAATCAATCACCAAAGATGTTGCAATAGTTCCAAACCCTAGTCCTCGACCCAATCTTAGCTATTACTACACATACATTGAGGGGGGTAGATTAACTCCTTAAAAGTTCACAATCCCTTTGTTTTATCAGTTGGAGGAAGAGAGGGCACACACTCATCATTGGACGAAGCTTGCCACATCTAAAGGAGTGTATGAAATAGGGGTCATGGAAGGAAAAATATTTGATTTGGGGAATGATTTATCTGATGTGAGGCTCAGAGAGTCATTTTTGAAGGACAAACTTCAGAAGGCACATGCAGAGAATGTAGCACTATAAGAGAAGCTTCAATAAAAAGGTAAAAAAGTGGCCACCATGGAATATTTGTGCATGGAGGCCATTCAACACATGTATCCTTCAGATTCATATGCATTTTACCTCAAGGAGTCATGACTCCTCTTTCAAATTAAAACTTTAGCCTCCCATGGAACCTTGCCTTTCCAAAATTGTAGGCAGTTCACTGATTTATGCAATCAAGCTAGCATGGATGACAAGGCGAAAATGGAAGATTTTTATATGCATAACCTTGTGTTAACAGATTTAAATATTTGGGACCCCAATCCTAGGATGGGGGATGTGTAATTAATGGCTTTGGTATCATGGATGGTTAATGAGGAGACAAGAGCACAAGAGATGAAGAGGGTTATGCGAAGAGAAAACAGAGAACCATTACACATTAGGGTAGAACTCTTCATCCCTATAGGAGTAATTAATAACCATATGAAGATTGAAAAGGATCCTGAACTAGCTGAAAGATACCTCCATACACAAGCCCAAGCAATGGCCCACTTTGATGATGTTTCTAGGTTGTTAGGAGATGAGTGCATTATGGCTAGCCAAAGAAGATGGAACAACCTCCCTCACAACCTTAGAAACATGGATTACCACACACCAGAAAGATTGAGGGGTGCCTTGGAGAGAGCACCATTATACAAGAGGGCCATGCAAGCCAAAAAGATTCAGTGGCTTGGCTTGAAGCTCAGTCCACCCTTGTTGTTGTTGTTGAGTGATGGGAAGGACCAAGATTATCATAACAAAGAATGGGAGGAATCAGAAAATAATGATGGGTTTAAACTTCCTCAAGGGACTCCCACACTTCTTCCTTGGGAAGTTAGAGGGTACATCAAAGCCTTAAAAGAAATGCAAAAGGAGGATTAGTTTCTCAGATGATGAGAAACCATTTAGTAGGGGGTGATGATGAGCTCCATCATTAGGTACATTTGGAGGGATTAATGGTCACCTTTTTGCCTTATTAAGTCTCTTTTTCTTGCATTTTAATTATATTATGGTATTATGATGCAAGTGTAGGTGGTGATTGAGGCTTAACATACTTCGAGTACCTAACATAAGTTAAATGTAGGAAAATCATGAAGATATGGAATTTTTTTGGATATTTTTTCATCAAGACTCGGAGCAGACAACAAGGAGATATTCTATGGGGTTTTTGAGCCTCCTTAACTCCCAAAGGTAGCCAAGGGATGCTTGATATTCCCTCAAATAGATTGAAATCAAAGGTAGCCAAGAAAACTCAAGATCAAGTGCACTCAAGCCATACTTCACTTGGAGTCAAGTGGACTCATCACCTATTTTCTAAGGAGCTATTGGTAGCTACCCTTTAGGTTAAATAGAGTTGAGAAAGAGCTAATTAGGATTCAAACTTTGGAGAAAGCCATTAGGCTCTTTTCTCTTGTAATTTATTTTTCAAGATTTTTATATTGATTTAATGAGACTATCTTTTGAAATGAAATGAGTATTCAGACTTTGCCTTACTGATCTAGTTTCAAAGAGTTAGGCTTGTGGGTTAGGGCCCAATCCATGTGTGGAAACCTCTCTTTTGTAATAATTCTTTAATTTCATGTCATTTAGCTAGTTTTTATTATGAATATCTAGTTAGTTTATTGGTATTTTCATTTACTATTTTTAGTTTTCTTCCATTTGTCTTTTGCTGTAGATTTAGTCTGCTCAGATGAGTGGTAGAATATGTTATAACTTCATAAATTTGTGATTCAAGCCTTCCCCTCTCATCTCTGTCAATAGAGCTTGAGGAGGGTAGAACTTCCCCACATACCAAAAATGATTCTTAGTTTATGATTTCTTGGAATGGATGAGATTAGTTGTTGTGATTCCATGAATATGTTCAGTATGCTGTGGTAGATCTATGTTTGTAGAATAGAGTAGATTTTCTTTACAAATTCAAGTCATCTTTTCCATTCTCTTTATCATTGATTTGTCCATTTTTATTACATAAATAGGTAGTGTGCTTGCAGGTATAGGTAGCACAGCCAAGGATAGCGTCACTAGCACCTCCATCTCCATCTCTCAGCTTCCATCAACCCTCTGTTCATCAGAATCACCATCAGCCCTGATTTCAGATTTTCCATCCCTACATTGTGAGCAAACCCTAGGGGTGCAAGACAAGCCTCCCAAGAGGTTTTGAGCTTTTCCAAGGGGTGGGCCACTTTCCACTCATCCTAATCCATGTTAAAACCACCTTCCCTACCCTTTTCCACCTATTTTTGGCCTCGGATTTTCCTCAGACAGTTTCCTGTAGAAATTCAGGACTTTCCTATAGCACTAAAGGAAACCTGTAGCAACACTTGAAATAGCACCTGTGGGCCCACCTTAAGCCCAGAAACCACCATCACCATCTTCTAAACCTAAAAAAACCACTTATACACCTCTAGCCTTGCCCTCATGTGTTGAAGCCTTCCATGAGCCCCCTTAGCACTTTCTTCTCCTAGCTGAAAAACAACACATTTTCAAGCATATTTAGGTCATTAATACTTGCATGAATAAAATCATGATAGATAGAGCATAGGGTAAGTAGAGTGTGTTTAGCAATTTGGCCAAACAATGTGTGATTATACTAGTTCCCTTTATTACATTTCAATTTAGCAATGTACTTCATACAAGATCCCTAGGTTTCTTTTCAATTCTTATCATAGTCTTATAAGTAGATTTCTTTCATTGCAGAATAGTCAGATCTAATTTTTTGTTGTAGCATAAGTTTTGTACTAGCTGATAGTGGCATGGCTTTGAATAATTTGTAGCCTTAGGCCTAATTTCATAAGTGTGACAGACTTCACCTAGAAACCCTAGAAGTAGCACCCTTTTGTAAGGATAAGAAAAATATGACATGAGTAGAATCCATCTGCTGTGTATATAGCACTGTCACCTCTAATATTGTACTAAACATGGGCTGATAAAGTAAATTAGGGCAGCCTTCGGGAGTTGCAGCATTATTGATGCAATACCATGGCTCACCAAGGAGGCAAGATAATAGTCAGATTAGTTGATCATATGCTTTAGAAAAATCAATCTTCAGAACCAACTCTTTCAGCTTTTGAGTTTTGAGGTTGTGAAGGCCCTCCTGTGCAACCCCTATTTCCTCAAGGATTTTTCTACCTTCCAAGAAGCCAAACCGATCCTTAGAGATATATTTGGAAAGTATAGGCCTCATATGTTGGGATATCACATTGGCTATCACCTTATATATGCAGTTGCACAAAGAAATGGGTCTAAATCATTAAAATTCCTTGGGATGTCCACCTTTGGAATAAGGGAAATAAAATTTGTATTGAAATAAGACAACATCTAGCCAAATTTCATTGACTCCTCTACCACCCTTAGAAGGTAAACTCTAATCAAGTAATATAACCTTAGAAATAATTCAACAGATCACCCATTAGGACCTAGGCTTTTATCCTTCTAGAAGTTATGAAGAACCCCATTCAATTCATCTTCTGATACTTCCTTCATAAAGTTAATATTTTCTTCCTCGTCCACAAACCACAGGAAAAGTTGAGCCAACTTGAAAACCTTAGCTATGGATGTCGCTTCTCTATCATGAAATAAGGAACTGAAGTGACTCTTTCCAAGAGCTTCTAGCTCCTCAAAATAATAATCCTAGAAACCGTTTTGGTATTCTAGATTCTAGATGGTGTTTTCCAATTTCTTTTCTTTTGCAAAATTCTAGAAAAAATCATGTTTTCATCTTCGCATTCTATCCCTATGGATTTTCTCTTTAGCCTCCAAAGGGCCTCCTTTTCTTGATCTGTCAGGATATCACTTTCAATTTCACCTAGTATATGCAATTTCCCAAAGAAATGAGTCTGAAATCATTAAAAATCCTTGAGATGTCCACCTTTGGTATAAGGGAAATAAAATTTGTAATGAAACAAGCCAACATCTCCCTAGATCACCTTGAATCCTCTACAACTCTTAAAATGTAACCTCTAGTCATGTAATATAGCCCTAGAAATAATTCAACATACAACCAATTAGGACCTAGGATTTTATCCTTCTAGAAGTTGTGAAGAACCACAGTCATATCATGTTTTTTGACTTCCTCCATCATGTGAAGATTATCTTCCTCATCCACAAACCTCGAGAAAAGTTGAGCCAACCTGACAACTATAACTATGGATTCTCCTTCTCCAGCATGAAATAAGGAATTGAAGTGACTCTTCCCAAGACTTTCTATCTCTTCAAAAGAAGAAACCTGAAAACCATTTTCGTCTTCTACATTATAGATGGTGTTTTCCATTTTCCTTTCTTTTGCAAAGTTCTAGAAAAAAATTGTGTCTTCATCTCTGCACTCTAACCAAATGGTTATACTCTTTAGCCTCCAAAGGGCCTACTTTTATTCTAGTAGCTTCCTCTTTTTCAATTCCAATTCCATCAATCTTGATTTAGAGTCCTTGGAGTGAAAACCACCATGCTCTAAATAAAAAAAAAGAAATTAGGACCTCCTCCACTAATTTTAATTCTTAATCATCCTTTATGTTACTTCCCATTCAATTGATGGTTTTTGTTGTACTTATGTAAGATTTTGAGCAAATTGACCAGAGGTAGAAGCAAAGGGAGTCTATTTTGAACGTACTAGGTCTGGGAAATCCTCATCTTTCAACTAGTTTGCATTATAATTTGAAGGGACTCTCGGTCTTCCTCTTGTTCCCATTTTTCTCCAAGAGAATGGGATAGCAGTTATATTCCCCCTTAGTTCCAACCCATTGAAGAAACATAGGTTTATCTTCTACTAGCCTTTTAGTAATTAAAAACCAATCCAATCTCTTTGCAACTTGGGCATCCCCTCATTCTCTTATTCCTCCAAGTAGGGTTGATTTTTATAATCTCTACATAGATAATCTTATGATCTGATAAAATATGAGATAAAAAGTCATAAGGTTTGAGGTACTCATTCATGTGATCCTTCTTCTATTAATGATGATTTATCTCCTAATGCTTTATATTCCTATGAGATGCAATTTTATAAGAAACATCTAGATGATCATATCATCCTTTCTAAGAAGTGTATTAATCCTATTATTCAGGAGGGTAATATGGGGAACCCTTATTTATTGTCTTCAGCCATTGATCAATGTTTTGGTCTGCATAATTCAGACCAAGTTTGCAACAAGTATTCCTCTATGTTTTTATATAGGTATAGGGTGGGAGGGGATCATATTTTGAATGGGGTCATACATTCTTATTTTATTAGATTCGGGATGTAGTGGAGGAATCCTTCTTCTTCGGTTTATAAGGATACCGAGTTGGGTATCTTAGACATGAATGAGTATGTGGGATTGCAGTGACTAACCATAAAGAAATTTTTATTTCCTAAAGAAGTGGTTTTTGTTAGCCCCAATTCTATGAAAAAAATTACTATTAGGAAGAAGAGAGGTACAAAATACAAAAAAGTGTCCAATTTCTCTTTGTTCCCCTCCGAAATTCTTTTGTCTTTTCAAGTGGCCCTTGAGGATTCGTACCCTCCTCCATGTGCTCCTTAGCTTCTTTTCGATGTGATTATGGACAAATATAATCACGATTCTCAATTCCTTGATAGGGATTTAACCCTTGGAATTTCTTCTCTAATGATTATTATGGCATTCAAAATTAAGGGTTTGGGCTTTGCCCTGAAAATAAGGTCTCTTCATAGTATTATTCAGATGAAGAATCATGTGGTAGTTTTTTTTCAAGAGATAATGGTAAATAGGGATAAGGCATGGGAACTCTGATTAAAAATTTGTCGTGAATGGTAATTATTAACCTCCGAGCAAATAAATCTTTTGCAAGGATCATTTTATAATTATGTATGATAGGTTCTAGTATGTGACTACATATATTTAACAGTTATGCTCCTTTTTCAGATAAAAATGTTTTCTAGGAGTCGGGACCATCTTGATTTCAATATTATGTTGGATCTGAGCTCATTAATTCTGGTAGGACATCTCAATATGACTATGGAAGTAGATGAAGTTTAGGGATACAAAAACAAATAGGATAATTTGGGGTTTATTTCAAGGATTTATTTGCCCAAAATTTGTTACAAGGCATCATTCCATTTTCGAAAATACCAACTTGGAGGAATGGATGCATGGGTATGGAGGGGATTTAAAAGTGGTTGGACCGATTTTTTTTCAAGTAGATCTTATTGGTAGGTTGGGAAACTTGGTTTCATGGATATATAATTCTAATATTTTAGATCATGATCTGATTTTCCTAGAATGGCACTGGAGAAACTGATATCAAATCTTATTTTTTTAAGTGTAACTAGTCTTGGTTAAAGGAAAAATATTTTGATGATTTGTTTGAGGTAACTAGGAAAAATTTGAGTACAGGTCCAGTGTTTTCTTGTATGGAAGTTCTCATTTATAAACTAAAATTGTTAAAGCAAGAAGTTAGGAAATGGAAAAGAAAGAGAAAAAAGTTTTTGGTTAGGGAGATGATTACATTAGACATCAAGATTAATGCTTTGAATGATTTGGAAGACCTGGAATATTTCTCAAATAGCACAAAAAATAAGATATTAAATCTTGAGGAAATAAATAATAAGATTCTGAAGCTACAAAAGGAGTGGTGTTTATAGAGAAGGTCTATATGGGTGTAAGAAAGAGATAAAAACACTTGTTTCTTTCTTAAACATGCGTAAAAAATAAGGAAGCCAAATTCCATAGAGTATGTTAAGGATGGTGAGGATAATCATCTTACAACTCAAAAGGATATTTAGTACGAAGGAGTGAGTTTCTTTAGAAATCAATATAGATAAAAATATGGAGTTAATTTCGAAAATTAGATGGAGTTCATTAATATGTTTCCTAGAATGGTTAATGCAGAGGAAAATGATCATATGGGGAGGCAAATTAAAAAGGAAGAAGTGTCTGAGGTTCTGAAAGTTTTGGCTAGGGACGAGATTCTAGGACTAGATGGTTGGTGAGTGGAGCTATTTCTTTATTTTCTAGATATTATGACTAAGGATCTATTGTACTTTGTTGAGGAATCAAGGTGTCTTTGTGCAATTTTTTTGTGTCTCTCATTCCCAAATTCTCAAGACCTTCAACGCTTATTGATTCTAGGCCTATATCATTATGTAAAACGATGTATAAATTTTTTCAACAATCATTGCTATCTAGATTAAATCAACATTGTCTAAACATATTTTTCTAGAGAAATTTGATTTCTTAGATAACACATATATACATGGTGTGGTTACTATCACAGAAGAATTAATTAATTCTATTAAATCCTGAGAGATGGAGGTTTTTGTTATGATGATTGACTTGATGAAAGATTATGACAGTGTGGATTGGGATATTTTTTGGTTCATCCTACATAATATTGGATTTGGAGTCATGTTAGTTGATTAGATCATGGCATGTCTAACCTCAGTAAATTTTGGTTTCATCATAAATGGGCTTCCTACTGGTTTCTTTCAAGCATAAGGAGGCCTTAGACCAGGGTGTTCTCTTTATCCACTTACATTTATACTTGTTATTAATGGATTAAGTAGAAGGATCATTTAGGCACAATATATGGGCATAATAACAGGTTGTGAGATGACTAGAAACATAAATTTAACACATCTAATGCTTGTAGATGATTTTCTCTTTATAGGGGAGGCCATTATCTCTTAATGGTGTGAATTTCATTAGTTTCTTTCTAGCTTCAGAGATATCTCAAGCTTATATATGAATAAAGGAAAATCTTCCTTAATTTCATCAAATAATTAGGAGCTATTGATGTTGGAGGTTGCTAGAATCTTTGAGGTGAAATCGATCTCAATGGAAAGTGGTTTAAGATATCTTGGGTTATTTTTTAAACCAAATAACTATCAGATTAAGGACCAAGGATGGCTTAAAAGGAAAATTGAGATAAAGATGTCTCTCTGGTCACATAAGTGGCTATCGATGGGAGGGAGGCTAGTTCTGATTAAATTGGTATTACAAAATACATAGGTATATTTGATGCATCTATATAAGTTGAATAAAGACATCATTAATAGAATTGAATCTATCATTTCCAAGTTCCTTTGGGATGGTCGAGTAAATACGAAAAAAATACATTTAGTTCACCTAGATTGATCTCTTGTCAAGTGGTTTTTGGTGAATGGGATATTAAGGATACAAATTACTTCAATATGGATTTACTAGTAAAAAACTATGGAGGTACTTAAATGGAGAAGTCATATGGAAACACATTATTAAAGAAAAATGTTTGAAAAATAAAGAGATGGTGACCTGGATCAAAGAGGGGGCTCCAAAAAAAAAGGTGGAATCTTTCATCTTGAGGAGTATGATGAATATTAAGCATTGGTTACTTGGTAATTTTAGATGGGAAGTTGGGGATGTTGGTATGGGAATGATGGTGGAGATAGAGTTGGATACCATTAAAGGAATAACTATTAATCACTCACTTGTTATCAGTTGCTATTCTTAGGTATATTCATAGCAATGGTCTTTTATTCCTAAACCATATATATGTTAAATGATTTTCATTTCCTGTTTCACATTCTTGGCTTAACTCTAGAGAGCTTGGTCTCTCTGGATCTTTAGCTGTGGAGTGAGATCAACATATCCTTCAGTTAATCTTAGCATGTATTTTCTTGATGGAGAAAGAGGATAAAATGTCTTGGGATGGACGTGAATATAAAGAAAAAAAATTCAGTCAAAGACATTTATTACTATATTTCAGAAGGACATAGCTCGATATAAAAAACATTATGGTTTCAAAGTCCTTGAAGTGGGAGATGCCACTTAAATCAAATTTTTTTGTTTGGTTGGTTGTTCACAATAGGATTCTTACATGGGAAAATCTTCTTAAAAGAGGTTTTCAGGGGTCGAGCAGATGTGCATTATGCAAAGAAGATATTGAAGATGTGGATCATCTTTTTCTCTCTTGTCCCTTTGGTGTATCGATATGGTGTGGGGTTATGAAATTGATTAATTTACAAGATGTATGGGACAAGACATCTATTGAGAAATTACTTTCATCGATATGGTGTGGGGTTATGAAATTGATTAATTTACAAGATGTATGGGACAAGACATCTATTGAGAAATTACTTTCATAATGGTTTGTGGAATTCAAGGAATATTATTCTTTTCCATTGTATATCCTATGGGGAATTTGGAGATCCAGGAATGTTAAGATTTTTTACCAAGTAGAGCCAGAGGTAAGGGGCACTAGTTTGAAGGTCTTGGCATACTTTTTGGAGATAGGGCCTAAGAAGGAGAAGCTTCCAAGAAGTCAATGTCAAATAAAGGAGGTATGGTCGAAATTCCGAGTGGGTTTTTCTAATGGGGCATCATCTTACGGGTCTGTGGCAGTGAGTAGTATAGAGTAATAAAGTCTAGAAATTTCTTTCATTTTAGCTAGTACAGTGGTGTATGTTCCAATAATAAATTTGAGCTTTATTTCTATTTGGGGGCTCTTATTTTGTGCAAAATGGCTTGGCATTAATGAGATAGATGTGTATGGAGACTCAAATGTGATTATTGAATGGGTTTGGATGAGATCAAATTTTGAGCCCCCATCTCTCACAAATTAGATGCATCTAATCATAATGTTGATTAAAACATTCAAGAGATTATCTTTCTCACATTTCCTCAGAGAGAGAAGAATCATGTTGCAGACGTTGTCAGCCTTTAACAATGGAACCTTTCAATGTTTACGAAGTATAAAAATATAAAAAATTGTTTTAGCCAATTTTCTAATGATATCTTTATGATTATGTATATGTTGAAAATAATTTCTTAATTCTTTTTAAGAATTTTTAGATATCTTAACAGGAACAGATAAGGAAAGTATGTTTATGAACTTTTAGATATCCTAGCAGGACCAGATAAGGAAAGTATGTTTATGGAGTCAGATTACAATAGAGAGCAGAATCTTCTAAATAGATAAATGAAATAGATTAAATTTTAGATGCCAAAAGAATTTTTTTTGAAAAGGGTAGAATATGGGGATGAAATAAAACCTTGAAAATGTAACTAATTTTTTTGATAAAAACATGTTGGTTTTTTCTTATTGAAAAAAGAGTTCGTCATTTCAATCATACCAGGGTTTTTAAATTTTTTAAGTTTCTTTAAGTGGGTCTGAGCAATTTTGCCTGGATTTTACAGATGTGTGTGAAATTGGATTATTTTATTCACTGGCAGGTCACGCGCTGGAGCAAAAGTCAAATTTCAAGCTTTATGTGGAGGCGAGAGCCGACATAGGGTTTCAACGTGAAAAAAACTTGAATTCGATCTCATTAAATTAGTTTTCGAATCAAGTTGGTGAGATTTGTGAGAAAATAATCAAAAGCGAAAGTGGAATCATGCCCAAATGTGTGGGCATTTGGAAATCATTTTGACATCTCACATATATTTAATCCAAGCAATACTTTTGGTCGTTTATGCATTCAAACTATTTCTAGTATTTCAAGTCTTTCTTTTTCATTTTGTTTTATGACTTTTCTCTTTTTATTTTATGTTTTATTTCTGTTCTTTTCTCTCTTTTTCCTTTTTATTTTATGTTTTATTTATTTTTTCCTTTTTCCTTTGTTATCGTATTTGAATTCTTGCTTTCGAGAGTTATACTTTTAAGTTGGGAATTCTATTTATGTTTACATCTTTGCGAGTATTGTCACATATAACAATTTTGAAACAAGAGCTTACTCAGCGGTGATCCCTGCCATCTAAATAATAATGTTCAAAGTTTGGACAAGGAAAAAAAAATAATATCCAAAGTAATTTTGTGTGACACTTTATCATGTAAATGTTGCTCCGAGGTAAGTAGCTATAAAAATGTCCAAAAGGCCATATAATAGATGTAGATGTCTCTTTCTTTACGATTCAATTTTTATTTTATTATTTAATTATTTGTTCCACTTATTGTTAAATTAATCGAGTAATTATTTTTTCAAACCTGAAGCATATAGATATACAACAAAAATTCTACATTCAATTAAGTTTGGCATTGGCAGCTCTTCAAAAAATATTCCAAAACCAAGCCATCGTTGATGGCTAGAATTTAAAATATTATCTATCAAATTAATGGAGTCTTTAACCTACCAAACTTGAATACTGCAGATTCCTCGTTTAAGGAAATTCTATTTATGGTTGCCACCTACCATTAGAATAAATAAAATAGAATATTGTAGATTATCATAATGGTAAGTTTCATATCTGCCACTATATCACGTGTTGATGGCCATCCACTGTTTCATATCTGCCACATTTCACGCCTAAATTTGTTTAAACACTCAAATGAAAGCTCTCTATAGTGAAATATTTAGTAAAGGTCGTTTTCAGAATGAATAAGGATGAACTCTTTTGAAAAGGTTGTTGATGCTTTAAAAGGAAGCAGGTGCCCTGTAGTTCAATCATGGTATGTTGTGTGTTTGGCTCTTTTCAATAAATAGTGTTGAATCTACATAAACAACTTTATATATAAGAAAATATGCGCTAGGAGATTATAGCGGAGGTTTTGTTTTGTAGACCTAAAGAGGTGCCTGGAAGTGGCTAGTATTGCATGGAACATGGCTAAGTTTAGCTTTTCATGTCCCAGTCACCTTTCATAAATGCCATGTTCTCTGTATTAACAAAATGTTTTGATGTACCGGATTCGATGGGTGAGATTTTAACAACTAATCTTTCTGGTTTTTATTTTTCCCATTCCTTCCTTGTTTTATAGAATAACTGAATCTAAACCTAATAATTTAAAAGTGTGCTTTTTGGAACAAATTAATCTAACCCTAATACTAAGAGTTTAAACCACTAATATTACTTTGCAACCTTTTTTTAAAGTCTAAAACCCTCCCAGATGTTATTCTGAAGTCTGAAATTATAGGCCTTCTCAGAAAATATGCTCATATAGTAACAGAAAACTAAAAACTAAAGGGAAATTCTAACTATTGAATATACAAATAATAAAAGTATTTTGAAAAATTATACCTATTATTATGGAAAATTTGAAATATAAAATATATAAATAATAAAAATATTTTCAAAAAATTTAACTCTTTAATCTAAATTTGTTTTGGAAAATTTTAAGAATATCAGCTTATTTTTTGAATTTTTTTTTTCTTTTTTTGAAAAATTGCAAACTACATGCCATACCATAGATATAAAATATACTAGCACAACCACACGATAAGCCTATATCCACTACCCATCACATTAATTTATATATCAATAAATAAATATTATATACTAATAAAAATATTTTTTAATATACTAATTATGATTAAAATCACAAAAATATTCTATATATATTAATAATATTGATTGATATATTAATAATATATATTAATAATATTAACTAATACATACTATATATTAACTTGAAATATATATAATATATATTAATAATATTTATTAATATAATAATAATACTAATAATAAATAATATTTTGATATTTATTAATATATTAATATCCTAGATGGTTATATTATTAATAAACCAAAACAACTGATAATATATTAATAATATATATTATATCATAGTCGGTTATATTATTAATAATATATATTAATAATATTATAATATTATTAATAAACATTATTAATAAATATTAGAATATTTATTAATAATATATATTAATAATATTAATAATATTAAACCCAAAAACATAAGAAAATAATAAACTTTAAGAATTAATATATTAAACTCAAGAGAGTAATAAAGCATATGAAACAATATTTTAAAAAAAAACCTAAGAGATTAATAAACCCTAACAATTAATATTTTAAAGTGAAGATATTAATAAACCCAAGGGATAATTAATAATACAAACCCAATGTCATCATAAACCAAAGGTTTAAATATTATAAACCATAGGAATTGGTGAACCCAAGGGATAAATATTATAAACATAAGGGATCAATATTAAAAACACAAGAGATTAATAAACTGTAAGAATTGATATTTTAAACTAAAAAACCTAATAAATTAATAATCCATAAGAATCAGTATTTTAAACATAAGATATTAATAAACCAACAGGACTATTAACATTATAAACCAAAAGAACTAATAAACCCAAGGGTTTAATATTATAAAGCAAAGTGTTAGTATGAGTCTTTTGTCGAAACGTACGAAAAAAGACCACTTTAGCTACGTATAACTTATAGCCCTAACATCAAATGTGGCTGCTAACATCTTTAGATCTGCAGTTAGTTGATCAAGACAAGTGCTGCAAAAAACCAGATCTATGCATAGAAAGACATTAAGCAGTAAAAATCAAGAGTTTGCTCCATACATCCAATAGACAAGACAAGAACAATGTTTTTTGAAAGAATTTTTGTATTAAGGGCACCTGGGAGGAAAACAAGAAGGTATGTCCAATTCTCCTCAATGGGATGGGTTCTTGGAAGTCCTCAGCACTTCAGATCTAGAATCTCTCTCTCTTGTTGGTGTAGAAAACCCAGACAAAGATAGAACTCAAAGGGAGCTCACATAGAAAATAATGTAGAATGTGACCAAGTGTATAGATCCAGAGTGATCTAATAGGCAACAAAAGGTGAAGAATGATAGGAAAAACCCTCCTATTTATAACAAAATATTGGGTCATTCTAGATCTTGGTGCATGATTAAAATAACATTAACCAAATCTAGATCCACCATTTATGGACCATTTTATTATATTTGTTGGAGGGAAAAGGTATTTGAATTGGGTCAAATCCCTTTATTTGTGAATAATAAATAAATAAATGATTTATTTATCATTTTAAGGAAGTGGTTGAAGGATAATCAAATAAATAATGATTTATTTAATTATTTATGGGTGATTTAGTCATATTTAATAAGGAATATTATTTAAATAAGATTTAAATAATTATTCCTAGAAAATAATAGGATAAATAAAGATTTATCTAATTAATTTCTTTGTTTTGGGTTAAACATGACCAAGAAAATCAAACAAATATAGGTTTGTTTAATATTTCCTTTTGGGGTTTCCTGTTTAGACCATAAACAACCTAATAAATGTGTTTTATTAAGTTATTTTACATAGTGAAAGCAATTTTACTTAAGGTAAAATTGGTCTTACATGGTGTACTTGGGTCCATCTAATGATAATAGGTTAGATGACCAAAAAATGGTGTAACAGATTGCCCCCCAGCGTGCGAGTGTTAGGAGAAAATCGTATGACCGAAGTACGTTGTAAGAACTCAATCACGAGACATCAAAAGGGAAGTGAGAGAGAGAAATGTAAGGTAGACTAATGTGCTGAAGAACTAGACCCTGAGGAGACGAGACTTACAGGTGCAACAAGTCTCTTTTTATGAGAGGGTACCTGTGCTAAAGGCGGCGGGGGAGGCATACCTATGCCCGCCGAGACAAAGTACAAAAGAATAGTGTGTCCAATAAACAAGGGACCGAACCATAAAGTACAACCGGCATAAACATGAGCCAGATAGAAATACAATGAGGGATCCCATATACATGTTGTGCCTGGGATAACAGCCAGGACTTATACAATAATATCTGAGTACATGAGATACCAATACAACCCAAATGCCCCCTACAAGCGGGGAAGGGCTCACAAAATATGACTGATACATGCAAATCAAAGAGGCGCTGCAAATGGCTAAGGCCGACATCATCAAATATATGGAGCTGCATCGAAGGCTGCAATGAAGAGGTCATCCGGGCATGTGGGGGGCTACCTGCAGGGCCACCCCCTCATGAGGGCTGAGACATCTCACACACACCCGAGCATCACCAAGAGCTGCTGCTGCATCACGGGACCATCAAGCATATAGATCTCGATCATGCTGAAAGGAGCTGAAGTGGAGAAATAATCAAGTCAAAGGATAATGAGAGATCCCTTTGCCTGATCCGAGGCACCGAACAAGAGTGGAAGCTGGAACCAAGGTACACCGCCCTCTAGACCTGTCTTCTGGAATGAAGGAGCTGATGTCGACAGAAGGAGGTCCGCCATAGGTGAGGCAATGAGAGATCCTCAACCAAGGCACGAGAGAAAATAGTAGAGCGACGGACAGACTGACACTAATGATGATAGTGAAGTGGAAAGGACTGAGTAGCTAATGGACGACTTCCCTTGCTAGAGCATAAAGGGCATGAATGACATGGAAGGCACATCACAGACATTGCGTGTAGGAGAAATGTTGGATCTAAGGCCATAACAAACACACAAGAGAGAGACCAAAGGCGCTCAAAGGATGGAGACCACGGGCAAGCAGTGACCCGGAGGGACCGCAAGCATGTTGACTCACTTGGATGTCGAAACAAGGTATAATTTGAAGGAAGGTTAGTAAGAAAGGTCCAATGGGGGACCAGTGAAACATGAGTGATAAGATGGTATCATGACAAAATCGACACGAACAGAGACAAACAGGGAGGCGGGTGCCCACAGGTATGTCGAAGGAGAAACCGTATCTAGTATGATGACCCTTCTTGGACAAAATGTGTCCTGGTGAAGTATCAAATCACAAAAAACTAACAGATACACATTAAAGGGCTCGGTGAGAGATTTCCAACGGTGCATACGGTTTGTCAAACTGAGTTACGGTGTGGTTGCAGCAGGCGAAAGAAAAACCAGGGTTCTCTTTTAATAAGGCATTTTTCCCTCCAAATTCACTCATTTGCTAGTGTTGCTGTGGTGAAGGTAGAGAGGAGAGAAGGCCCTAAATCTTGCGGCGATCGTAGCGGACAAACCGACCGTTGGAATCGAGATCTGTCAGTTGTAGGTAAGAGGCCTAACCTTACTCTTTCATTTTGATGGTTTAAAAGTTCAGATTAGGGCCCAGAATCTCAGGAACAGACCCTCTTACATATTTTCGGCCAAGTCGCACTTTTTGGGCCAAAATCTGCGACCTAGGATGCAGGTTTTGAGCAAAAAGGTGCGACCTGTCCCAGGATTTGGCAGAAAAGTGCGACCTAGAAGATGAGGGGATTTTAGTGCTGTTTTATGGCTACGAGTTGGGTTTTTGTGTTTGGTTACAGTATTCCCTATCTGTATGCTGACAAAGATGATTTTTTTGTGCAGATATGGCAGATATATGGGTGAACTGGAGAGAGAGAGACCTGGGTACATTACAGATAGAGATCCAGGCAGATCAGGGTGTCCGTCGTGTGCTGGCCAGGTTTGGGGTTCTAAAGTTTTTGGAGAACCCTTTGATGAGAGCTGGAGAGCCTTTGTTGGCCCGGATTATCATTTATTGGGATCCAGAGCATGAGGTCTTTGTATTGCAGGGGCACAGGATCGAACTGACAGTCCAGGATGTGTATTTCCTGACTGGTCTCCCGCCACTTGGGATGGTGGGAAATACGTATCCAGTGTTATCGCGGGGGCGGAACATCATGGAGTTTTTGGAGCGGCATTGTCAACCGGGTCTTCAAGTCAAAGGGACGCAGATACCGATCGGGGACCTGGAGAGATTGGAGACCCGGGCAGTGGCCGCAGCGGTGCTGCGGATCCTCGGCAACCAGGTGTTCCATCACATCACTGGGGGGCAGATGATGATTGTGGAGAGTGTGTTGAGTGGGACTTATTATGGGTGGGCCCAAATGATGCTGGTGTCATTAAAACGACAGTTGTCGCTTTGCAAGCGGCAAGTGAACCACGATTGCTCGTATGGGACTTTATTGTGCACCTTCTTTTTTTAGAAGATACCGACCTTACAACCTCGTATACAGCTCCCAAATGGGGGCCCGAGAGAGCCCAGGATGCGCCGGTGGGGGCGACTACTGTGTAGAGGAGGAGGAGGGGCGGTCGGACGAGTGTTTCGACCGGAGTTCTTTGCCCATTGGAATCAGATGTCGTTATACATAAACGACTATCCCTATAGTGGGATGAGTTATTGTGGGGATCCGGACTTGCCATGTGACTATTCTTGTTTGGGCATGTTAAATTTATTGAACAGTAGATAGGGTATTGATTCATGTACTTTTGGTATGCAGATATAGCTCCGGTAAAACCGGCCGGATATATGGGACGACCTGCAACATCAGGAGCTGCAGGCCCAAGTGGAGCGAGAGCAGCACATAATGAGGATGCAGCCGCCCTTCTGGAGGACATCCCCCGTAGATGTGAGAGGTTGTTGACCAGTGTTTCAGAGCATGGGTGGCAAGACTTAGACGACCAATACATAGATCCATGTATTGGTCTACCCTCGGAATGGTGAGGGGTCATGCGGCACATGGCAATGGCTGGGCAGGGGATACGTGATATACGAGCTGCAAGAGCAGAGCCATTGGCTCAGGATCCGCCAGATAGTGATTAGGTATGGGGCGTGTGGTGCCCCCTAGTATGTATGTAGGGGCGAGTGGTGCCCCCAGTTTTGAGTTTTTTATAACATGCTATGGGCATGTCATATGTATCAGAGTAGATGGACTCTAAACACATGTTTTGCGACACATATTATGGATATGCATCTTGTTAATGAGTATGATTGTTATTGTCTTGTATAAAATGTGTGTGATAAATTCCAATCTAGAACATGGTTTGCAATGCTATCTACATAGTGATTTTGTTCTCAAGGTACATGATTGAAATTTATGGTTTGAAATTCACGTATCAAGAGTTTCACTCGTAAATATCGTCTAAACAGCACAGGATTATGCACACGATAGACACCATTTAGTTGCATGACAAGAAGTAGGGAATCTATACGAACATGCAGATGGAGGATGTGATGAGAGAGGGCATCGGCTAAAAGACCCCGCACTGCATCGTATTCGGCCTGATTGTTGGTGGCAGGACCAACGCAAACCCCGTTTGAAAGAACAAGGGAATGCAAGGGGGTGAAGATGGCCCAACCTGCCGAGGCGAGATTCTGGGAATAATGACTTGCACCATCAGCATAACCGATATAGGGTGTGGACAGGAGGTCCTGCGGAATGGTGGTACAAGACAAAAAATGGGAGGAAGAGGAACAATGACGGCAGCGTGAGTGTATAGGAGACATTGAGTGGCAACTGCTAGAGGGAGTGCGATGGCTATGACTCATAGACGAACTAGATGGCGATATATGAGGGCTATAGGAGGAATGGCTGGGACTCAGGCTGCGGAGGTCAACGTGGATAGGGGTGGTGTTATCCCTGTTATGGGCAGGAAGGATGAGGTCATGGGTGGAGAGGGCTTCCAAGAGGACATCCTGACGGGAACAGAGGGGATGACGAGAGGAAGGGAAACCACATGACACGGCAAAGCTACCTAGATCATCAGTATGGGAAGAAAGGCTAACATACAGATCATCATGGGGAATGACAGAGGAACAGATAAATAGATGGTCAAAGGATGTTAAGCCCATGGTGGTCGCTGAAGGTGGGTCGAGCAAACCATCAGGGGAGGAATCCGAGGGAATGTTCTGTGAGGGTCTCATGGATGATGATAGGTAGCAAATGGTGGTGGTAGGCTTGGACATCTGGACATTAGGGGGGGGGATGTCGATGGGAGCGGGTGGATCCTCAGACTGACCAGCAGCATACTGTGCAAGTATGGGAGAGGCGGATTGATTTTGTTTAACCTCATACTCTCGAACTACCTCTAAAGAGGCACGGTAATGCGTGAGTTGAGGACAATGGTGGGAATAATGGCCATGGACAACACACAGAGCACAGGGTTTGTTGGTGCGGATAGTCTTGGGGTTCTTGGTTACGGACGAAGAAGGAATGGAGGCTTCAGGGACCGTAGACTCGGGGAACGCGACTTTAACCATGGGTTGAATACGAGGCAATTCAAGACAAGCATGGGTGGCGTGACCGACGACATCACACAAGGCACAAGGATTTGCGGGCGGAGGAGGGGTCGAGTCAGTCGGGGTGGCCTTGTCTTTGGGTGCCCCCTTGCGAGCTTTGCCTTTCTTCCCGGAAGTCATCACGACAGGACAAGGGTCCTGTGGAGGTGCTGGGGGCACAGTGGCAACGGAGGAAGCGAGGGGGGGCGGTTGAACTGGTGTCAAAGCAAGGTAGGGTTTGGGGTGACCAGGCGGGGTAGCGGCTGGAGGATTAAGGTACCAGACGGGTATGCCCAGGGTCAGGTTGGGGAGAGAGAGGGTGGCCATGACGGGGACTGAATAGACTCCAGGAGGGGGAGCCAGGAAGGGTATCTGACCAGCAGGATAATGACCAGGAGGGACGGCGCCGAGGTGGTTGAGGCCTGGGGGAACCGACCCAGGAGGATAGAGGGGTTCAGGGATGCCAGCTGTAGGAGAAGGGCCAGAAGGAGGAGGTCCGACAGGCTGAGATGAAGGGCTAGGAGCGGGTTGCGGTGGGCGAGGTTGATTCAGAGGTTGCTGACTAGCCGAAACGGGTCGCTTAAGGGCAACCCGAGATGATTGCATCATGCAAACATTCGATAAGCTGGGATCAGAGATAGGAGGAGGAGGGAGACCAGGGAAAGTTCCAAGCAAAGAGGAGTCTTTGTAGACGCCGGGAGAGACACTGGTCAAGGAATCGACGATTTTCTTATTGGCTACAGAAGAGATGGTCGTCTCAGGGGAGGTCTGAGACTTTGGCTCATGATAAGTCAACTGGTCAATGGTGACTATCTTTCCATTGTGGGGAAAAGACATCTTGCGAAAAACCATGGATGGGACAGCAGACATGGCATAGGTGTAGCTTCGCCCCAAGAGAATGTTGTAGTCTAGAGGGGCGTCGATGACTTCGACGTCAACGCAAACAGTCTTTCCCGTAAGAGTGATAGGAAAATTACGGAAGAGGCCAATGGGCTGGGAGGCGTGGCCATCCCACGCTCGAAGGGTGATCGTGGAAGGGGCTAATTCAGGAGATCCGAGTTGCTTCCAAACCGAAGCGGACATCACACAGGTGGATTCCCCCTCATCAATTATACACCGAGAAACGTTAGCGTTCTGGATTTTTACTGGGATTTGGAAGGCTACGGAAGTAGGAAGAGGAGGATGTTCTGATTGATGGGCGTCAAAAACAATCATTTGGTCATCGGCAGGATCTACAGCGCCCACGGCAGATAGCAGAGCCTTCTTTTGGGAATGGCACGATTGGAGGAGTTCCAATGTGGAAATGGCAGCAGGAGACTGCGCCAAATCATCTACTATGCTATAAAAATGAGCAGCTCGACCAGGAGCAGCATTTCGGCGTAATGGTCCTTTAGTAATCTTGGTATGAACCTCAAATTTGGGTTGAGGGATATGTAAGGGACCATTGGATGTCAAAAGAGGCTCGGTAGAACCTGAAGAAGGGGACTCGGAGGCATACTGAGCGGGAGGCTTGGGGTACTGGCGAGACCGAGTTTGGAGATTAAGGTCGACGGTTGGGGAAGGATCATACTTCATCATGAGGATCTGGTAATCGGAGGAACCATAAGGGGAAGGTTGAGTGGAGACCTGTCCATCAGGTGGTTGGGTAGCCATGAATCCTTGCTGGGGGAAAGGATCGGTAAACACAGCCGGTTGAGTAGTGGCCACATTAGGGGGAGCATGAGGGGAGGCATGTTGTCCTCGCAATGTGGCTTGAGACTCCCACATCTGCCGCATCTGTGGTAGAAGGGGACAATCGTGAGTGTAATGACCGTAAACACCGCAACACGAACAAGGCTTATTTGTGCGAATAGGCCTGTCTAGCTTGGGCTAAGTGCCCTGTTGCTGGTTAGCAGTGTTAAGGTCAGTACCTTGAGGATTGGGTCCATGAGTACCAGGGGAAGATTTATTTTGGTTGCCTCTCCACCTTCTTTGAGAGGAAGGAGGATTAGTCGCGCCCTGCTGTGCAAATACTTGCCCTGGAGGGGGCTGTAGGTGTTGTTGCGGGGGTGGAGGAGGCAAGGGAGGTGGAAGCGCATATGCTGGAGGAGCTGGTGCACCAGGCTGCGGATAAGGATAATGGTTAGGTTGGGAAACATTGAGGTAAGCAGGAGGTTGGGCAAAAGGATGAGGCATGTCGTATCCTGGATACATGCTACCTGGAGGGGGAAAAGTGCTAGAGGTGCTGGCCCCTCCCAGAGGGAGACCATAGCCAATAGGAGGTTGAGCATATGGATGAGAAAGCGCTCCAACGATACCTTCAGCGGAATGAGATGCCCCCAGGGCATTAGCGCCACTGGGCCTGGGGTGGTCAAGAAGGACGGTATAAACATAACCAGACTGAGCGTAGATCAGGTCATATTTCAAGGCTACTTGGAGGGTGGCTTCTTCGGTTTGAGGGAAATGGGAGGTGACATATTTGCCAATGGGAGGTAAGAGAGTGCGAAGGAACCAGTCCATATAAACCCGATCTTTGAAGGGGCGAGCTTGACATAAGCTTCGTCGTCTTCACCATTTCTGGACATGAGTGGAAAGGCGGGTCGAAGAGGTTTGCTTGAAAGAAGTCGAAAGCTCTATACCAGTATCGTATCGGAGAGGGAGTTGGAAATAGGATAAAAAGGCTTGGGAAATGGTCACAAAGGTGGTATGGGAAGAGGTGGCTTGGTCAACATACCATTTAGAAGCTTCGCCGGTAAGCGTGCGTTGGAACAACCGAAGACGGATGGAATCATCGGTAATGGAATTGGAGGAACACCACATGTGGAAACATCAGACATGGTTGGTTGGATCTTCTCTAGCAAGGCCTTCGAACTTAGGGATGTCGGAGGGGAGCTTGGTTGGCATAGTAGGCCAACCAACATCGTGGCGGATAGGGTCATTGATCAACTGATTGAAATCAGGGAGGCCGAGGCCTGCCATGTAAGGGAGCAAAGGTGCAGCCGAGGTAGTTCATGTGGTGGTTCCGCTAGTAGTAGTCCCGACATTAGGGCCGGGATTACCGCTAGCGTTAGGCCCTGGACCAGGCATAGTGAAGGTGACAGGGGGAGAACCAGAAGTAAAAGGAGAACCCAATGAATCAGAAGAGGAGTCGGAATGCGGAATTGGAGGAGGACTGGCTCGACGACGGCGGGACGGAGCGGGTCGACCGACCAGAAACTGAGGGTGAAGGCCAAGAAGTCTCCGGGAGGCGCGCCTTGGGGGCTCAATGATGACAACACAAACACGGCACGAGGGGAAGAAGAACGACTGACAAAGGCAGGGAGGTGCATAATCAAGTGATTACAATGTCGAAACAAGGGCAGAAAGGTGCAGCGTCAATTGATTTTAAAGTCTTTCCCTGGCGGTGTAAACCAGGCTCTTCTTCGCTTAGGGTGAGTGTGGTGTGCATTAATTTTAATTTTTAAACCATTTTCATTTTGAGAGCAAGAGAAAAAGTGTGTTGCGTAACTAAAAATAATGCTGCAAAAACAGTATATAATGCTGAAATAACAGAAAATTAACAGCTACTAGTGCATCGATTCAATCCAAAAAGGCGGGTCTCTCAAAACTAATCTAAAAGAGGAAAAAAAATCTAGTCAAAACACACTAAAAATAGGCCAATAGATCGAGGGTCGGAAGGGACAGGGATCTAGAGGAGAAAGCTGTTGAAAAGAGGTGCAGACTACAGCCAAGAGGCAGAGGCAAGGTGGCTGGAAAAAAGGAAAAAATCAGCAAAAAGCAGAAAGGACAGGGAGGAGGTCCTAAAAGGAGGTCCAAAAAAAACTACAAGGAGTGGTTTGAAAGGAAGAAGAGCTGATTTAAAGGGATCTGAGAATGAGGTATCAGATCTAAAAAAAGGGGAGGCTGAAACTCTGAAAAATCAGACACCTGAAACAGCTAAAACTCTTCCACCAAAAGTGGAGGGTATTGGAGCCCTAGGGGGCTAGGTTCCCACTTAGATGAGCAAAAAATATTAGAAACAAGTCCAAATGGGCGGAGACAGAGGCTGGAAAACCCTGATAGAAGCTTCAGAAAAACCCAGAAAAATTGCAGAAAAACAGCAGAAAAAAGGACAGGTCGCAGGTTCTGACCTGTTTTCCTGTTCAGGTCGCAGAAAAGGGGCTGAAAAGTGAAACCTGGAGTCTAGGTCGCAGTTTTTGGGCTGAAAAGTGCGACCTCCAACTCCGGTTTTCCCGGCGGCAAATTTGCGGAAAAGTTGTCGTCTCAGTTGTGGCTGATGTCTGTCACCTGCGCAATAGGGCCAGAAACACGTAGAAGTTAGAAATTTTAATGTTTTAGGGTTTTATAAGTGAAAAAAAACATGAAAATAGGAAAAACAAAAAGCTGAAAAGAAACCCTAGGGTCTGAAGTAGCTGGATATGCAGGAATATGAAAAACAACAGCGGTCGTAATTGAAAACCCGTGTGGAGTCGCCAATTGTTAGTATGAATCTTTTGTCGAAGAGTACGAAAAAAGACCACTTTAGCTACGCATAACTTATAGCCCTAACATCAAATGTGGCTGCTAACATCTTCAGATCTGCAGTTAGTTGATCAAGACAAGTGCTGCAAAAAACTAGATCTATGCATAGAAAGACATTAAGCAGTAAAAATCAAGAGTTTGCTCCATACATCCAATAGACAAGACAAGAACAATGTTTTTTGAAAGAATTTTTGTATTAAGGGCACCTAGGAGGAAAACAAGAAGGTGTATCCAATTCTCCTCAATGGGATGGGTTCTTGGAAGTCCTCAGCACTTCAGATCTAGAATCTCTCTCTCTTGTTGGTGTAGAAAACCCAGACAAAGATAGAACTCAAAGGGAGCTCACACAACAAATAATTGGAAGTCCTCAGCACTTCAGATCTAGAATCTCTCTCTCTTGTTGGTGTAGAAAACCCAGACAAAGATAGAACTCAAAGGGAGCTCACACAACAAATAATGTAGAATGTGACCAAGTGTATAGATCCAGAGTGATCTAATAGGCAACAAAAGGTGAAGAATGATAGGAAAAACCCTCCTGTTTATAACAAAATATTGGGTCATTCTAGATCTTGGTGCATGATTAAAATAACATTAACCAAATCTAGATCCACCTTTTATGGAATATTTTATTATATTTGTTGGAGGGAAAAAGTATTTGACTTGGGCCAAATCCCTTTATTTGTGAATAATAAATAAATAAATGATTTATTTATCATTTTAAGGAAGTGGTTGAAAGATAATCAAATAAATAATGATTTATTTAATTATTTATAGGTGATTTAGTCATATTTAACAAGGAATATTATTTAAATAAGATTTAAATAATTATTCCTAGAAAATAATAAGATAAATAAAGATTTATCTAATTAATTTCTTTGTTTTGGGTTAAACAAGACCAGGAAAATCAAACAAATATAGGTTTGTTTAATATTTCATTTTGGGGTTTCCTGTTTAGACCATAAACAACCTAATAAATGTGTTTTATTAAGTTATTTTACATAGTGAAAGCAATTTTACTTAGGGTAAAATTGGTCTTACGTGGTGTACTTGGGTCCATCTAATGATAGTAGGTTAGATGACCAAAAAATGGTGTAACACAAAGGAATCAGCGAACCCAAGGGATAAATATTATAAACCTAATGGATGAATATTATAAACAATAGAGATTAATAAACCCTAAGAATTAATATTTTAAACTGAAAAATCTAAGAAATTAACAAACCCTGAGAATTAGTATTTTAAACTCAAGAGAGTAATAAACCGAATGTGTGATTAACATTATAAACCAAAAGAACTAATAAACCCAAGGGTTTAATATTATAAACCAAAGGAATCAGTGAACCCAAGGGATAAATATTAAAAACCTAAGGGATTAATAAGGCTAAGGGCAATATTAAAAACAATAGAGATTAATAAGACCCAACAGTTTAATACTATAAACCAAAGGAATTGGTGAACCCAAGGGAAAACCATTACCCAACAAATTATAAACCAAAGGAATTGGTGAACCCAAGGGAATTGATTTAAACATTGAGACAATTGTTGTCACAATGCGACGTTGGACCAACTATGACCAGGATTGGCCATGGGTGATTTTCATATTGAGACAATATTCGTCATAATGTGACATTTGATCATGGATGACATTGATTGATTATTCATATTTTAAACCAAAAGAACTAATAAACCCAGGGTTTAATATTATAAACCAAAGGAATTGGTGAACCCAAGGGACAACCATTACCCAACAAATTATAAACCAAAAGGAATTGGTGAACCCAAGGGAATTGATTTAAACATTGATACAATTGTTGTCACAATGCGACGTTGGACCAATTATGACCATGGTTGGCCATGGGTGATTTTCATATTGAGACAATTGTTGTCACAATGCGACGTTGGACCAACTATGACCATGGTTGGCCATGGGTGATTTTCATATTGAGACAATGTTTGTCAGAATGTATCATTTTATCATGCATGACATTGATTGATTATTCATATTATAAACCAAAGGAATTGGTGAACCCAAGGGAAAATCATTACCCAACAAATTATAAACCAAAGGAATTAGTGAACCCAAGGGAATTGATTTAAACATTGAGACAATTGTTGTCACAATGCGACGTTGGACCAACTATGACCATGGTTGGCCATGGGTGATTTTCATATAGAGACAATATTTTTCAGAATGTGACATTTGATCATGGATGAAATTGATCGATTATTCATATTATAAACCAAAAGAACTAATAAACCCAAGGGTTTAATATTATAAACCAAAGGAATTGGTGAACCCGAGGGAATTGATTTAAACATTGAGACAATTGTTGTCACAATGCGACGTTGGACCAACTATGACCATGGTTGGCCATGGGTGATTTTCATATCGAGACAATATTTGTCAGAATGTGACATTTGATCATGGATGACATTGATCGATTATTCATATTATAAAGCTAAAGAACTAATAAACCCAAGGGTTTAATATTATAAACCAAAGGAATTGGTGAACCCAAGGGAATTGATTTAAACATTGAGATAATTATTTTCACAATGTGACGTTGGACCAACTATGACCATGGTTGGCCATGGGTGACTTTCATATTGAGAAAATATTTGTCAGAATGGGACATTTGATCATGGATGACATTGATCGATTATTCATATTATAAACCAAAATAACTAATAAACCCAAGGGTTTAATATTATAAACCAAAGGAATTGGTTAACCCAAGGGAAAGCCATTACCCAACAAATTATAGACGAATTGAATTCGTCAACCCAAGGGAATTTATTTCAACATTGAGACAATTGTTCTCACAATGAGACATTGGACCAACTATGACCATGGTTGGCCATGGGTGATTTTCATGTTGAGACAATATTTGTCAGAATGTGAAATGTTATCATGGATTACATTGATTGATTATTCATATTATAAACCAAAATAACTAATAAACCAAAGGATTTAATATTATAAACCAAAGGAATTGGTGAACCCAAGGGTATTGATTTAAACATTGAGACAATTGTTGTCACAATGCGACGTTGGACCAACTATGACCATGGTTGGCCATGGGTGATTTTCATGTTGAGACAATATTTGTCAGAATGTGACATTTGATCATGGATGACATTGATCGATTATTCATAATATAAACCAAAAGAACTAATATACCCAAGGGTTTAATATTATAAACCAAAGGAATTGGTGAACCTAAGGGAAAACCATTACCCAACAAATTATAAACCAAAGGAATTGGTGAACCCAAGGGAATTGATTTAAACATTGAGACAATTGTTGTCACAATGCGACGTTGGACCAACTATGACCATGGTTGGCCATGGGTGATTTTCATATTGATACAATGTTTGTGAGAATGTGACATTTGATCATGGATGACATTGATCGATTATTCATATTATAAACCAAAAAAACTAATAAACCCAAGGGTTTAATATTATAAACCAAAGGAATTGGTGAACCCAAGGGAAAATCATTACCCAAAAAATTATGAACCAAAGGAATTGGTGAACCCAAGGGAATTGATTTAAACATTGAAACAATTGTTGTCACAATGCGATGTTGGACCAACTATGACCATGGTTGGCCATGGGTGATTTTCATACCGAGACAATGTTTGTCAGAATGTGACATTTGATCATGGATGACATTGATCGATTATTCATATTATAAAGCTAAAGAACTAATAAACACAAGGGTTTAATATTATAAACCAAAGGAATCAGTGAACCCAAGGGATAAATATTAAAAACCTAAGGGATCAATAAGGCTAAGGGCAATATTAAAAACAATAGAGATTAATAAAACCCAAGAGTTTAATACTATAAACCAAAGGAATTGGTGAACCCAAGGGAATTGATTTAAACATTGAGACAATTGTTGTCACAATGCGACGTTGGACCAACTATGACCAAAGTTGGCCATGGGTGATTTTCATATTGAGACAATATTTGTCAGAATGTGACATTTGATCATGGATGACATTGATCGATTATTCATATTATAAACCAAAAGAACTAATAAACCCAAGGGTTTAATATTATAAACCAAAGGAATTGGTGAACCCAAGGGGATTGATTTAAACATTGAGACAATTGTTCTCACAATGCAACATTTGATCATGGATGACATTGATCGATTATTCATATTATAAACCAAAAGAACTAATAACCAAAGGAATTAGTGAACCCAAGGGAAATGATTTAAACATTGAGACAATTGTTGTCACAATGCGATGTTGGACCAACTATGACCATGGTTGGCCATGGATGATTTTAATATTGAGACAATGTTTGTCAGAATGTGACATTTGATCATGGATGACATTGATCGATTATTCATATTATAAACCAAAAGAACTAATAAACCCAAGAGTTTAATATTATAAACCAAAGGAATTGGTGAACCCAAGGGAAAACCATTACCCAACAAATTATAAACCAAAGGAATTGGTGAACCCAAGGGAATTGATTTAAACATTGAGACAATTGTTTTCACAATGCAACGATGGACCAACTATGAACATGGTTGGCCATGGTTGATTTTCATATTCAAACAATTTGATGATGGATGACATTGATCGATTATTCATATTATAAACCAAAAGAACTAATAAACCGAAGGGTTTAATATTATAAACCAAAGGAATTGGTGAACCCAAGGGAATTGATTTAAACATTGAGACAATTGTTGTCACAATGTGATGTTGAACGAACTATGACCATGGTTGGCCATGGGTGATTTTCATATTCAGACAATTTGATGATGGATGACATTGATCGATTATTCATATTATAAACCAAAAGAACTAATAAACCCAAGGGTTTAATATTATAAACCAAAGGAAATGGTGAACCCAAGGGAATTGATTTAAACATTGAGACAATTGTTGTCACAATGTGACGTTGGACCAACTATGACCATGGTTGGCCATGGGTGATTTTCATATTGAGACAATATTTGTCAGAATGTGACATATGATCATGGTTGACGTTGATCGATTATTCATATTATAAACCAAAAGAACTAATAAACCCAATGGTTTAATATTATAAACCAAAGGAATTGGTGAACCCAAGGGAATTGATTTAAACATCAAGACAATTATTCTCACAATACGACGTTGGACCAACTATGACCATGGTGGGCCATGGGTGATTTTCATATTGAGACAATATTTGTCAGAATGTGACATTTGATCATGGATGACATTGATCGATAATTCATATTATAAACCAAAAGAACTAATAAACCCAAGGGTTTAATATTATAAACCAAAGGAAGGAATTGGTGAACCCAAGGGAATTGATTTAAACATTGAGAAAATTGTTGTCACAATGTGACATTGGACCAACTATGACCATGGTTGGCCATGGGTGATTTTCACATTGAGACAATATTTGTTAGAATGTGACATTTGATCATGGACGACATTGATCGATTATTCATATTATAAACCAAAAGAACTAATAAACCCAAGGGTTTAATATTATAAATCAAAGGAATTGGTGAACCCAAGGGAAAACCATTACCCAACAAATTATAAACCGCAAGTGATCAATCAACCTTACTGATTGTTAATATTATTAACCGACGTTGGACCAACTATGACCATGGTTGGCCATGGGTACTTTTCATATTGAGACAATATTTGTCAAAATGTAACATCTGATCATGAATGACATTGATTGACTATGGCTAATGCTAATTAAGAATGGTTTCCCATGGTTGATTTTCATATTGAGTTAGTGTTTTTCATAATATGAAATTGGACCATGCATTAGTATTAAATTCTAGGACTAATATTTAAACCCCAATATTTGGGGAACATAAGGGAAAAATATTAAGAACATAAGAGATCAACAAGGCCAAGGGATACCTATAAAAAACAAAAAAAATTAGTAAAGACTAGGAATAAATATTTTAAATACAAATGAATGAGAAACTTACATAATTAATGAAGAGATTAATAAATCTTAGGAATCAATATTTTAAAAATACTATTTATCACTAATGATGTTAATACTATTTATATTAATAGCGTTAATTTTGGTATCAATAGTAATATCATTCATAATATTAATCATCATAAACATTATTAATATTATTTATCAATATTAATGTTAATAGGATTTATATTAACAATATTAATGTAATTAATCCTATTGTTATAATTTAAATGTTATTAATAATTTTAATAAACCTTAATCATGTTTGAAACTTATTGTTATTAATACAATTATGAACATTAATGTAATTAATCATATTAATATTAATATTAATATTATTTATCAATATTAATGTTAATATGATTTATATTAACAATATTAATGTAATTAATCACAATAATATTATTAATAAAATGTTATTAATATTATTGTTATAATTTAAATGTTATTAATAATTTTAATAAACCTTAATCATGTTCGAAACTTATAGTTATTAATACAATTATGAACATTAATGTAATTAATGTAATTAATCATATTAATATTATTAATAAAATGTTATTAATATTATTAATAAAATGTTATTAATATTATTGTTATAATTTAAATGTTATTAGTAATTTTAATAAACCTTAATCATGTTTGAAACTTATTGTTATTAATACAATTATAAACATTAATTTTAAATAAACATCGTGAATATTGTACTAATGATATTTTTAATAATATTGTTATTATTATTAATAATGTTACTAATAATATTGTTTTTAATAATAATTAAAATTTTATTTTCATTATTAATTTAGTTTTTAGTATAAATCATAATCATCATTATTTAAATACTAATTATTAATATTATTTTTAGTGTATATTAGAATGTTAATGTTATTAATGTCATTTTTATTATTTCCACAATGTGACCATGATTATTTACCATAATAATATTCTTTAATGTTATTAAAATTAAAATTAATATTTATAAATATTAATAATATCAATATTATTATTCATATTAACAATATTAACATGAATAATTAATATTAGTATTAAAATTAAAATTAAAATTAATATTTAATGTTAAAAATATTAATATTTAAATTTATTTTTCCATATAAATAATAATAATATTAATAAATTAAAATAATAATAATAAATAATATTGTAAATTAAAATTTGTTAACATTATTGTTAATACTAAATGTTAATGCTAAATGTTGCTAATATTATTTATTAATATTAATATTAACAATATTAAAAATAGCATTTGTATTCTTATTCAAATTAATTAATATTAATAGTAAAACTTATTTGTTTATTAATATTAGTATATTCCTACATATTAATTATTTAATATCAAATAATTACTAAAAATTATTATTAGAGTAATACATATATAACAAAGTATAATAATCGTTAATATATTATTATCAAAATATTAATATTAATACTAATATGAACATTAACTTTAACTTTATATTTTATTTTTCTTAATTTGTTAACACAGTTAAATTTTGTACATTTAATTGAATTAATAATTAAGAGATCATTTTTTTTTATCACTCTTAAAAAATAGATTTAAGTTAACTTTAAAATTCCAAATATAAGTTACATTTAAAATCTTAAACTTTAAAATTGTAAATATAAGTTTAAGATATCAATATTAGTTCATTAAAGTAAATACTTTTGGGAAAATGAAAATGAAAAATGTAATGAATGATTTAATCATTTAAAAATATTTATTATTATCTGTATATTATCTTTTGATATTTTTTAAAATAAATTATAGTAATAAAAAATGAAGTAAATTACCAATTAACTTGAATGACAAAACTTTACTCTTCTCACAAGAACTTTAATTTAAATGATGTTTAACAATACTATGATTACGAATTTAAAGTAAGTGATATGGAACGAAGCCACTCACATGCCATTGCTTGTCGATGAAGGAAATGCACGTTTGCTTCGTAAAGAGGCCAGAGCATCTAAAGTCTCACAAAATTACTCCAATAATACAAATTTACAAAAATAATAATAATTAATTTCGCAACTAAGTACTGTAATCACACAAATCTACAATAGGATTAAGGTTAAATTTTCATCGTTTTAGATTGAGGTATATTCCCTAATGTAAGTTTCTATTTATTCAGAAAAAATGGACTGTTCTTTGTATTTAGTTGGAACGTTGAGGAAAAATAGAGTCGAATAGTCATGGTTTTTTGGATTTAGTTGGAATGGTGGGTAAAATCTGGATTAGTTTTTTTTTTTTTTTTTGGCTGCTTTTCTTGTGATTCCCTTCATCATAGAGACCCGTTGTGATAAGATTCACGTTTAATCATAGACAAGATTCAAAGAATGAATAGAGCTCCTTCACGTCACGAAAGAAACAAAAAAAGAATGAATAGAGCTCCTTCACATCACGAAAAAAACAAAAAAAACTGTATCCTGCATCTCATCTAGACTACTTTTGGATCTCATCTATACTACATCATATTTATGGTTGATGTCATCTACATTACTCAACCATATTGCAGATTCATCACCCTGATGAAGAAAATAAAAGTAAAGTTTACCCAGGGCCATTTAGTAATGGTTTTAGAAAATTACGTTGATAAAGCCTACTTTTTTTAAATGACTTTCAATTTACTTGCACACCTAATGGTTGAGGAAAATTAGGTTGATGTTACATTGCAATGTCTGATTCAAAAGTTTTGTCAGGATTTAGCATGTAGTTTGACATATATGAAGGATAATCTTTGCCATTGAAAGGCAAGTTGGAGGATGGACCAGAATGCCATCACCAACTGTAGTAGAAGGTATGAGAATTACTACTACGTGAAACGTAGAATACTACTATGAGGATTAATACTATAAGATAAAATGTATAATACTAGGATGATGATTACGTATAATACCAGGATGAGGATTACAGCCAAAGGAGACGTAAAAAACCGGTATGAGGATTACTAGACGAAACAGAGAATATAGCTATTGTAACCTATAGTTCTCGAATTCCATTATTTTCTTTTAATTGTGATGAGAATATTGTACTAAATTGTGTTACATTGCATATTAAATCCACGGTTAAGAATTAGTCACAAAATCCACAGTTAAGAATTAGTCACAACTGATGGAAGGCTATGTTAATGTCCAAGTTCACATTTTTAAATTGTAAATTGTAAATTGTAAATCTTTCTAAAAGGGATATCAACAGGGTGACCAATAAGATATTTTTGCATCCTATGCTCAAGGGGCTCTGGTCAACACAGGTTCCATCAACTTCAAGTTATGATAGGGATGGACATAGAGTCTGGCGGGTAGACCAATTGACAATGATCGAGGTTTAAGTCAGGAAACGATGCATGTTTTGCAGATTATTTTTTATGTAATTTCTGTCGTGTTTAATTTGTTACTAAGAACTGTCATAGTTGCACAGTTTTGTTCATAGTATGGGGTGTAATTGATCTCTTGCAGCATTTTTTGGATACTCCATAACGCTGAAAATTTTCTGAATGTGAATGAAAGATATCAAATCTATGATATATGAACTACCTTATATTAATACACAAGTAGCTGTTTTTTGTTTTTTTTCTTCTCATGAAAAATAAAAAATGAATGCGAGATTTAAATTTATTATTATTTATTACCTGGCTTGATTTCAACACTTAAAAACTTAAATTAAAAAGTTCAAAATTTATTATTATTTATCATCTCGCTTGATTTCAATAGTTAAAAACTTAAATTAAAAAGTTCAAAATGTTCACCTTACTGTGAGAATAATCTAGATTAATGCAGAAATAGATTTAGTTTTAAGTTGTTGAACGAGAGCTTTTATTTAGAATTTGGTTCCATCTATTTAGGTTTGTTTCCTCCAATTCAAGAGATTAGGTGAGTGCACTCTGCTATATAAATGTAATGTAATCGTGAAGTTAAAATCAATTTTTCAGTGAGCTTTGTCTCACAATTCTGTGTTGTGTTGTATTTGTTTAATTTAATTTGGTATCAGAGCTTAAATAAGATGTCTTCGATCTGTGCCAACGTCTGACAGTGTTGGGTATTGGAGTGAGCTCTGGCTCACATTCCGCTCTCGAAACCCATAGGAAATCGAGGATTTGCGAACCTGCCCAAGACAGGAACATCACTGCACGTTCCAGCTGAGAATCCGCACTGGCCCTTTACAGCCGTGAGGATTGCGTCCAGCCACTGCAGTGCTGATCAATTTCAACCGTTGTCCCTCCATTTCAGCTCAATGTAGTTGCTTTACAAAACCGCACAGCACACCCGTGAGTGGTTCAATGCAGTGTCTGTGAGTGATTCTGCTGTGCGCTTACAGATTCGTGCAATTCGTTCATGCAATTTGTGAGTTCAGTCTGCCCGGTGTCACACTGTCAACCAATGCAGCGTCACGGCCGTAAGTAAGGTCATAGGTCACAATTTTCATTACTATTCAAACAAAAAACCCATATTTGTTATGGGAGGCGACCATTCTATGATAAGTCAAAGCATTTTTTTATTCAAGCACAAATCACATAGTTGTTATGAAAGCCATATGATATAAGAGGAAGCGACCATTATTTTAATACAAAGGTGAAAGCTTTGGTTGAAGTTTTAGTTAAAAACAAAACAAAAATCCTTCTTTTTAAAGGATTTTTTTTATGGACTTTATTATATGAAGCTTCATTGGTACTTTATTTGAAAATTGATTTTCTCTTGTGAGCTTTAGGACCGAGGTGTGCATAAATCTCATTGGGCTTTAAAATCTGGTTATTATTGTTGAAATGGCTAATCCTCTTGCCGATTCATATTTAAATGAATCCACCAAACTTGATGGTGAAAATTATGTAAATTGGAAATTTAAGCTGATCACAGTTCTGGAGGCATACAATCTCTGGACGATTGTCAAAGGTGACGAGCCCAAGCCTTCTGTTGCTGCTGCGATCCCAGATTGGGATAAGCGAGAAATGAAAGAAAACGTGCTGCTACACATGTCAGTGAAGGACAATATTATTCCTCACATTCGGGACTGTCAATCTTCAAAGGCGACATGGGACACTCTCAAAGGTTTGTATGAAACTACTAATGCAAACCGTATTTTATTCTTAAAAACAAAGCTACTATCTATCAAAATGGAAGCCAATGAAAGAATTAGGAACTTTTTTTCTAGAATTAAAGACTTGAGTGATAAGCTTGGTGATATTGGTGAAAAAGTGTCTAGTAGCGATTTGGTAACTGTGGCTTTGAAGGGTTTAGTCCAAGACTATAAATTCTTTATTTCAGCACTCTCAGCTAGACCAACGCCTCCTACATTTGATGAATTGGTTGGAATTCTTCTTCAAGAAGAAGAGAGAATGAAAAATTTTGAACTGGAGTCAAATGGTTCTGATTTGGCTTTGATTGCAAGAGGTAAAAGATCATTCCGAGGGATACCATGGGACAGGAATCGAGGCCGTTTTAAAACAAAGCAGAAAGGTATGACACATCCTGATTCTTATGTTAAGAGAAACATTGAATGTGATTATTGTGGAAAACCTGGACATCTAGCTAAAGATTGCTATAGAAGAAAGAATCATGAATCAAATCAAAGAAATAGGAGGCATAATGGAAATATTATAAACAGAGACACCTCAGTTACTGATGGATTCAAAAATCTTAAGTTGTTTCTTTCTGATGCTGCATTGTCTACTGAAACTGATGATGAGAATGCTTGGTTCATAGATTCTGGTGCATCTGCACATATGACTTGTAATAAAGAATGGTATGATAAATATTATGAGAAAACTGATGGCACACACATTTACCTAGGAGATGACAGGTCACTTAAAGTCCAAGGCTATGGCATAATAAATGTGTACTTACCTAATGGAAAAATGAGATAGATTCATGATGTGATGTATGTACCTGCTCTCAAAAAGAATTTGATATATGTTTCCACTATCACTGATAATCATTTAAAAGTGGAATTTGGTAAATTGGGGTGTATTGTGAAAGATGTTCAGGACCACTATAGGGTTGTTTCTACAGGTACCAGGGTTGGAGGATTATATAAATTGGATGTGACGATGAAGTGTCATGTTGCATTGACATCCAAAGAGACATCAACAACAGAGTTATGGCATCACAGGTATGGGCACCTAAATTACAATGATTTATCATTGTTGCAAAGAAAATCAATGGTAGAAGGTCTTCCTATTATGAAGTGTGAACATTTACCATGTGAAGCTTGTGCACTTGGTAAGCAGCATAGAGAAGAGTTTCCTGTTCATACCGAGAAACGACAATATGATATACTTGAATTAATTCACACTGATGTATGTGGACCTATGCAAACTAGGTCTCTTGGTGGTGCTTCCTACTTTGTTATTTTTATTGATGATAGATCTAGGTATACCTGGGTCTATTTCATTCAAAGGAAAAGTGATATATTTGAGTATTTTAAAGAGTTCCGAACTATGATTGAAAAACAAACAGGTAAGTACATTAAAATACTCAGATCTGATCAAGGGGGTGAATATAAGTCAAGTGCATTTAATAGCTATTGTAAATCTAATGGGATCCAACAACAATTCACAGTACCTCATACCCCTCAACAAAATGGTGTTGCTGAGCGATGGAATAGAACCCTGGTGGAATGTGCTCGCAGTATGCTTCAAGGTAAAAATATGTCTAATGGTTTCTGGGTAGAAGCCATTAATACTACTGTTTATTTGAAGAATCGATGTCCCACTAAGCAATTAGTTTTTCAAACTCCTTTTGAGATTCTTCATGGTTATAAACCTGATGTCATTCATTTAAGAGTCTTTGGATGTACTTCCTTTGCACATATTCCTAAGGCTAACAGAAGAAAGCTTGACGCAAATTCAATCAAGTGTGTTTTTATTGGGTATTGTACGGATCAGAAAGCATACAAATTGTTTGATCCAAGTTCACAAAAACTGTTTACAAGTCGAGATGTGGTGTTTCATGAGCAGGCTGATAAATGTGATACAAAGAATGATGCATGGCATATATCTAATGATGATCATGTCAAACTTGATACTTTGGTTAAACAGGAACAGGAACAGGTGCAGGTACAGGTTCAAGATCAGAGTGAGAGCAGCATGAGCACATCCAGCAGCAGTGACTCATCACGAGAGGAAGATTCACCTCAAAGCCGAAGAATCATGGATGGAACTCCAACAGGTATTGTAGCACCAAGAGGGTCAACCCGACAAACCCAGCTTCCTGCAAGGTATAGAGATTATGCCTTGATGTCTAATATCATGAATGTTGTAGAACCAGTTTATTATGAACAAGCTAAAGAACATGAACAATGGAGAAATGCTATGAATGATGAATATGCCTCTCTTATGAAAAATAAAACATGGGAATTAGTGGAACTTCCTGAAAACAAAATTCCAATTGGAAGCAAATGGTTGTATAAATCTAAATTTAAAGCAGATGGTAGCATTGATAAATTTAAGGCAAGATTAGTTTCAAAAGGATATGCTCAACAGGAGGGAATTCATTATGAAGATACTTTTGCACCGGTAGCTAAATTGAATACAATTAGATTAATGATTGCCTTAGATACACAACATAATTGGAATATACATCAATTGGATGTCAAATCTGCTTTTCTGAATGGTGATTTAAAGGAAGAAGTTTATTTGGTTCAACCTGAAGGGTTTGTCAAACAGGGACAGGAGCATCTAGTTTGCAGGTTAAGAAAAGCTTTATATGGTTTGAAACAAGCGCCGAGATCATGGTATGTAAATATTTATACCTTCTTTCTTCAGAATGGATTTGTGAAAAGCAAAAATGATCCTAACTTGTATGTTAAGAAAGATGAAGAAGGAAATTTTGCTTTAATATCTTTGTATGTGGATGATCTCATTATCACAAGCAGTTCTTACAAGTTAATTGATGAAATTAAAATTCAGTTGTCACAGGAATTTGAAATGAAAGATTTGGGTGAATTGCATTACTGTTTAGGAATTGAGTTATGGAGAGAGCCTAGTCAAACATTGATCACTCAAAGCAAATATGCAAAGGAAATTCTTAAAAAGTTCAATATGAGTGATTGCAAACCTATGTCAACTCCCTTAGAATAGAATGCAAAGTTGTATAGAGAGATGGAACTAAAGAGGCGGATGGAACATTATATCGTCAGTTGGTGGGAAGTATAAACTATCTCACCACTACCAGACCAGAAATTGCATACTCATTTAGTATCCTCAGTCAATTCATGGCTAAGCCTTCAGGAAATCACTGGAATGCTACAAAGAAAGTTCTTCGATACTTAAAAGGAACAGTGAATTTAGGTATTATGTATACTGATGAATCCAATGTTGCACTGATAGGTTTTTCTGATTCAGATTGGGCAGGAAATCCAGATGACAGACGATCTACCTCTGGCTATGCATTTCATATAGGATCAGGGGTCGTATCTTAGAGTAGTAAGAAATAGCAAACTGTTTCTTTATCATCAACATAATCTGAGTACAAAGCGTTGACCAATGCCACCTGTGAAGCTGTTTGGTTGCGGAGAATTCTTGCAGATCTTGAAGAGGCACAAAGTGGTTCAACATGCATCAATTGTGATAATAAAAGTGCTATCAAATTAGCACATAATCCAATATACCATGCCAGAACAAAACACGTTGAGTTGCAATACCACTTTGTACGTGAGAAAATTGAGTCAAATGAAATTGAATTAGTATTATGTAATACCAAGGATAATATGGTTAATATATTTACTAAGCCTCTTGGTAAAATAAAATTTGAAATTTTTAGAAGTAAATTAGGTATTGTAGAAAATCCATTTCTCCATTAAGGGAGGATGTGAGAATAATCTAGATTAATGCAGAAATAGATTTAGTTTTGAGTTGTTGAACGAGAGCTTTTATTTAGAATTTGGTTCCATCTATTTAGGTTTGTTTCCTCTAATTCAAGAGATTAGGTGAGTGCACCCTGCTATATAAATGTAATGTAATCGTGAAGTTAAAATCAATTTTTCAGTGAGCTTTGTCTCACAATTCTGTGTTGTGTTGTATTTGTTTAATTTAATTCTTACTGTCGAATTCCCACCAACATCTCACATCTTGATAATGTAACCAAGATTTTTCCGGGCTGAGCTTCTTGATACATGCCATCTTGGAGCCTCCTCATCTCGATAGCAAAGATACAGGGATCATCATCCTCCGAGGTTCTGACCAAGCAAATGTAAACCACTCTGCCTGTAGTAAACAATATATATTCGTAAAAAACTGGAGTATTCTGAGGCATGCTTATGTTTTGCACAAACAACATATCCACTGTCTCAATCAATAAAGCGAAGATAATATCTAGCCATATTTCATTTCCACTGTAATTTCCAAGGGAAAACCATAATCTTAAGAGGTGACGCACATCAGGGTCACAGGCAACTGATAGCAAGACTTGTTAAGAGGCTTTGGGAAATAATGCATTGTATGCAAGTAAGAGCGAAGTTCACTGGAGCCCCCTATGTCTACCGCCCGGCCGACGTCTATGTAATGAGCATCAATTACCCATGTGATATTGTTTTTGGCCGTGTGATTTGTTTTTCCTCCACAGCTTATGCTCAGAAACTCTGCACACCTCAAAGAAAATAATTAATAATGCAATATTGTGTCAACCAAATATAACGATATAAAACAAGATCATAAAGGAGGTACAAAACAGAAATAGTCGAACACTCTGGATAAGAGTGCTCATCAAATGAAGATTATAAAGGTCTAACAAGCACATATGAGCCCTTTCTTCAAAGATAGAATTATCCATTACATACCTGGTTGAGCAGTAATCAAAGTAAATAAATGCAAGAGAATGCCGATTGGGGCTACGCAACTGCCCGATTTTCCATAATGATTTTTTTCCATCAGTCCACGAAAATTCTTATACAGCAGAAGGATAAGGATTGGGAGATATGGTTGATTGAAGTGTGGTTAATTAGTGTGCTCAGCCTTCCCACCCACTGGACACACCTACGGTCACAAACCCCTCAACTTCCCGTCCCATTTCTCCCCTTAACTTCTCGAATTCCACTGCCTGCCGCCACTCTGCTTCGTGTGAAAGGTACAGGGACACATTGCAGAACGAAATATTGGGTACAACCTGTGAGGCAACCGCATCAAATTCCCCAATTCCACCGCCTTCCGCCACTATGGCTCGTGTCAAAGGCACAGGGACACGTTGCAAAACGAAATATTGGGTACAACCTATGAGGCAACCGCATCAAATTCCCCAATTCCACCGCCTGCTGCCACTATGGCTCGTGTAAAAGGCACAAGGACACATTGCAGAATAGTGAGAAGTTTTAATGTTTCAGTTTTATTTTGCTTTTTAATCTTGATACGTGGCCATTAATAAATGGTATAGTAAATTTTTAATCAAGATTTGTAAATTTTAAATTTAAGTATGGTTTAATCACATGTTTTAGATATGTAAAGAAGTTAGTGGGGTAGATTTGATCCATTGATTGAGTGGCGATGACGAGAATATACCGGCATCTTTCAATCTAGACCACTGGATGAAAAATATTAATTAGCATAATCACTAATGAACCGATTTCCGATAGGGGGCTACATGCCTTTCTGCCTGATAAATAAATAAAAAATTGTTTTGAAAAATTTTAACTTCTCAATTTCATTTTCAAAAGTTTTATATTTAAGGAATTTCAAACTACATGCCATAGATATAAAATATATAAATAATAAAAATGTTTTGAAAAAAATTAACTTCTCAATTTCGTTTTGGAAAGTTTTAAGTAAATCAATTTATTTTTTGAATTATTTTTTTTTATATTTTAAACATTGAATTTTTCATTTTTGTGATTGTTTAAATTTGTATAGTTAATTATAATGTTTGGAATTATTTTAAATATATATATAATATTCTCAAAATTATATAATAATTGTGACTATTATTTTGTTAATAAATAATATTTGTGAGTTAATGATTTTACATATATCTATTTCTCATGAATAAATTTATTGGGTATAAAATAACTAGAGGCTTATAACTCAACAATAAGAATGAGGGAAATTTCTTTTGATGTCCAAATATATATAGGGAAAGAGAGCAGGGTATCTAGATTCAATTCAAGTGGTTTAAGGTTTGTCTTAATTTACCCTTTGGTCCACTTTGGTATGTATTGGAAATTGGAAAATGACTCTAAGTTCAATATTTGGTTTAAAAAGATAATGAACCAGCAACCTCTAAAAAAAATTCATTAGTTGATATCTCTATTTGGAATGAAAATGGTGATTAGTTAGACTGAGATTTGGAAAATTTCCCATTGATTCTCAAGAGCCTTATTGTTAATCTTAGAGCTCACCTCATAGGATTCATGTCATGGAAAAGAAATGAGGAGGAAACTTTAGGATGTAAATCCTCGTATTCCGTTGGCTTCTTGCGCATTGAAAAATTATAATTTGCTGAAAATTTTTCCAAGTGAGGAGTCAATGGCCTCTCAACATGCCCATTATGCAAATCCCGAGTAGAAGAAATTTCCCACATCTTCCTAAAAGGTGATTACACAAAATAGGTTTGGACTGATGCAATTTCTCCTCTTCATGGATGACTAACACGGCTTGCATATATGTAGGATTTTTTCTCCTCTTATATGAAAAACTATAAAGGTACATTTTTTTGAAATACTCTCTTGAAAACAAATTGGCCGGCAGCTCTTCCAGATTCTCAAGCTCAAAGATTTGGCTTTCTTAAAAACAATTTATCTTCAATGAGATGCTCCCTCCACCTCAAATAATTGTTATTAAATCATTGGCCTTGTGGGTTGAATTAATTGCACAAAGACATGTTTGTCGTTCCCCCTCAATAGAAATAGATAAATTGCAGCAATATTGGCTTCATAATTTTTCAGGGGGTAATCTTGTATGCATTTCAGTTATTTGGAGAAATAATAGTAGAAGTTAGGGATTGAGTTAAAATATTGGTTCTTTAATCACCCAAGGATGGACCCATTTTTTTACGGAGCTTTTAAATGAAACTTAGGGTTGGCAAGAGAGGGAGGAACTCTCTACTACTCTGAAGATGATACAACAATCATATATGCATGGGGAATTGGACACATGACTAACAATCAAGATGAGCACCATGGGCTTTTCCAAGGCCCCTTGATAGTGAAGGAAAATATTAAGAAATATCCATCTTGGGATATTTTCTCCTCATAATACAAAATTTGGTTTGAGATACACTTCCAAAAGAAAACACTTAGGAGAAAACTATGAAATGTGTTTAGGAGTTGTTAAATTCCTCTTCAAAAGCATTTTTCCACATCCTTTGAAACAATAATATGGAATTTGATCAATTAGAAAATTGGGGTTTCATTATGTAACTGGGATCCCTCTCGATTAATGGCCACTCTAAATAGTCGTCCATCTCCTAAAGAAAATGGAGAGACGTCAAATACAAGCCATTAAAAAATCCAAATATAAAATGAATGGGATGGGGGTTTCTGCTATTTGGCTAGATATGGTGGAACAAATTGTGTTGTTCTCTCTATATGGGGATGCCTCTTCAATAAATACCAACAAGCGCAATGAGAGGAACTCAGAGAGGAATGAGAAGAGTCAAGCAAACTAAAATACCAAGTAGCCCAATAAGAGGTTGAGATGGATGTTTCGCTTCATGAAATTGTCGAGATGAAGGAGAATCTCAACCAAAAAATTTAATCTGTCTCTGAATTTGTCAATCAATTCTTCTATCCCATAGATACAACCCTCAAGGAATTTCATCCTCTTCAAGATAGATCACAGGGAATTTATTTCATATCAATGTCTCATCCAAAGAGATCCAGTGCTAAGTGGAAAAACTTGAGGGAGTGCCTGTATTCATCACATAATATCATGATTTCATCGATGAAAAATAGATGTGTGATTAACAAGGCTTATGCTACCTATATCCCTTGGAAATATCCCCTTCCTTTTGCATTTTTCAGCAGCCTACTTAGGTCCTTTGTTACTAGGATAAAAAGTAGGGGGAATATGGGACATCCCTAGCTCAAACTACTTTGTGCATGGAAACAGCCTAAGGTCGAACCATTGATGAGAATTGCAAAGGAAACAATGGTGATCCAACTCATGACCCATCTTATAAATGGGACCTCAAACTCTAAATGAGTCAAAAGGAGGAAAATATATGGCCAACTTACCTAATCATATGCTTTAGACAAATCAATCGTCAGAACCACCCCTTTGAGCTTTTGAGTTTTTAGGTTGTGAAGGCCCTCTTGTGCAACCACTATTTCCTGAGGTATTTGTCTCCTTTCCAAGAAGCCAAACTACTCCCTTGAGATATATTTGGATAGCATAGGCTTGATCCATCAGGCTATCACTTTGGCTATCACCTTGTATATGAAATTTCATAAAGAAATGGGTTTAACATAATTAAAAGTCCTTAGGATGTCCACCTTTGGGATAAGGGAAATAAAATTTGTATTGAAAGAATCCAACATCTACATTGATTGCCATGACTCCTCTAGCACTCTTTGAAGGTCACCTCTAATCATGTAATATAGCCCTAGAAAGAATTTAATATACCACCCATCAAGACTTGAGCTTTTATCCTTCTAGAAGTTGTGAAGAACCCTACTTAAATAATCTTTTGAGACTTACTCCATCAAATGAAGAATGTCTTCCTCATCCAAAAACCTCAGTAAAAGTTGAGCTAACTTGATAACCTTAGCTATGGATGGCACTTATCCATTATGAAATAAGGAACTAAGGTGACTCTTCCAAATACTAAATCTAGTTCCTCAGCAGAAGAATCCTAAAAACCATTTTGGTCTTCTAGATTCTTGATGGCATTTTCCCTTTCATTTCCCTTTGCAAGGTTCTAGAAAAATTTCATGCTTTCATCTTTGCATTCTAGCCATATGGCTCTGCTATTTAGCCTCCAAATGGCCTCCTTTTCTTCCTGCAACTTCCTCTTCTTGATTCCAATTCCTTCAATCTTGCTTTAGAGTCCTCAGAGTGAAAACCACCATCCTCTGAATCAACGAGAGAAATCAAGCCCTCCTCTTCCGCTTTTAATTCTTGATCAACCGCTACCCAAATGCCCATTCAATTGATTTTTTTTTTTTACTTCTAAAAAATTCCGAGAAAATTGTGAAGAAATTTAATCAAAAATCAAAGGGAGTCCATTTTGAACATACGACGTCCAAGAAATCCTCATATTTCAACTAGTCCACATTATATTTTAAGGGACTCTCAATATTCCTATTGTTCCCATTGATCTCCAAGAGAATGGAATAGTGGTCAGACTCCCTTGGTTTCCCACATATTGATGAAACATATGTTTCCCTTCCATTAGACTTTTAGCAGTTAAAAACTAGGGAAATATCTTCACAACCCAGGGATCCTCCACTCTCTTATTCCTCCAAGTAGGGTTGAATTTTATCATCTCTACATAGATAAACTTGCAATTCGATAACATATGAGAGAAAAATTTTGTAAGATGGTATAGTCTTGTGTGAGGACCCCACACCTCCTCAACTCCCATTGAAAAGTTTAGATCCCCCTCTAGAATTGGATTTTCATAATCAAAGACCCTCTTCCTGAATAGCCCCTCCAAAAAAGGTTCTCTCTGAATGTATGGACCATATAATTTCATGATCTTAAGCTCCAACCTCAACTCACTCGAGAAAACCTTGATTGCTAGAACTAAGTCCCACGAATTGGCCAGATTAATTCTTCGATATTTCATCCAATAGGAAAACCCCTAGACCTTCCATGAGCATGAGAACACAAAAAATTCCATCCAATAAACATAGATTCTAGAAGTTTGGTAATCCTTTCACCATCCCCCAATGTTTCCTAAAGTAACAAAATGTCTGGTTAAGAATTATTGACCACCCTCTGCATGGCTAGATTTTAGTCAGACTTGCCAAACCCTTGCAATTGAAGGATTGTAATATCATGAGGTAAACCTTCCAAGGGATTTTATTTCTCTAAGTTCCTCATCAAAGGACAATTTTTTAGGCCATGCCATAATGTTCCTTGAGCCAATATTTTACTAAAAATGATTTCCTTCCTCGTCCGTTGCCCTCAGCTATGGGAAAGAGGATTGACCATGTCCCCCATAAGTGGATGGGAAGTCGACACAAAGTTGAAAGTTGTAGTGAGATACAAAAAGTAGGATGAATAAATAATGCTAGTTTCCACATTATCTCCTACACAAGGTTTTAAATTCCATTGAACTCAAATAAACTCCCACAATTACTCCAACAAATTAACCATTCAACAATTTTTCTTTTTTTTAAAGTATTAAGACACTTACAATCCTTACACGATTATCCTTAAAAACATTATTATCGTTATAAAATTATAATATAATATAATATAATAATAGTTGACAAAGCATACTAGAAGCATACGAGAACATTTAACCAAAATCAAAATCAACATGAACAACACTGTTGTCATAATACCAACCATTCGATACACCTGACGGCCACATACAAATTCACATTAAATAGCATTCAATTTATGAAAAGACTTCAAATTCGATATTGAAGAAAAATATCATATAGACCCCAATATATTACAATGCTTTCAAATATCTTAAGTGATTTGCATGACCATTTTGTCACGCATTTCAAACTCACAAATGTTTCACTCAAATATTTTAGGTCCTCCATCAAGCAATATAGAAAAAGACATATAAACAGATAATACTCAAAATTATTGTTCATATATTTTGTCTTCAAACTTACCTACTGTGGTATTAATGTACAGTACTCCCCTCCTCCTCTGATTGAATTCTGGCTGATGTTTGGGTTGTATTGGAGGCCCGCTCTGCTTTAAAAGCCCTGTGCTAGGAGGGATTATACAATAAGAAGCTTTGTTCCAAATTCCTCAGGCTATCTAAAGATTCGTCTTGCGTTAATGAGAGAAGGTACGTATCTAACAGCAGAGTTAATGGTTGTCAAGTTGGTGCCTTACGATCTTTCATTCTAGATTCAGATTTTTCATCATCAGCTTCTCCTGCATCTTCGTCGGCCAGGATTGTTCCCTCTAGCGGTCAGGGTATGCATCCCTCATCTTTATCTGGGCATTTGTTGGTTGAAGATGCAGCGCATGTGGTGGAGGCGTTCAGTTATCAAGAGGAGTCGAGTCCTCCAGCGGCAAAGTCAAATTTTCCAGCGGCTAGTGTATCTGTAATTGCGTCAACAGAACAGATCCCCAAGAATCAAGCGGCCTCTCTCAAGGATGGGATGCGTGGTTTGGATTCTGTGCTGTCTTCTTTCTCTGGGATGAAAGAAAGTGTGTTACGTTCTTCCAGTTTGTAGGGATCCGATGCAGATGGATCCAATCCTTCGTCGACCAACTAGGTCCAACTTTCCAATCCGTCCCTCTCTGATTCACACCTGAACTCTTTTAATTCTCCTTCTTTTTCATCATTTTTACCTTCTTTCCAGGATCCCTTGAATTTCATTCCTGCTAAGCATACTTTAGATGGTATTCATAATAAATAAAACGCTTCAAATATTAATATTAAAAATTTGTTGTCGTTTAATAATAATAATATTTTGAATAATAATATTAACATTAATGGTAGCCATAACATTAATAATAATAGTATTGATGTTATTAACAATAATAATATTAATATTATTATTAACAGTAACCATAACATTAATAATAATAGTATTTATATTATTAACAATAATAATATTAATAAGATTATTAACAGGAAGCATAACATTAATAATAATAGTATTGAGATTATTAACAATAATAATAGAAATAATAGCAATAATAATAACATTATTAGTGGTAATAATATTATCAATAACTTAGTGGTAATAATATTATCAATAACAGTAATACCAATTCTCCTTTAAAGAAGACTGTTATCAATCTTTCTCGTTTTTCCTTTTATCGTCATGTCTATAGTTTATTGGAGAGGGGCCTTAATTTTTCTCTTGCTCCTAAAAAATTCCCTATTCATGACATCATTTGAATATGGGATTAGAGATTTGCGTGATGCTACTAAAGACATCATTAGGCAAGATTGTTCTGTGATCCTTAGAAAATCTAAGCCTCCTAAGAGCAACAGTAGCAAACATGAGTTTGAAGCTCTAAAATCCTTAAACAGTAACTAGAACATTGTCGTTCTTAAGGCTGATAAGGGAGGTGCTGCGGTTATTTTAAACAAGGATTATTATTGGAATAAGATGTTGGATCACCTTCTAAATAGCAGTAGCTACAAGAATATTGACAAAAATCCCCTTTAAAAAGTGTCCAAAGAAGTTTCTTTGGCGATAAAATCAAGTAGCACTGTTGGCTCCCTTAGTAAAAAGCTTATTGAAAGTAATCCCCTCACCCCGAGGATTTATGGTCGTCCTAAGATTCATAAGAAGGTGCTCCCCTTTGCCCCATTGTCAACACCATAGGTGGTCCGACTTATCTGCTCGCTAAATTTTTAGCCAGTAAGTTGAAGCCCCTTGTGGGTCACACCGACTCCTTTGTCAAAGATTCTACCTCCCTTATTAATGAATTGAAAGAAATTAAGTTGGATCCAGATGATAGGTTTGTAAGTTTTGATGTTGTATCATTATATACTTTCATTCCCATTAAGGAAGCCATTGATGTCATCTTTCATATCATGGATCCTGATACTGCTCATCTCGTGGAGATTTGTCTTACCTCGACCTTCTTTAGTTTCGAGGGTGTATTCTTTGAACAGACCTGTGGTGTGGCCATGGGTTCCCCCCTTTCCCCTGTTGTTGCTAATCTTTTCATGGAACACTTTGAATCGAACGCCCTTTCCTCCTCCCTTTTTCAATTGAGGCTTTGGAAAAGGTTTGTTGATGACACCTGTGTGGTGTGGCCCCATGGTAAAGAGAAATTAGACCTTTTCTTCCATCATCTTAATGATCAATCTGACTTCATTAAGTTCACCATGGAATTCGAAGTAGATGGTAGCCTTCCCTTTCTGGATGTCCTTCTTTCGAGAAATGATGATGGCTCCTTCTCTCATCAAGTATTTAGAAAGAAGACACATACTGAACAATATTTACATGCTAGTTCACATCATTTCCCGGCTCAGAAGTTTGGGGTTTTCAGTACCCTAGTCACCAGAGCCTTTAGAATCTCAGATGTGCACCACTTTGAAGGTGAAAAATCACATCTCCTTAATGTCTTCTGCAAGAACGGTTATAACAGGGCTCAATGTATTAGAGCTTTTCAAAAAGCTGAAAAAGGTCCTAAGGTTAAGAAATATCCTTGTGATCGGTTATCTGGAGTTCACCTTCCATTTATCCAAGGTACTACTGATAAAATCGCAAGGATCTTGAAGAAACAGAATGACTCTTCAACTTTCAAGCCTTTCTGCACTATTCGTAATTCTCTTAGATCCGTTAAAGACCCGATTTGCCCGATGGATGGTAAGGGTGTTTATTTGATTCCGTGTTCCTATGGGACACCTTACATTGGTGAAACTGGTCGATCAATTAACCAAAGAATTCATGAACATGTCGCTGACCTTAGACATGGTAGATCTCGGTCCTCTGCCTTAGCAGAGCATGCTAAAAAAACAAATCACCATATTTGTATTGAAGATACTAAGGTTATTGCAACAATTGACCACTTCCACCACCAAAAGTTGAGGGAAGCCTTGGAAATAGAAAATAGGCATGTTAACCTTAATAGGGATGATGGGTGGAATGTGAGCAGATGCTGGATTCCTGCCCTTAACTCTTAGTTTTTTTTTCCCTTATCCTTTTGCTCCCTCGAGTCGTTCTTTCTTCTCTCGATCTTGATTCCTCTGTCCCTATGTGCTCCTTATATTTTATTAATTTGGTTTTGATTAGTATTTTTGTTTTGTTTATTTTTATTTTATTATATTTATTTATTTATTTTTATTTATTATTTATTTATTTATTTTTATTTTTATTTTCATTTATTTATTTATTTATTTATTTTTGAAACTTACCTCTTTAGTAATATTAAATTAATTGATTAATTAACTATTATTATTATTATTATTTATTTATTTATTTTATTTTATTTTATTTTTATTTATATAGAATGTATAATAAAAATATAATAGAATTAAAATTTAATATATATATATATATATATATATATATATATATATATATATATATATTTCCTATTCTAGTAATACTAGCCGCTTTTCCAACGGCTAGTTGGAGCTGTCCTGATCTAATTAAACTGGTTTCTTGATCTGATTTCTCGTCCTGATGATGAACCACACTTGCTCGTTCAAAACACATCGACAAAAATTTCTTATATGTGATTTTCACCGAAAATTATTACACACATTTTATGGATTACAGAAGCCAAATTCCTAATATTGAATTCCATATTCTTCTCCTCTTTTATCATTTTTCTTTCTCTCCTCATTTGCCTTCTGAAACTGGCTATGAAATCATCAGTTTCCTTGCTGATCTCTTCCTGAGGATTCATACTAGAGTGAGAATACACTTTTGGAGTAGACAATGCAGTGTAACTCCCAACCTTACTACACAGCCCTAAATGATGTGGAGTGACAATTGGATTATTTGGTGGAAATATTTCTGTTGAAATGTTACTTTCAACAGTGGCTGTGCAGAGCCGCTTTCTATTTTTCTCTCCAAGTTTATGTACTCCCAGCCGCTTTCCAAAATTTCTGAACAGTCAGTTCATATTTGTTTTTTATCAACGCAATATTTTATTTTGAAAAAAAAATATTTGAATCGTTCAAGGACAGTCTCTGTTTTTGGAAAAACAGAGTACTTTATATTTTTATATACACAGAGATATTTTTTTGTGTACGCGGGCGTTTAGTTCTAAACCCCCTATTCCCCACTGGTACAGTGTCTTGTTGATGTGTCGAGTTCCGCAAGCAAAACTTTTTCCATATAATACAGTGGCCTTTTTTTAAGGCCCGATGCGGTGCACACATCGCAATCATAATACACAGTAAACTGTTACAATCGCCCTCCACCGTTGCTGAGGTCCGCTGGTCCCACAAGACCACGCAACATTCAATCATATAATCGCAAGTTTTATGAATCGCAACCCGTTTGTTTATGCCCCTGATTGCATTCATATGGCGGACCTGATTCTTATTATGGGGCAGTTAATTGTGCGATCGCATCCATTTCCGAATTGCAATCGGAACCTCTTTTGTACAAGGCTCGATCACACATGTTTGAAGTCTAGACCCGATGCCATTTATTATGGCAGATTTATTTGTTGATCACATCCGATCCCAATCAGAGATCGGAACTTTTCTTGTGATCACGTGTTTTGTTATGAGCTCAGACCCGATCCAGGTTATGCAGCGGATTTAAGTTTGGTCCATCGTGTCCATTTATTGATCGCAATCGGAAATTTTATTTGAACCGTTTGTTTTATTATGTAATCCAAACCCAATGTTATTTCTAGGGCGGATTTGATAATTGTTTTTTGGTCATCGCGCGAAGGATCAAAGGTTTGATTTATATGTTTTATATATATGTTTCAAACATATATTAAAACAGTCGTATTGCGTGGGCCCCCGAAAGTTTTTCAATTAGATTTGTTTTAAAAGTTTTACATAGTTGTAATGTTTTATTACATATGTGCGACATATAAAAAGGGAAAGGCCCGAGAGCCTGTAATGTAATTTTTATGTTTTGTAAAAAGCACAGCAGTGCGTTGTTTTATAGAGACAGAGTGTTTTGTGAGAGACAGAGAGTAGTTTTGTGCACTGTGTTGGCAGCAGTCACAACATTTTGTAAATCCCTCTGTGAGAGAAAGACATTGTAATATTTTTTTTTAAGAAATAGAAGTTTGTTTTTCAGAGTTGAAACTCTATCTCCTGTGAGTGAAATTTTATTGTTTTCTCTGTGTTGAAGAGGAAAGTATTATTCTCTCCACTGTTTGTTCTGGAATTCTCAGAAATTCCAACATGGCATCAGAGCCGGTCCAGGCTCTTTGAAGATCAAAGAAGCTGAAGGAAGGAGTTCTTTGTTGCAGCAGCCTCTCCAGCAGTGTGAAGACTCGGCCAAAAATAATTCAAGGTATTTCTCTATACAGTTTATTGTGTTACTGTTGCAGAACAGTGAGCTATTTTAAATACACAGTCAAGTGTTTTTTAAATCATAGTTAAGAGTGCAGAATGGCTGGAGCCAACACTGGTATGGGTATGGGAAATATCCATCTCCCAATGTTTAATGGGAAAAATTATGACTACTAGTCAATAACTATGAGAGCTTTATTTGTCTCCCAAGACTTATGGGAATTTGTTGAGGATGTCTTTGAAGAGCCAACAAATGAAGAAGAGTTTGAAGATTTAACTCAGGCAGAAAAAGAGTTGCTGAAGAGCAATAGGAAGAAAGACTCCAAGGCTCTCTTCTTATTGTATCAAGCAATGCATGAGAGTGTGTTTCCAAGGATAACAGCAGCCAAGAGATCCAGAGAAGCATGGGAAACTCTCAAGACAGCCTATCAAGGCATGGAAAAAGTGAATACAGCAAAACTTCAATTGTTGAGGAGATACTTTGAGACTCTCTGTATGAAAGAGTCAGATACTATTGAATCATTCTTCACTCATGTGATTGGAATGGTCACACAAATAAGATCTCATGGAGAGACTCTTGAAGACAAGAGGATTGTTGAAAAACTCTTGAGGAGTCTACCCTCAAGATTCGATGTGATTGTCACCACCATAGAGGAGACTAAGGATCTCACAAAGTTCACAGTGGATGAGCTACATGCATCACTGATGACTCATGAGCAGAGATTGGGTAGGAGTGAAAACTCATCTCTGGAGCATGCCTTTAATACCCAAATGTATTTCGGAAGAGGAAGAGGGAAAGGCAGAGGAAACAAAAGAGGAAGAGGCAGAAGCCAAAACAGAGGTGGAAGGAACAGCCCTTCACATTCACATGGAAGGTGCAACAGTTAAAATCACAGCCACGACCAAGGCAGCAGCCAGCAAAGTGGTCATTAGAATGCTCAAGGACAAAGGTATGATAAGTCCAATGTCCAATGTCACTATTGTAAAAAATATGGTCATTATGCTAATGAATGTAGAAAGAAGCAACATGATATGGGAAGTAGAACTAGTGCAAATTTCACTAGATAAAATATCAGCCAAGATAATTTGTTCTTAACTTGTAATATGGCTGAAGAAAAAAGTGAGGATTTATGGTTTCTAGACTCTGGTTGCAGTAACCATATGATAGGAAACTTAGCAATGTTTTCTATGTTAGATGAGAGCGTGAAGTCACAAGTCACACTAGGAACTGATAGCAAAGTTTCTGTTATGGGAAAAGGAAATGTAAATTTTTTAACAAAGAAAGCTGCAAATAAATCCATAGCAGATGTCTATTATGTTCTAGGAATGAAGTGTAACCTCTTAAGTAATGGACAGCTTGTTCAAAAGGGGTATAATGTATTTTTTGAGGATGATTTTTGTACCATCATGGACAAACCACCCAGCAAGCAATGTATTGCTGAAGTGAAGATGAAAAGGAACAGAATTTTCCCTCTTAGAATGAGAGCAGATCTGAAAAATGAAGAAAAGATAGCAGCAGTGGCAAAAGAGGCTTTCCAAAGCGAACCAAAAGATGATAATTGGTTGTGGCACTTGAGATTTGGACATCTCAACTTTGGCGGTCTTAACTTGTTGAACAGAAAAGGAATGGTAAGAGGTTTACCATTGATAGAGAAGTTGGACAGCGTTTGTGAAGGTTGTATCCTGGGGAAGCAACATAGAGAAAGTTTTCCTTCCGAGAAAAGCATAAGGGCAAAGGCACCCTTAGAGATTGTCCACTCAGATTTTTGTGGACCAATGCAAACTCCATCGCTTGCTAGCAGCCACTACATGTTAACATTCATAGATGATTTTACAAGAAAAACTTGGGTTTATTTTTTGAAAAACAAAAGTGAAGTGTTTGAAAGGTTCTGTAATTTCAAAGCACTTGTTGAGAACCAAAGTGGGCTGCACATCAAAGTCCTAAGGATTGATAGAGGAGGTGATTATATCTCTAAAAACATTCTACGTTTTTGTAGAGAAAATGTTATTCATAAGCAGTTTACAACAAGATATACTCCGCAGCAAAATGGAGTAGCTGAAAGGAAGAATAGAACCATAATGGACATGGTAAGGAGTATGTTAAAGGCAAAGCATTTGCCTAATGATTATTGGGCTGAAGCTGTACATTGTGCAACGTACATTTTGAATAGGTGCCCTACAAAAGCAGTGATGAACAAAGTGCCGGAAGAGGCATGGAGTGGCACAAATAAAAGTGTCACACATATGAAGGTTTTTGGATGTGTGACTTATGCACACATTCTAGATCAGCTAAGGAAGAAGTTGGATAGCAAGGGGGAGAAATGTATTTTCATTGGATATAGTGAGGAATCCAAGGCTTATAGGTTGTATAACCTATCTACTAAGAAGTTTATTGTGAGCAGAGATGTTCAGTTTATTGAAGAAGAAGCTTGAGATGGAAGCATAGAGAAAACAGTGAATTTTAAACACTGTTTATCTCATGATGAAAATGATGATAAGTTGGCTAAAATACATCCCCAAACAGCAGCACCAACACAAGAGCAGCAAAGCACACCCTTGAGGAGAAATGAAGGTGCTTCTCCAAGCACACCACAAGGAGGAAATTCAAATGCTTCCTCAGGCATTTGTACACCTAGTGAAAGAGGTAAGAAGTTCAAAAATTTGAATGATATTTATGCACAAGAGGCAGCAAATGAAGGTATCAATTCTTTGTTTGCTTCATATTGTCATGTTGATGATCCTGTTTATTTCGAAGAAGCTATCAAGGATAAGAAATGGATAGAAGCTATGGATGAGGAGGTAAATGCCATAGAAAGAAACAAGACATGGAATTTAGTTGAACTCCCAAAAGGTAAAGATGTCATTGGAGTTAAATGGGTCTACAAGACCAAGAGTAATGCTGAATGCAAAATAGAGAGACACAAGGCAAGACTTGTCGTCAAAGGGTATAAGCAGAAGCATGGGATAGATTATGAGGAAACTTTCGCACCGGTTGCAAGAATGGAAACCGTAAGAGTAGTGCTATCCATAGCAGCACAAAACAAGTGGAAATTTTACCAAATGGATGTGAAGTCAGCATTCTTAAATGGAGTGTTAATGGAAGAGGTTTACATTGAACACCCTCTCGGCTATGAAAAGAAAGGCCAAGAGCACAAAGTGTGCAAGTTGAAGAAAGCTCTTTATGGGTTGAAGCAAGCACCAAGAGCATGGTACAGTAGAATAGACTCCTATCTACTAGAAAATGGATTTGAAAAGTGTGAGGGAGAACCCACTCTCTACATCAAAGAAAAGGATGGTAAAATGTTGATTGTATTTTTATATGTTGATGATGTTATTTTCACAGAGAATGATGATTACCTTATTGAAAATTTTAAAACAGTCATGAAAGAAGAATTTGAAATGACTGACATGGGTTTGTTGAAATACTTCTTAGGAATAGAAGTAGAACAAGATGAAAATATGATTTTTATCTCACAAACAAAATATGTTAATGAAGTGTTGGAAAGATTTAATATGTAGGAGAGTAAAGCAACGATCACTCCCACAGTGATGGGATTAAAACTCAGCAGAGAGGACAGCAACAAGGATTTTGATCCTAGCTTGTACAATAGCATAGTTGGCAGCCTCATGTATTTGACTGTAACTAGGCCCGACATAATGCATGTTGTTAGTTTAACTTTCAAATTCATGGAGAAGCCAAAGGATGCACATTGGCAGGCAGCGAAGAGAATTCTGAGGTATGTTAAAGGTACAAAAAGGTTTGGTATTTTATATATTGCTTCAAAATGTTCAGATTTAGTTGGATACACTAACAGTGATTGGGCTGGAAGTGTAGATGATCGGAAGAGCACTTCCGGTTATGTTTTTCACATGGGTTCAGGAGCCATTTCATGGGCTTCTAAAAAGCAGCCCATTGTAGTGTTGTCTACAATAGAGGCAGAATATGTGGCAGCTACAATAGCAGCGTGTCAAGCAATTTGAATGAGGAGGATGCTAAGAAGTTTGTGCCAAGAGTAGACAAAAGGAACAGTGATTTTTTGTGACAATAGCTCAGCTATTGCATTATCTAAGAATTTTGTGTTTCAAAAGAGGACGAAACACATTAACACAAAATTTCATTACATCAGAGAATTGGTAAACAATGGTGAAATTATTTTGGAACACTGCAGAACTCAGGAGCAGTTTGCAGACATTCTGACCAAGCCATTGGGACAGAATAGTTTCAAATTTTTGAGAAAAATGCTTGGGTATGACTGATAACCTAGCAGTTGAAATTAAGGGGGAGTGTTGAAATGTTACTTTCAACAGTGGCTGTGTAGAGCCACTTTCTATTTTTATGTCTAGATTTATGTACTCCCAACCGCTTTCCAAAATTGTTGAACAGTCAGTTCAGATTTGTTTTTTATTGATGCAGTCTTTTATTTTGAAAAACAGTTTTTTGAATCGTTCAGGAACAGTCTCTGTTTTTGGAAAAACAGAGTACTTTATATTTGTATATACACAGAGATATTTTTTTCTGTGTACGTGGGCGTTTAGTTCTAAACCCCGTAGTCCCCACTGGTACAGTGTCTTGTTGATGTGTCGAGTTCCACAAGCGAAACATTTTCCATATAATACAACGGCCTTTTGTTAAGGCCCGATGCGGTGCACACATCGCAATCATAATACACAGTAAACTGTTACAATCGCCCTCCACCGTTGCCGAGGTCTGCTGGTCCCACAAGACCACGCGGCAGTCAATCATATAATCGCAAGTTTTATGAATCGCAACCCGTTTGTTTATGCCCCTGATTGCATTCATATGGCAGACCTAATTCTTATTATGGGGCAGTTAATTGTGCAATCGCATCCATTTCCGAATCGCAATCAGAACCTCTTTTGTACAAGGCTCAATCGCACATGTTTGAAGTCTAGACCCGATGCCATTTATTATGGTAGATTTATTTGTTGATCACATCCAATCCCAATCAGAGATCGGAACTTTTATTGTGATCACGTGTTTTGTTATGAGCCCAGACCCGTTCCAGGTTATGCAGCGGATTTAAGTTTGGTCCATCGCGTCCGTTTATTGATTGCAATCGGAACTTTTATTTGAACTGTTTGTTTTATTATGTAATCTGGACCTGATGTTACTTCTAGGGCGGATTTGATAATTAATTTTTGGTCATCGCGCGAAGGTTCAAAGGTTTGATTTATATGTTTGATATGTTTTATATATATGTTTCAAACATATATTAAAACAGTCGTATTGCGTGGGCCCCCGACAGTCTTTCAATTAGATTTGTTTTAAAAGTTTTACATAGTTGTAATGTTTTATTACATATGTGCGGCATATAAAAAGGGAAAGGCCCGAGAGCCTGTAATGTAATTTTTATGTTTTTTAAAAAGCACAGCAGTGCGTTGTTTTATAGAGACAGAGTGTTTTGTGAGAGGCAGAGAGTAGTTTTGTGCACTGTGTTGGCAGCAGTGACAACATTTTGTAAATCCCTCAGGAAGACATTGTAATAGTTTTTTTTTAAGAAATAGAAGTTTGTTTTTCAGAGTTGAAACTCTGTTTCCTGTGAGTGAAATTTTATTGTTTTCTCTGTGTTGAAGAGGAGAGTATTATTCTCTCCACTATTTGTTCTGAAATTCTCAGAAATTCCAACAATTTCATCATAAACTTGGCACTGAATCTGCTTCCTCCTGCTGCTGGCAGCTGTCTCGAGCATAGATTGATCCAGAAAGTGACTCCGAGCACTCGAGCTATTGATAGCTGTGATCCAAACGAAAACTGTGGCGATGACAATAAGAGTATGGTAAATCAAGATCCCTAAAGCTGCCAATAATGTGAATAAAATCTTTTGATTCATCTCCGCCATTGTTAAGTTCTCCCCAAAAAGACTCCCACAGACCATCTGGCCCTTTTAATAACACTAGGTTTTCTTCGTTGTTTTTCCAGGAGAAACTAGGGTTTTTTTCGTTACATTTAGGTTTCTAATTTTTTTACGTTAAGTGGGTGTGAGCAATTTTGCCTGGAATTTGTGGACGTGTCCTGATATTGGATTATTGTATTCACTGGCATGGCACTCAGAAGCAAAAGTCAAATTTCAAGCGTTATCAGGTGGAGGCAAGAGCCGGCAGAGGATTTCAACGTGAATCGAACTTAAATTCGATGTCACTAAATCAATGATAGAACCAGGTTGGTGAGATTTGGAGAAAAAAAATAGTTTAGCGATCGAATAAGGTTCGTGAGATTTGGAGAAAAAATAATTTAGTGATCGAATCAGGTTGGTGAGATATGTGAAAGAGACAGTGGAACCATGTCCAAATTTTTTCGATTCCATTGGATGGACTGGTCGTTGTTTCATATCGAGATTAACGTTATGTACATTTGAAAATCATTTCTCAGATATATTTAATGAACCTATCACTATTCTTTACGTATTTTTCCATTTTTATTTTATGTTTTATCTTTCCTTTTTCTGTCCTTTTATGGCTTTTTCATTTTTATTTTATGTTTTATTTGTTTTCTATTTCTGTACTTTTTCGTATTTTCCTTCTTAATTTCATGCTATATTTCTTTTCTATTTATGTTCTTTTATGCCTTTTCTTTTTTAATTTTTTTTTTTTTTTCAAGTGTATTATAGTATTTGCTACTGATTGTTAGGTAGAATTTTTTTAAATTGCAAATTTTATTTATATTAATATTTGTTTTTGTTGGTATGAATAGCATATAATAATTATTAAAATGAAATGAGGATATTTTTTATTGTAATTATACAAATTAAATTGTTATTATAGCTACAAATTAAATGGTTGGTAAATGTTTATAGAGATAAATTCATAACAAGTGTTATGTAGTAGTTAGTATTTGCTACTTAGTTTAAATATAGTTAGTTGGAGTTTAAAGTGAGAATGTTTTGCTAAAATAGTGCTTTTTGGTGAGCATCTTATCTTATTGTTTGTAATGAAGCTATATAACTTTATTTTTTGGTAGTTTTTCTTTCAAATTGATATGGGGAAATTTAGTTTCAACTGAATGAGATGCCAATTTCAAGAAACTTGTTTTGCACAACCATTTGTCTCTTACAAAGTTTATCGTCATCTTTGAAATGACATCTCTTTTTAAACAATATCATCTTCTTTTGCAAAGCAAAATGGAGTTGAGATGATTTATAATTTGTGATTTATTATTAAATTAAATTTTAAATTAATTTTTTAAGACAAATTCATTAATATTTATGAATAATAAGTAATAATAGTTGTTTTACTATTAATTTAACAACTAAATTATAACTAGCGTAATTGCATAAATTAAATTAATAGTAATTATAGATAGATATCAAAACACTTAGTTTCTAATCAAAATATTTAATTCCTAAAACATTTCATATCGTCAAAATAAAAATGAAGTCATTAAAAAAAAATATTAAAATAAATAGAATAAATCATTAACCCTTTTCAAATATTATAAGGTTTCCTATGATTTGTGATTTAATATTAAATTGGTTGAATTCGAGACATTCACTTTGAATAACCATGACTAAAGTTGCAATAGATTAAATTGCTTTAACAAAAATCACGCATTAAGTTTTTGCATGGTAAATAAGACCAATCTTTTGTGTTTGGCTCCACAAAATGGCTCCATGAAAGGAAAGAAGGTAAAACAACTTCAAAGTGAATCCTAGTAATAGAATTAGTTTGGATCCCATACCCTAACCTATGCACTCAAGAATTTGAATCCCCTAAAATGAAATGAAGAGCTACAATAGTTTTAAATCCTTTGACCCACAAGAACAAATACACATATGAAATGAAAAAAAAAATTATAGAATTCAAGAAGATTAATTTCTTGAATTTACTCACAAGATCCTAAAAATTAGTAATTATATATCAATAAAAACTTCTAAATAAAATTAGAAAATAAATGCTCACAAGATTCTAAAAATTAATTGTTTTTTACTAATTTAATTATATTGGTTGAAATGGAATTTTTATTGTATAGTTGCTTCCATGCAAGATATTATAAAAAAGAAAAAAAAGAGAGATAAAATAAAATTAAAAAAATATTAATAAGAAAAAAAATAACTATGATCGATGGAATTGAAAATTAAAATAGAGAAGAAAAAAAAAAACTAATAGAAAAAGACAAAAAAATACTCAATAATAAAATTAAAAATATATATATATATTCCAAAATGTTTTTAAACTCTTTTTTCTCTTTAAAACTTATCATTTATAATTGAAAATATGGGGAAAAAATATAATTCATGAAAAAAGAAATAATAGAAAAAAGAAATAAAATACAAATAAAAAAGAAATAAAATAAAAATAAAAAATTATTAATTAATGGAAAATGAAATTTACTAAACAAAACACATAATAAGACCTCAACCAATTACCTTGCAAATAAATAAATTTAAATAATAATAATAATAAAAAAAACAAAGAATAAATTCTAAATGTTAAACTATGGATAAGTGGCATAAATTTTTTATCAATAATAAATTAATAAGCATTCATAGGAAAAACTAATGGGGAATACCATGCATGCAGAATTTATTATAAAAATCAAAATACTCATTTTATCATATATGTCAAATTGTTAAATTAAAAAAATTATAAAAGTTAATTAAATTAAAACTTTATTTAAATTTGTTATTATTATATGTGATGGTATTTCATATTTAATTTTTCTTTGAGTATCTATTAGTTTGTCTTTGACCAAAAAATATTGTCTTTTATCCATTATTTAACTTTGGAAATTTATTTTTTGTTATTTTTTATTATTATCTAAATTTATTTATTTGTAAAGTGATTGGTTGAAGTCTTATTATGGGTTGTTTGGTAATTCCCTTTTTATAATTATTAATTTTTTGCTTTTAGTTTTTTTTTTTTTTAATTTAATTTTTTGTTTTTTTCCTTTTTCTATTATTTCCATTTTAATAGATTATAGTTTTTCCATTCGTATTTAAATTTATGATGACTTATTACTATACCAGCCTAGATCCATCTTAACTTTTGATCTACCAAGGGTGGAGAGATCAAATCTCTTTTCACTTTAAAAGTCGCTTGTATCTCAATAAATTTGATCTCTCTAGGCACTTGGTAGATATGAAATTAACATGGGTCTAGATTGATTTAATTATTAATTATAATTAATTATAAATATAAATATAAATATAAATATAGTTATTAATTTATGTTTCTTATTTTATTTTTACCAAGTCAAAATGTTAAATATTACAATCCCCACCCAATAAAAAGTGAACTGGGTTGTGAAAAATATTAAATAAAATGTAATATTATTAAATTTCATTGAATATTTCCCTACCCCTGTTATTTCTTCATAATATCCCCTCACCTCCCCTCACCTCGGAACATATCTAAACAAATGCCCATAACATATGAATAAAAAAGTTTTACCTTTACATGCTACATGAATTCAATGCCATCATTTTCTACAACTAATTATATATCTAAATATAACATCAACCTAAAATGCATTTTTGCTTGTTTATTTCCTTTTAAATAGATTATATTCCACATAAATACCATGGTTCAATACCATAAGTTATTTTTTAATTTTTATATATCCCTCTTCTATAAACAACAAAATAATTTATATCAAACACCAAATTCCAGTTCCAGCTCTTATAGATCTGTGCAGTGACATATTTTCACTCTACGACATATATAAACCAACAAAACCGAAGTGGCTTATATCAAACACCAAAGTCTCATATTTTCACTCTGCGACATATATAAGCCACCAAAACCGAAGTGGCTTATATCAAACACCAAATTCTAGCTCTTATAAATATGTGTAGTGGCATATTTTCTTTCTGCGACATATATAAACCACCAAAGTCTCGCTCTATGGCATCGAAGTCTCACTTTCTCTTCTATAAGCACCTAAGTGGCTTATACAAAACACCAAAGTCACGTTCTGTGTAACAGGAGTCTCGCTCGCTCTTATATAACCTCTACGATGGCATATATAAACTTTGTGTCTTCTAAAGTCTCGCTCAACTAAATCTCGGTGGCCATACTTCCTCGTTGATATTTATCACACATCATTTGTGTGGATCGTCATTGCGATGGTATCTACTATCTATGGTTACTTGCCACATATTCTATGTCTGAACGGCTCATAATCCTTGCGGTGTTTTAGTACAGCTGTGTGGCCATATGTGCTATCCCTCTATATAGAAATAATAAAAGTATTTTGAAAAATTAGACCTATTATCATAAAAAAATTGAGGAAATGCAAATCACATGCGATGCTATAAATATAAAATATATAAATAATAAAAATGTTTTGAAAAATTTCAACTTTTTAATTTAGTTTTGGAAAATTTTAAATATATCACCGTATTTTTTAAATTTTTTTTTATTTTTTATTTTTTATTTTATTTTTTATATTTGAGAAATTGCAAACTAACATAGATATAATGTAACCGACCCATTCAATCTACGTAAATTAATATGGTAAATTCATTTTTAACTTTAATTGTTTTAAATCAAGAATTTGTTGAAAACCAAATTTTTGAATCAGTTGAGAATAAATAGGTGATGCGTCCAGCGTTTTGGGCATGGATGGTATGACATCCTTGTTTCATGACAAGAAGAAGAGTATAAGGTAGACCAGTGTAAATAGATGGAAAGTCACTTGTTTGATCACTTCATATGAGGCGTAGAAATATTTGTTCTTTATTTAATTAAAGTGAATAAGGGAGGGAGATAGAAGTTGCAGGAGCTTGTTGGCAAAGCCAGAAAGAACGCCTTCCAACAAATGTAGAGGCCGTGATTTGAACTTTGATCACCACATGCAAAGGAGGAAGGAGTTGCGTCCCTCTTTGTCACCTTCGTTCTACCCTTCAAACTGGCGAGTTGTCGTGCGATTTCTCCCCTTTGGCCAGCTTCTCATTATATCACGTGAACTAGGACACCATGTGTCACTGTCATTAACCAACAAACTTACACACACACACACACACACACACACATATATATATATATTTACCTTACACTTAAATTCCTTTCCACGGTTGACTTGGAACCAAACCATTCTCAACTTCATACTAATAATTATTAATATATGTTGTGATAGTTCGTAGAAAGCATAACTCAAATGCCATGTTAACGTTATTGTATAAAAGACACATTATGATATGGAAATAAAGTGATGGTTGTTGTATTTTACGGTGGCTCCCAAGAGCACGCCACATTTAACTATACTTACCTTATATGCTGCGAGGCTTTATTTGTAATTAATTGGGAAGGTACTACCCTGGCACGCCAATTCTATAGCGTTTTAATGAGGGTTAGTCCTTTTGGCTGTAACGTTTAAGTTATGAGATTTGCTATTGATAATGATTCGGCCATCTGGCACGGAGCTCTCATAAGTCAAGGCACAGGCGTCATCGCCTACGGAGTTTATGCACTTGGCATTTATTAACGGTGACAGCTGTGACTTGCCTCGAGTCCTCCAACATTTTTGCGAGGGAAACATGCGCAGTCTGGAGTATTCGGCATTCTCTTCAGTTTGGCATTTGGAGTTCTCCCATAGCGCGCTGAGAGCTGATTACTCCTCCTTGACACCTCCGTCACCTATTCATGTTTTAAAAGAGGTACACAGTGTTTGCTCTGCAACAATTAATCCAGACTTGGTTTTGTTTTCCAAGAATTTTTATGGAAGTTTTCATGTTTAACCTGTATGTTTTTTTTTTTTTTTTTTATCTAGCAACTAAATGATCACACAGCGTTACGTTTACTTCCCTTTATATATGTTTTGCGGTGGAGGTTTCTATAAAGCGAAGATAAGCTCTCGGCCACTAAGGCGATATCTGGAGAGGTACTCACCTATTGTTTATTTTTATTTTTTTTGTTCCGCTGTGGAGTCAAATATTACAATTTTCTAGTTATTAACAAGTTTCCACTATCTCTCTCGAGTTGACTTCCTTTGTTGCACAGGGTTATCAACACGCAGACTTACAGGTGAGTTTCACCTAAGCTATCGGTGGGTTTTAAGGTTTTCATCTAGCATTATATTATCCTCTTCATATTATGACAGGGATTCGTTTTCTTTGTGTCGCGCAGGTAAGTAAGGTTTATCTAGGCTCATCCTGCAACCTTACCTCATCACTTCGCTGCGACTGATACCCGCTCGCCTGCCACAGGTACCTCATTAACGCTACAAGGGTTCTGCACCGCTTTCGGCGTGTTCTTTAGTTTCTTTGAGATGAAACCGGCGTTTACCCACTCCCAGTTAGGGGTCTTTAATTCCGTCTAGTGCAAATTTGACTTGTGATGCTACAGAAGTCTAATACAATGACTCGAATAAATTCATGGCTATTATTTTCTTTTAATACTGTAAACGTATTTTAATTTCCTTATATGTATAACCCTGAGGGTTTTGATACTTATTTATCAGTACTCTTGTTTTATTCGGCTTTACTCCTATTAATTCAATTTGCCGAGTTGTTGCCATGCAATTTCCTTGTTGAGTAACACCATTCTGAGCAAAGATTCATTGGATAGGTAGCCATTTTGCTACAAATGTGCTTATGGACAGTTCTTTGAAATGTCGTAAGAAGTTCTTGTGTCTTTTTTTTATAGAAGTAAGAATTTTGTTTTCCGTTTCACAAAATCTACTTCAATACATGGAATTTTTTCTCCTATTTGCATATTATCTCCAAGGTTTGGATTTCGTTGTTAGCTGTATATCAACTGTACACTCAGAATTTTACAGTGTGTCAATATGTTGTCATTACTGGTTAACCTACTGTTTTAATCTTTACTTGGCATAGTTTATCTTTGAGGTGTCCGGTCCACCATCTACAGGCCATGTATAGCCACCCCTATTCTAGGTTGACCTGAGGCAACGACTTGGTAGGGTTTCGGCCCACCACTACGCCTCAAGCCTCGGACTTGGTAATTATTCTAAATGTAGCCTCGCTACGACTTTCTTGAATTGGTTTCTGGGTATTACTGTATCTATTTCTGATGTTGAGTTTCTAATCTGCTAGCTATTTACGAAACTATATTTGCATTCCTGTAGAAGCTTTTAGAATTTTTCTAAATATATACATGTTGTTAGCAGATATGAATACTTGCGTAATAGATTTATCTTCTTTTATTTTCATTCTTTTCATTCTCTTAACACATCAGAAGAATAATAATACTAATTTCAAACACCTACTCTACCAATGCACAGTTTGACATTCTTTTACTTAATGAAAACCCAGTAGTTTCTAACGGAACCGCATTGTTCCAACCTTCAGTAAAACAGTAACATGAATATAGCTATTCCGTCACAGATTATAAAATAAATAACTTTACAATACACATTTAACTTATAACCTAGTCAAACTTCAGTTCTGAATACTTATCTAGGTCAGAAAATCGAATTCCTCAAGCTGTGGTCCTCCCAACCAACCAAGTGAGGCAATCACGTCCTCCAGTTGCCCCCTAGCTTCAGAATTTAGGTCGGTGCCACGGGAATAACAGTGGATGGTACTCTGTTGTGACCTCTGGAAGCCCTTTCCAGTCACACAAAGATTTTTGACCTTTTTAAGGGTTGCAGAAAGATACTTTCAACTAGTGTTTCCAGCTCTAGAAAAATACTTTCCCCTTTCTTGCCAATTTTCCAGAACCCCTATTCTTCTCCTGGATTCCAACTTTATCCACTGAGGAGAGGGTAACTGTTTTCCAACTGTCCCCAACCACCTCTTATTCTGAGAAACTATCACCAACAGCTTCAGAGATTCTCTTTTCATTCATTGGTCTCTCTTATTAATTCATAAAATAAAATAAAATAAAAAATAAAAATAGTAATTTGTCTCAAAACATGATCATAAAGTCTTTCTTGTCAGAAAATAAAATAAACCAATTGTTTTAACTAGTTAATGTTAGTTAATTTCTTAATGAGGCTGTCACATCTGCCCCCCTGGAAGTAATACCGTCCTCGGTGTTTTCAGCCCATCTCTGCAAAGAGTTCTCGGTAGGCTTCCTGCACAAACTTTTCATCCTCCCAAGTAGCTTCGTCCGGTCCAAAGTGCTTCCATTGCACTTTCACCTGGGTAACTACTCTTTTACGGAGTTCAATTTCCCTACGATCAAGTATGCATAGCGGCTCTACTAGAAATTCTCCGTCTGGTTCTACCTGGAAGGGAAACAACAAGATTACCAATCAGTGGTTTTAAATTTATTCGAACTTCAGTTAGGACTTGTTTCTATTCTTTCTCCCTACCTGAATGTTCTACCAATGAATTACATGTTTGTCATCATGCACATATCGCTTTAATAAAGATACATGGAACACATTGTGTACTTTAATATGGCTAGGTAAAGCCAGCCTTTAGGCTACTAGTCCCACCCCTTCCAGAATTTGGAAGGGTCTGCAGTAGCGAGGAGCTAATTTGGCGCAAGAATTCCACCTTAAGGTACTTCTTTTAGGCTTAATTCTTATATATATGTGGTCTCCCACCCTGAATTCCCGATAGGATATTTTCTTGTCTGCAAAGACCTTTTGTCGATCTTGCGCAGCCTTCAAATTCTGTCTTATTCTTTTTACTTCAGCTTCTAGTTCAGCCAGCATTTCTGGTCCCGACATTAATTTTGTCTCAGGACTACTCCAGTTTATCGGTGTGTGACACTGCCGACCATATAACGCTTCAAAGGGACTCATTTTTAGAGATTCCTGGTATCCATTGTTGTATGAAAATTCCACAAGGTGTAGGTAATATTCCCATTTGGCTAGCTACTGCATTACATATATGCGCAGCATGTCTTCCAATACTTGGTTTACCCGCTCAGTCTGCCCATCAGTTTGAGGATGGTAGGCAGTACTGAAGTGTATCTATGTCCCTAGACCTGAAAACAGAGTTTTCCAAAATGCGGATGTAAATTTAACATCCCGGTCTGAAATCACGGTCTTAGGTATACCATGCAACCTAAAAATTTCTTTCATGAAGATGTCTGCAATCTGCAATGTTTTGTAGGTAGATTGTATAGGAATGAAATGGGCATATTTACTTAATCTGTCCACCACTACCATAATTGAATCATTTTGTTTCCTGGTTCGAGGTAAACCCATGATGAAATCTAAAGAGATCACTTCCCATTTCCATTCAGGAATGGGTATGGGCTGCAGTAGCCCTGCAGGGTGCTGGTGCTCCACCTTAACCTGCTGACATTCTAAAAATTTGCTCAGGTATTCTGCAATGTCCCTATGCATACCTGGCCAATAATATATCTTTCTTATTTCCGCAAGCATCTTTTGATAGCTTGGATGGCCAGCGTAGTTGCTGCAATGTTATTCGTCCAGGATTAACTCCTTAATACTGGCGCGATTAGGAACATAGACTCTTCCACGAAAAATCAACATCTGTTCTTCGTTACTTCCATACTCTAATGGCTTGCCTTGCTCCTTATCCCTTTCCATCTGCTGCCACAAGAATTTGTATTCTGGATCCTTCTGTGCTTCTTCCCTTAATTGCTCTCACATTTGGCTTACAGGTTGGCTATAGTACATTGTGTATATCCCGTGCAATTTCCTGCTCAACGCATCTGCCACTCGGTTTTCTTTTCCTTTAACATGTTGTATATCCATGTCAAATTCACTCAAAAAGGCATTCCACCTTGCTTGCCTAGAGTTTAAATCTGCTTGCTTAAAATAGTTAGTTAAACTGCTATGGTCTGTTTTAAGTATAAATCCTTTGCCCAGCAGATAATGCCTCCATACTCGGAGAGCATGCACTACTGTTGTGAGTTCCAAGTCATAAACAGAGTACTTTTTTTCATGTTCTCTCAACTTTCTGGACTCATAGGCTATCAATTTGCCTTCTTGTGTCAATACTGCACCAACTCCTTCCTTACTGGCATCAGTACACACCACATAGTCTTTACTGGGGTCAGCTACCTTCAGTACTGGTGTTGTGGTCAAGAGTTGTTTCAGCTTTTCAAAACTGCTCTGACATTCATTTGTCCATTTGAAAGGTTTGCCTTTCTTTTGCAAGGAGGTAATAAGATAGGCGATTTTAGAAAACCCTTCAATAATTTTTTTGTAATATCCAGCTAGACCCATAAATGATCTAATATCTGCTACATTTTGAGGTACTCGCCATTCCAATATGGTTTTGATCTTTTCAGGATCAACAGATATTCCCTCGGCTGTCACAACATGCCCCAAATATTGGATTTCCGATTTAAAGAAATCGCACTTGCTAAATTTTGCATATAGCCGATGCTTCCTTAATATTTCCAAAACTATTCTCAGATGTTCCTTATGTTCCTCCTCACTTTTTGAGTATATCAGTATATCATCTATGAAAACAAATACAAATCTGTCTAAGAACTGATGAAAGATGCCATTCATCAACCTCATAAAGGTTGTTGGCGCATTTGTCAGTCCGAAGGGTAGTACCACAAACTCATAATGCCCATATCTAGTGCGAAATGTTGTTTTGCAAATATCTTCATCCTTGATTCGTATCTGATGATATCCGGACCTCAAATCTATTTTAGAGAACACCTTAGCACCTCTCACCTGATCGAATAAATCATCGATTTTGGGTAAAGGATATTTATTCTTAACTGTCAGCTTGTTGAGCTACCGGTAATCCATACACATACGTAAGGTTCCATCCTTCTTTCTAACAAAAAGAACTGGCACTCCCCAAGGAGACACGCTTGGGCGAATATAGCCCTTGTCCAACAGTTCTTGTAGTTGTATCTTCAGCTCAGTTAATTCGGGTATACTCATTCTATAGGGAGCTCTTGACACTGGTGTGGCTCCGAGCAGCAACTCTATGGTGAAGTCAATATCCCTTTTGGGTGGCAAACCGGGGATGTCTTCTGGAAAAACATCTAAGAATTCTTGTATTACAGGAATATCCTCCATATTTTCATCCTTTCCCCTGGATTCTGCATATCCTACCTGAACAGCGTACAGCTGACATCCTTTTCAGATACACTTGCCCATCTGAGATGCTGTTATGGGGCGTAATTGTACAGGTTTCTTAATTCCTTTAAGTTCCTTACGTGTGTCATCTTACATTCTGTAATAAATTACCCTTTCTTTACAGTCCACTAGGGTCCTGTGTTTCTCTAACCAGTCCATTCCCAATAACACATCATATGATCCTAATGGTAGAACATTTAAGTCTACTTGCAACTGTTGTTCTGCTACTTCCAGTATGCAGTTAGCAACTTTCGCGGTTACCTTATGTTTTTCCCTGGTGGCTAATTGAATTAGCCAGGAATTTTTAAATTTATGTTCTTTTAATTTGCACAACTCCACTAGTTTAGGACTTACATAACTTAAACTAGCTCCAGGATCTATTAAAATCGAAACAGGATTAGATAGTATGGTACCTTCCAATTCAATCATGGTGGGCTGGAAATCAGCCTGTCGGTCCTCCAAGGCTGCATTTATACGTGGTATGTTACGTGCCACGTCTCCTACCGTTGACGCCTCCTGTAGGTTTGCCACAGTTTCACTTTTATTTCGCTGTGGACAGTTTTTATAGTAATGAGCTTCCCCACAGCCCCAACACTGTAGGGGAGGTTTAGTATTCTTTCCCTATTCTAGTTTGCTTGATGCTTCTGTGGGTTTTTCCTCAGCTGGCCACTTGATCCTTTGATGGTTTTTACCAAACTGCTTGTTGATGGTGTTTCGTACTGCCCCTTTAAAGTTGCTACTCTTGCTGTTTTTGAAAGTAGAGGCATTCTTATGATTTTTCTTTGGCTGCCATCCTTTACCACCTTCCCCCTTGGTCTTATATTGTTGATAGCACATGCGTGCTTTACGGATAGCTTCATCCATAGTTTGGGGGTTAACAAACTCTATTCGCTCTCTCATGGGAGTAGGCAAACTGCTCAAGAACCTCTGCACCTTGGCTTTTTATTCTCAGAGATAAGGTACATAACGTAACAGGGAGGTAAATTTCATGACATATTCATCCATGGTCATTTGGCCCAGCCTAAGATCATGGAATTCCTTGGCCTTGTCATCATAAAACCTTTCTGTCAGGTATTTATCCTTAAAGTACTGCTAAAATTGTTCCCATGTAATATCTCGTTCATCAATGCTGCGAACATTCTTTACTTCTTCCCACCACAAAGTGGCTTTCTCTCGCAACTGGTATATAGCTAATCTGGCCTTCAGATTGCTGCTATACTCATACACCTGAAAATATTTATTTATATTGATTAACCAAGCCTCAACTACCTCTTCTGCCTCCCCATCAAACATTGGTGGCTTAATTTTACGAAATTCCCCTTGCAGTTCCACCTTCTGCCTCTTGAGGTCTTGCTGGTCGGACAGGTTCCCCGACTCTGCCTCATTATAATTCCTGTTTTTTCTCTTTTGGGAGGGGCTCCTCTCAGTCTTACCAGTAGTATTATTCCTGGTTTGTTGCTCCTCCTGTTCTGTTGATTCTTCTTTTTTAGCACTGGGGTGTTCCATTTCTTGATTTTGTTTGTCAGATAAACTTTTCAGGATCTTTTCTTGATCGTGTAGCAGCCTCTCATTATCCCTCCAGACCCTCGTCATTTCTTCTTGCAATTGTTTTACTGTATTTAGCATAAATGCGGTTTGATGCTACTGTTATTCAAGCATTCAACTCGTCTTTTAGTGTTGTTCCACAGTTAATTGAACCCACATCTCTGGATTCATAACTGTTGGGCCTTGAGTCTCCTCAGGTTGTGATGGAGATGTTGTACCTTCTCTCATTTCTCTCGCTTCCTCTCAGTGCACTATCACGTACACAGCTCTAAGGTTAGCAGACCTTTAGGATGCCAGTATAGCAACCGGCTCTGATACCACTTGTCACTGTCATTAACCACCAAACTTACACATAATAATAATAATAATAATAATAAAAAATTACCTTACACTTAAATTCCTTTCCACGGTTGACTTGGAACCAAACCATTCTCAACTTCATACTAATAGTTATTAATATATGTTGTGATAGTTCATAGAAAGCATAACTCAAATGCCATGTTAACGTTATTGTATAAAAGACACATTATGATATGGAAATAAAGTCATGGTTGTTGTGTTTTACGGTGGCTCCCAAGGGCACACCACATTTAACTATACTTACCTTATATGCTGCGAGGATTTATTTGTAATTAATTGGGAAAGTACTACCCCGACGCGCCAATTCTATAGCGTTTTAATGAGGGTTAGTCCTTTTGGCTGTAACATTTAAGTTATGAGATTTGCTATTGATAATGATTCGGCCATCTGGCACGGAGCTCTCATAATTCGAGGCACAGGCGTCACCGCCTGTGGAGTTTCTCCACTTGGCATTTATTAACGGTGACAGTTGTGACTTGCCTCGAGTCCTCCAACATTTTTTCGAGGGAAATAGGCGCATTCTGGAGTATTCGGCATTCTCTTCAGTTTGGCATTTGGAGTTCTCCCATAGCGCGCTGAGAGCTGATTACTCCTCCTTGACATCTCCGTCACCTATTCATGTTTTAAAAGAGGTACACAGTGTTTGCTCTGCAATAATTAATCCAGACTTGGTTTTGTTTTCCAAGAATTTTTATGGAAGTTTTCATGTTTAACCTGTATTTTTTTTATTTTTTTTATTTTTTTTTTAATCCAAGGACTAAATGATCACACAGCATTACATTTACTTCCCTTTGTATACGTTTTGCGGTGGAGGTTGCTCTAAAGAGGAGATAAGCTCTCGGCCACTAAGGCAATATCTAGAGAGGTACTCACCTATTGTTTATTTTTATTTTTTTTGTTCCGCTGTGGAGTCAAATATTACAATTTTCTAGTTATTAACAAGTTTCCACTGTCTCTCTCGAGTTGACTTCCTTTGTTGCTTCACAGGGTTATCAACACGCAGACTTACAAGTGAGTTTCACCTAAGCTGCCGGTGGGTTTTAAGGTTTTCATCTAGCATTATATTATCCTCTTCATATTATGACATGGATTCGTTTTCTTTGTGTCGCGCAGGTAAGTAAGGTTTATCTAGGCTCATCCTGCAACCTTACCTCGTCACTTCGCTGCGACTGATACCTGCTCGCCTGCCACAGGTACCTCATTAATGCTACGAGGGTTCTACACCGCTTTCTGCGTGTTCTTTAGTTTCTTTGAGATGAAACCGGCTTTTACCCACTCCCAATTAGGGGTCTTTAATTCCATCTAGTGCAAATTTGACTTGTGATGCTACAGAAGTCTAATACAATGACTCGGATAAATTCATGGCTATTATTTTCTTTTAATGTTGTAAACGTATTTTAATTTCCTTATATGTATAACCCTGAGGGTTTTGATACTTATTTATCAGTACTCTTGTTTTATTCGGCTTTACTCCTGTTAATTCGATTTGCCGAGTTGTTGCCATGCAATTTCCTTGTTGAGTAACAGCATTCTGAGCAAAGATTCGTTGGATAGGTAGCCATTTTGCTACAAATGTGCTTATGGAAAATTCTCTGAAATGTCGTAAGAAGTTCTTGTTTCTTTTTTTTATAGAAGTAAGAATTTTGTTTTCCGTTTCACAAAATCTACTTCAATACATGGAATTTTTTCTCCTATTTGTATATTATCTCCAAGGTTTGGATTTCGTTGTTAGCTGTATATCAATTGTACACTCAGAATTTTATAGTGTGTCAATATGTTGTCGTTACTAGTTAACCTATTGTTTTAATCTTTACTTGGCATAGTTTATCTTTGAGGTGTCCGGTCCACCATCTACAGGCCGTGTATAGCCACCCCTATTCTAGGTTGACCTGAGGCAACGACTTGGTAGGGTTTCAGCCCACCACTACGCCTCAAGCCTCGGAACTGTTAATTATTCTAAATGTAGCCTCGCTACGACTTTCTTGAATTGGTTTCTGGGTATTACTGTATCTAGTTCTGATGTTGAGTTTCTAATCTGCTAGCTATTTACGAAACTATATTTTCATTCCTATAGAAGCTTTTAGAAGTTTTCTAAATATATACATGTTGTTAGCAGATATGAATACTTGCGTAATAGATTTATCTTCTTTTATTTTTTCTTTTCATTCTCTTAACACATCAGAAAAATAATAATACTAATTTCAAACACCTGCTCTACCAATGCATAGTTTTACATTCTTTTACTTAATGAAAACCTAGTAGTTTCTAACGGAACCGCATTGTTCCATCCTTCAGTAAAACAGTAACATGAATATAGCTATTCCGTCACAGATTCTAAAATAAATAACTTTACAATACACATTTAACTTATAACCTAGTCAAACTTCAGTTCTGAATACTTATCTAGGTCAGAAAATCGAATTCCTTAAGCTGTGGTCCTCCCAACCAACCAAGTGAGGCAATCACGTCCTCCACTTGCCCCCTAGCTTCAGAATTTAGGTCGGTGCCACGAGAATAACAGTGGATGGTACTCTGTTGTGACCTCTGGAAGCCCTTTCCAGTCACACAGAGATTTTTGGTCTTTTTAAGGGTTGCAGAAAGATACTTTCAACTGGTGTTTCCAGCTCTAGAAAAATACTTTCCCCTTTCTTGCCAATTTTCCAGAACCCCTATTCTTCTCCTGGATTCCAACTTTATCCACTGAGGAGAGGGTAACTGTTTTCCAACTGTCCCCAACCACCTCCTATTCTGAGAAACTATCACCAACAGCTTCAGAGATTCTCTTTTCATTCATTAGTCTCTCTTATTAATTCATAAAAGAAAATAAAATAAAAAATAAAAATAGTGATTTGTCTCAAAACATGATCATAAAGTCTTTCTTGTTAGAAAATAAAATAAACCAATTGTTTTAACTAGTTAATGCTAGTTAATTTCTTAATGAGGTTGTCACACCATGGAGAGACGATGGAGCGGAGAAGGATAGAAGGATGGAGAACATGAGCTTTCAGTCCTACGCTAATAGGCCGATGGAGAACATGAGCTTTCTTTCCTACGCTATACAGAGGATGGCATCATGCAGACTCATCATGTAGACTTCAAAAAAAACTCTGCAACTCCAGGCCCGTTCTCTGCGACAGTATGGCATTCCTCATTGTCACATATTTGTGGTTCAATAGGCTTGTCAATGAGCTTCGGGTCAGCTTGGGAACATTCAAAGACGAGCCAGAATCGCAGAAGGGAATGAGAGTCGACTGGAATGAGATTCGACTGCCAAGATAAGTTATTTTGGCTTACTTTCTTTATTATATAGTCTTTCTCTTTGTGAGTTAAAATATATAAGAAAAGATTATATATAGATGGTGTTAATTCCTTTTCTTGATAAGAGTTGACTGGAATGAGAGTCGACTGCCAAGATACGTGATTTTGGCTTACATTCTTTATTATATAGTCTTTCTCTTTGTGAGTTAAAAGATATAAGAAAAGATTATATATATATATATATATATATATATATATATCATATTGTTTTTCTGCTAAAAAATAGTATTAGAAAATAGAAAGAATACGAATGATCTTTCTCATATCTCTTGGGATAAATTACACATATTAGTTTATTGGGATTTGATTGGAAAACAAAATCACTGTTGACTATTTAATTTATTGGGATTTGATTGAAACAAAATCATTGTTGAATATTTTCGAAAAAATGTATTTATCTTGGGGATAGAAGATAAGTCCATTGTGTTAATTCTTTTGCAAGGGTTTGCAAGGGTTACATGTTAACTTTGTTATTATTTTATAAAGATCTATCTAGCTCTTATGCCCAAATAAGGGTTAGTTATGCACTTCATTTTTAAAAGAGATTTTCTTGAACAGATTCAAAAAGGGTAACTCTTTAATAAAAATATTTACATAAGCAAGAAAATAGAAGAGGAATGCTCTTATTTTAAAAGATATTTTTGTACTCATTTAAATTATGAAGTGATAACAAGTCCAAAGTATTTTTCTTGAATAGATTAAAGAGAGTGACTCTTGAAATATTTTCATGTGTAGTGAAGAAGAAAATAGAAGTTTCTCACATTAATATTCTATACATTAATCATGTTGTAAATAGTAATTATTTAATAAATCCATGAATAGTTTACCATGGTAATAGTAAATATTAATTAATAAATCCATGGATAGTTTCATAAAACCATGGGTAGTTTTCCATGGTGTTGATAGAGATTAATTGTTTCATAAAACCATGGGTATATTACCATGGTGTTTGCAAATATTAGTTATTTAATAAATCCATGAATAAATTACCATGGTGTTGGTAACGTTAAGTTATTTAATAAATTCATGGTTAAAGGAACTAATCAATTTTATTCCTTAAATGAATAAACTAAGTGATTATTTTATATTATCATGATTATGATGTTAAATTCCTTTTGGAGGAAGATCTTGCATATACATGCAACATATGTATTAACTTTTATTGAAAAATAATATACATATTTGTATGTAGAAAGATAGCTTGTAGTATTAAACTACATTGAATATGATTACTTAGTATAATCTTTGGAGAAAGACATGTATTTATTTTCTTAATTGCATATTTTTACAAAAAGAAAACATATGTTTACATGCTCACTAGCATTGGGATTTTCTTTGGGAAGACTCGTGAAGGAGGTTATGTGCTTCGTTGTGTAAGCACTCTTTTAGGGAGACTCCTTGGAATCGATATGCATTTGCATGCATGGGAGCCACATTTGTTATGTTAGCTTGCATTCCATGCACTAAAAGTAATAGCTTGAGGGTTAGCTATTTTGATTAAATTTTATGTAAATCACATGCATAAATGTCTTAACTGATGTATCAATTTATTTTAAAAAAAGCTTTGGAGATGTAGCCACTATCTCGCAAGAATGTGTTCTTTTGCGATGGAAACATTAGTTATTGTGATGACTTATAACCAGCACATATGAGGTATATGTTGTTAAAAGGAGAATGTCAAGGTGTTTTACTTGCTTGTCATGAATCATGAATATACATGAGTAGATGGAGAAACTACTATAGTATAGATATGTGAAATGAATGACTAATACTTTATGAATCTTGACATCATTTTATGTTGAAGGCATCATAGCAGGGAATGATGGTGACATGTACAAAGGAATATTATGCTTGTCATGTACAAAGGAAAATTATGCTTGTCCTAGTGGCAGGTAAATGATTAATGTTCATGCAGTTGAGTGCGAGTTGCAGGAAGGTCCAATGTAAGATGGTCCATTGTAGGTACATCCATGCCACCAAGATGTGAAGATTTGAAGATATGAAGACCAGAGGGTAATTGGTATCATATTTATTGTAATGGCTTTAAGCTAGATATTTACATATTTCCTTGTAAGATTATATAAACGATGGTTAAGGGATGGTATCCCTTATAAACCATTGAGTGATAGGTTGAACACCCTCACGAGCATTTAATAATAAAATTAAACGTTTGCTGGTTTTCACCCTACGGGGTTTCCAGGGTATATTGGTGTTCAATGATGTGATTGATTATTGTGTCAAGTTTATGATGTTGATTCCTTTCTCGTTATGATGTTCATAATGAATATATGGGTAATGAAATGAATGGAAGGTTACATCATACAGTAATTGTGTTAATGTACTATAATGGAGGTTGTTAATGGTTAACGAGCTTACTAGTCCTATTCTAAAAGTTACACTATGAACTGGTAAACATTCTATGTAATGATGAGTAATGAATATTTAATGGTGAATGGTTAGTTACCCATGAGTAACTTGTATAAAAAGAAAATTATCTCCTTACATTTCCATGTGAAGTTAATGGTGTATGTTACATATAAAATATATAAATAATAAAAATGTTTTAAAAAATTTAAACTTCTCGATTTCATTTTGAAAAGTTTTATATTTAAGGAATTTCAAACTACATGCCATGCTATAGATATAAAATATATAAATAATAATAAAAAATTGAAAAATTTTAATTGCTCAATTTCGTTTTGGAAAGTTTTAAGTATATAGTTTATTTTTTGAATTTTTTTTTTTTTTTTTCTAATTTAAACATTGATTTTTTCATTTTTGTGATTGTTTAAATTTGTATAGTTAATTATAATGTTTGGAATTATTATTATATATATATATATATATATATATATATATATATATATATATATATATATATATATATATATATAATATTCTCACAATTATATAATAATTGTGACTATTATATTGTTAATAAATAATATTTGTGAGTTAATAATTTTAGATATTTTAGTAATTATTTAATAAATCCATGGATAGTTTACCATGGTAATGGTCAATATTAATTAATAAATCCATAATTATTTCATAAAACCATGGGTAGAAAGGAACTAATCGGTTATATTCCTTAGATGAACAAACTAAGTGATTATTTTTATATTATCATGATTATGATGTTAATTCCCTTTGGAAAAAAGATCATGCATATACATGCAATATATGTATTAAATTTTATTGAAAAAGAATATTCTTATTTGTATGTAGAAAGATAGCTTGTAGTATTGAACTACAAGCAATATGATTGTTAGTATAATCTTGAAAAAGAAGACATGTATTTGTATTCTTAATTGCATATTTTTACAAAAAAGAAAACATATGTTTACATGCTCACTAGCATTGAGATTTACTTTGGGAAGACTCATGAAGGAGGTTATGTGCTTCGTTGTGTAAGCATTCCTTAGGGAGACTCTTTTGAAATCGATATGCATTTGCATGCATGGGAGCAACATTTGTTATGTTAGCTTGCATTCCATGCACTAAAATTAATGGCTCGAGGGTTAGATATTTTGATTAAATTACCTAAATTGCATGCACGAGTAACATAACTAAGTATCAGTTTATTTTAAATATATGTTGGGGAGATGTAGCTATTGTCTTACAGTGCTTATGCAATGGAAATGTGATGACCTATAACTAGCACATGTAAGGTATGTGTTGTTAAAGGAAGAATGTCAAGGTACTTTACTTGCATGTCATGAATATACATGAGTAGATGGAGAAACTACTATAGTATAGATATGTGAAATGATTTATTATACTTTATGAATCTTGACATCAATGTATGTTGAAGGTGACCTTAGCAGGGTATGATGGTGATATGCATAAGGAAATATTATGCTTAACCTGGTGGCAGGTAAATGATTATGGTTCATGCAGATGAGTACGAACTACCGGATGATTGATCCAGTGTATGATGGACCTTTGTAGGAACATCCATGCCATCAAGATATGAAGATATGAAGACCAGAGGGTAAATGGTATCATATTTATTGTAATGGATTAAGCTAGATATTTGTATATTTCCTTGTAAGATTTATAAACGATGGTCTCCCTTATAAGCCATTGAGTGGTGAGCTGAACACCCTCACGAGCGTTTAATAATTAAATTAAACGTTTGCTGGTTTTCACCCTACGGGGTTTCCAGGGTATATTGGTGTTCAATGATGTGATTGATTATTGTGTCAAGATGATGATGTTGATTCCTTTCTTGTTATGATGTTCATAATGGAAAGTATGTGATGACTATAAGAGTGATGAAATGAATGGAAGGTTACTAGTCTTATGTTAATGTACTATAATGGAGGTTATTAATGGTTAAGAAGCTTACCATTCTTATTCTAAAAGTTATCCTAGGAACTGGTAAACATTTTATGTAATGATGAGTAAAGAATATTTAATGGTGAATGGTTAGTTACCCATGAGTAACTTGTATAAAAATTTTATCTCCTTACATTTCCATGTGAAGTTAACGGTGTATGTTACAACTCACAAGATCCTAAAAATTAGTAATTATATATCAATGAAAACTTCTAAATAAAATTAGGAAACAAATGCTCACAAGATTCTAAAAATAATTTTTTTTTTACTAATTTAATTATATTGGTTGAAATGGAATTTTTATTGTATAGTTGCTTCTATGCAAGATATTATAAAAAATAAAATAAAGAGATAAAATCAAATCAATTTAAAATTAATAAGAAAAAAAATAATTATGATTGATAGAATTGAAAATTAAAATAGAGAAGAAAAAAAGAGCTAATAGAAAAAGACAAAAAAAATACTCAATAATAAAACTAAAAATTAGAATATATATATATATATATATATATATATATATATATATATACCCCAAAATGTTTTTAATTTTTTTTCTCTCTCTAAAACTTATAGTCTATAATTGAAAATATGGGGAAAAATATAATTCATGAAAAAAGAAATAATAGAAAAAAAAAATACAAATAAAAAAGTTAAATAAAAAGGAAATAAAATAAAAATAAACATAAAAAAATAGTAACTAATAGAAAATGGAATTTACTAAACCAAACACATAATAATACCTCAACCAATTACCTTGCAAATAAATAAATTTAAATAATAATAATAATAATAATAACAAAAAATGAATTCTAAATGTTAAATTATGGATAAGTAGCATAATTTTTTGGTCAATGACAAATTAATAAGCATTCAAAGAAAAAAATAATGGGTAATAACATGCATGCCAAATGTATTATAAAAATCAAAATTCTCATTTTATCATATATGTCAAGTTTTTCTTTGAGTGCCTATTAGTTTGTCTTTGACCAAAAAATATTGTTGTTTATCATTGTTTAACTTTGGAAATTCAGTTTTAGTTATTTCTTATTATTATCTAAATTTATTTATTTGTAAAGTGATTAGTTGAATTCTTATTATGGGTTGTTTCGTAACATCTCTTTTTATTAGTTATTAATTTTTTGCTTTTATTTTAAATTTTTGTTTATTTTTTAATTTTTTCTATTATTTCCATTTTCATAAATTATATTTTTTCTGTCCATATTTAAATTTATTATAATTATTATTATACCAACCTAGATCCATCTTAACTTTTGATCTACTAAGAGTGGAGAGAGATCAAATCTCTTTTCACTTTTAAAGTGGCTTGTATCTCAATAAATTTGATCCCTCTAGACACTTGGTAGATACGGAATTAACATGGATCTAGATTGGTTTAATTATTAATTATAATTAAGTATAAATATATTTATTAATTTATGTTTTTAATTTTATTTTTACCAAGTCAAAATGTTAAATATTACAATCCCCCACCCAATAAAAAGTGACTTGGGCTCAGAGAAATACTAAGGTAAAATGTAATATTATTAAATTTCACTTAATATTTCCCTACACTTGCTAATTCCTCCTAATATCCCATCAACTCCCCCCACCTAGGAACATATCTAGACAAATGCCCATAACATATAAATAAAAAAGTTTTACCTTTACATGCTACATGGTTTCAATGCCATCATTTTCTACAACTGATTATGTATCTAAATATAACATCAATCTAAAATGGATCTTTGCTTGTTTAATTCCTCTTAAATAGATTATATTCCACATAAATACTATGAATCAATACCACATAAAATACTATGAATCAATACCATAAGTCATTTTTTAATTTATATATATCACTTCTATAAGCACCAAAATAATTTATTTCAAACACCAAATTTCCACTCTTATAAATATGTGCAATGGCATGTTTTCACTCTCACTCTGCTACATATATAAACCACCAAAACCGAAGTGGCTTATATCAAACACCAAAGTCTCATATTTTCACTCTGCGACATATATACGCCACCAAAACCGAAGTGGCTTTATATCAAACACCAAATTCTCGCTCTTATAAATATGTGTAGTGCCATATTTTCACTCTGCGACATATATAAACCACCAAAGTCTCGCTCTATGGCATCGAAGTCTCACTTTCTCTTCTATAAGCACCGAAGTGGCTTATATAAAGCACCAAAGTCACGTTTTGTGTAACTGAAGTCTCGCTCGCTCTTGTATAACCTCTAAGGTGGGATATATACACTTTGTGTCTTCGAAAGTCTCACTCTACTAAGTCTCTGTGGCCATACTTCCTCGTTGATATTCATCACACATATCATTTGTGTGGATCGTCTTTGCGACAGTATCTACTATCCATGGTTACTTGCCACATATTCCATGTAAGAACGGCTCATGATCCTTGCGGTGTTTTAATACAGCTCTGTGGCCATATGTGCTATGTCCCTCTTCTGTGGAAAATAATTTCAACCCTAATTTCCGCGGTGAAGTATTTATTCAAACTCTGCAGAAAATAATATAACTTTACAGCATGCAATCTCTTACCAAGACCTGCGCAGGGATTTCTGAAGTAGATCATCCCTCCCTAGTAGTATTCTTGAAGCAGATTAACTATGCAATAGAACCGATGAACCCTCCTTGTAGTAATTGTACAGTGGGCACGTATTTAAAATAGTGTAGTTTAGTTGTTTGACTACAACAGTGAACTATTTTCCATCTCTGCCGACTTTGAATTTTCTTACAACTGTTATAAACTACATTGGAACGGACTGATTTACCAACATATCTCTATTTTTCAAGCATACAGCCTCTGAGGTGATGTGAGTATAGCCTCCATCGGTTCAGCATGACAGGAGCACATGTTCTCACTTACTCTTATCTTGGTACAAAAAAGTTCCCACTTACTCTCATTTTGTTAAATTTTGTTTTATTACACTATGAGTATTTTCTCTCATATTTCTAAGCTCTTTTCTAGAAAATGAAGACCAAGTAAAATTATATTAGATTGAAACTTGAAAGACTAAGAGAAGAAAGAGAAAACCATTTTAAACTATAATTTACTACATTTCTTTGACAACAACCACAAAACATTACAAAATAAAATAATCCACTGAAAGTGAACTCTAAGAAATGAAAAGTAAAATTCAAGAAATAGAACATAGTGAACAAACAATGGTTAAAGAAAATAACATCTTGAAAAGCTAGATTAAAAATCTAAAAGAACAACTACACAATAACTCAGCCCTAAATAACATGGAGAATAACTTAGATATTAAACTCATAAAATAAGGAATTAATAAACTAATTGTACTCTAACATGAGTGCCTCGAGCGCCACAAAAGAGCCTTAAACCTTATAATTGAGGGTTTAGAAGAACAAACCAATGAAGATACATTAAATATAGTTAAATAACAATTAAAAACAAAATCTCAAATTCAAACAATCTCACGGAAGCAATAAGGGTAAGAAAGATACTCGAGCATAAAAACAAACTAGCCACAAAAAAGTCTTAAACCTTATAATTGAGGGTATAGAAGAACAAAACGATGAAGATACAGTAAAGATAGTTAAATAACAATTAAAAACAAAATCTCAAATTCAAACAACTTATCTCACGGAAGCGTCCGTGGGGTCTTGGTTAAACGGTGATGAGGCAAATTGTTATAGCACTCATCACAGGTTCAATTCCCTTCCCTGATCAAGGTGATGTATCTGGACATGTTGATGAAAATGGAGTTATATATATATATATATATATATATATATATATATATATGAAAAATGAAAGGAACTACCAAGCTTACCAAAAAAAAACTTATCTCACGGAAGCAATAAGGGTAGGAAAGATACTTGAGCATAAAAACAAACTAATATGTGTCAAGGTCAGTTGTAATGAACATAAATTGGATATACTCAGGAAATCCCCAAACCTAAAAGAAAAATAATTTTTATAGATGAAGATCTCATTCCAAAAGATCAAGTTGAACTTAGGAAAGAAGTCCAAAAGGTCAAGAAAGCAAAAAAGGCACGGAAATGGGAAATCATTAGGAATAGGGAAGATGTTCTTAGATATAAAGTCTCAAACAAAAGTGATAAATAGGGACTTGCATCACTCCAGATCCTCTTTTGGAATTTTCATGGTTCTCTATGGTGTAAATGTCCTATGTTAAGTTGGATCTTGAGTGATATTGACTTCATTATTTTAGTTGAATCTTGGGAGTGTGATTAATCTAGGGTCCCTCACCTTGAAGGTTTCACTCTTTGGTCAATTTAGAATAAGAAATCCTCTCGAAGGGGTTTTGGTGGTATATCCTGCTATATAAGTAACATTTTTTCCTCTCACATCTGACTTCGTAAAATCGACCCCTTCAATCAATACATTTGGATCGAAATCTCTAATTCTACCACCAATAGGATCTTCTTTGCAATCTTCTATTTTTCTTCTATCAACTCTATATCATGGAAAATTTTAGGGGCTAATGTTCACAGGTGAGATAATTTTCCATGTTTTTTCCAAAAAAAAGATTCGCCAAATTTTATTTTTATAAAAATGATTCACCCAAATTTTACAATATAAAATTATTTTACCTTAAAAATCGCCAACATTATATAGAGAGTATATATAAAATCATTATAAGATTGAATAATTTTACAAATGCATCAATAAATATTTTGTAGTTTGCATATTAGGGACTAGTAAGATTCACCAATGTTTTTAAACTTCAAGATAATTTTTCATGCTTAAAATTCTCCCTTATCTACATCCTAAAAGAAAAACAACTTGGATAAGAATTGTCCTTTCAATACCTTAAAAAAATACATCTTCAACCTAAGGAATGAAGGTAATATCCTTTTTATTGGAGACTTTAATGCTAGAAATTCTACTAACCAGGTCATTACGGTAAGTAACAACTCTAACCCCGACACCTTGTGGCTTAACGAAGATAGTAACTTAGCTAATAGATGCAAGAGAAAATATAAAGACATAATCGAGAACTTATTCTACACTGAGTTCCTTGAGAATTGTAGTTCCTAGGACCTAATCATTTGTAATGGTATTAACAAGTGGCCCTTCTCCGGTGAGATGACCAGTTTCTATGGGCTCGGTAGCAATTTCATGGATTATGTGATTTCTCTTTATCCCTAAATATTGCTATGCATACCACCCACATGAAAGAGACCAGTGAAATCAAAAGACACATTCGCTTAGATAGAAGTAAGATCAGCCTCTTCTTAAGGGATTTAAAAAGGGATTTAGGCTCCATGACTTATAATAGCAACATTGATCAAATATATTCCCATTTTACTATTACCCTTTCCAATACCATTAGAAAGTTCTCTAATGAGACTTCATTTAAGAAGAATAATAGAACTTCCAATCCATGGTATGACAAATATTGTAAAAATTCTAGGAAAGCGATCAGATACGCTCCTAATGAAATCATTATTCTCTGGAATATAAATATATACAAAGATCTCATCAAGAGGAAGAAGAGATCCTATATTAATAAAAGCCAAGAACATATTCTCCAACTTTCTAAAGTCACGCCCAGAAAATTTTGGCGGAATGTGCTTTTCCGTAAAACCAAAAATAATCTTTCTATCCCCTTAGAAAATTGGGACAACTATCTTAAGAAGTTGTATGACTCTTCGAACACTATGGGAACTGTTAGGGTCCTATAATAATAGGGTTAATAATTTTGAACTAACTTTTCATAGTCTTGTAAAATATGTACATACCTTGCTTTCTACAAGTTGTTTTCCCATATTTTGAAAAAATTGAAAAAAATAATAATAATAATAAAATCAAAAAGAGAGCAAAAAGTCCTAAAAGAAAGATTAAAGGACTTAGAAAATATAGACCCCAAAAGAAAAATATGAGAATAAGACCTGAAAGTGAGCAAGTCCAAATGCCACTACTTTTTACTTTTCTGCAAAATAAATAATTATGGCAGAGTGTCAATAAATGCCATAATACATAATGAGTTAAACTGTTTAATCTTGATTTGTCATGTTTTCAATTTCATGTTTTAGATAGAGAATAAAGATTTGTCAGACAATTTAATCCTGAAAAATCAGTAGATAGGTAGAGAATAATGAGGAGCTCAACAGTTTAATTTGAGCCCTTGGATGAAATAAGGTAGATTTATATAGTTTATGCTTTAAAAAAAAAAAAAATCAAGGTTGCAAGCCTAAATGCACTTGCCAAATGAAGAAAAAATGTTAGAATAAGGCTGGGTAGGTAGAAAGAAGTGGAGAAAGCATGTAATAATGAATCATTGGGAAAAATCACTAATTTTCCATCCCCGTAATTATTTAGTATTCTAAGTTATCATTCAAACAGGCTCAGAGCATTTCTTTAACTTTTGTTGGGACCGGACCCAAGGCTCAATGAGTGACTAGTCGAAAATATTGAGTTCTTATGTTAAATCCTCATTTATCATCATTCATCCTTCATTCATACATTTTAACCTCTTTTCCTAAGTAAAGACATATTCTTACTTAGCGAAGATTAAAATCCCATATAATTAACTTCATCCCTTCAGAAGCATTCATAAAACCCTCAAAATTACATTTATCCTAAGTATTGGTGAAATAATATAAAGATGAGCAATGCTTTGCTTTTTACACTTTACTTAGAGATTTTATGCATTTTGTTTTACATTACACTACCCTTTCATATTAAGTTTTAACATATTTTATTAAATCCCTAAGAATTACCCTATCCTACTTATTAATTCCCTATAATTAAAAATACACCAGAAAAACCCACTATTACAATGATTTAGACCAAAGTTTATTATCCATGTGCTCAATTAAAAACCCAAATTATACACCCTTTGGTATAAACTATCCTTAAATAAATATCCCACCTATATGGTCTTTAAAATATTCAAAAAATGTTTAAATACTATATAATAAAATAAATCACGCCCATTATGTTTTTTGTAATGTTCCAAATCTAGAAATTAAGCACTATTTGACAAAATATTGGTTATGCAGTGTAAAAAAATCTGATAATAGATGTTATAATGCAGATCCTTCAGTAAATACAACAGAATCAACCTTATACAGCGTTTTATGGGCAAAAAGGTGAGGAAAAGTGATGATTTTGGCCCTAAAATGAGTGTATTCAGAAATATGCATAAACATAAGAGAAATGGCGAGAGTTTATTGTATATTAGGTCATGAGGGACATATGCTCTGAATTTAAGCTCAAACAAATAAGTCTAGCTAAGCTAAACAGTTCCTCCTCCCCAAATTAGGCTTAAAGACCCTGATTTCCCATGACTTGGAGTATGCAGAAAATACTGAAGCTTCTACAACGTGATTTTTTAAAGGGATTAGCTGAGTTTATGCATTAAAATCAGTATGAAAACTTAGAATGAGATTCAAATTATTTAGGCTAAGAAAAACAGATCTTTTCATAAAGGAAAGCTCCAAAAGAAGTGTTGCAACACATGACCAAAGACTGCAGAACTATGATAGCATTATTTTCAGAAATATGAAGTAGTGTTTTATTGAGTTTCAAATTATTTGAATCCTTTGTTAAACTAAGAGGGGGGGGTGAATCAGTTTAATGAATTCATGGTCTTGTAAAACTTTCATTTACACTTATTTACATCTTCATTTCATGATTAACTTAATGTACAGTGAAACCACAATCTTAATTAGTGAGCAGCAGGTATTAAGAAGATAAAATACATAGTATCAACACATAATCATCATGTACATAGACACCAGATATAAGTGGAAACCCATAAGGGAGAAAACCACATCTTATTATTGTTGTGATGCAAAGGCAAGCTCCAACTCCCTCTCACCACTGATTTTCTGTAGGCTCCAACCTACAGGAGACTAAAACCTTAGTTTTGCAAGCTAAAACTTGCAAGGAAGCTCCAACTCCCATCTAATTTCTGCAGGCTACAACCTATAGGAGGCTCCTACCTCAGCCAGCTACAATTGGCATCTATCAAGCTACAACTTGATATGGAAGCACCAACTTCCTCACTCTTTCATAAACAACACATGCTGATTTACCTAGATATCAGGTCTGTTCTGTTCCTTCTTCACTACTGTCCACCAGCCTTCATATCTGCCTTATATCATCTATGAATCTTCATAGCTTCTCTATCTGCTCCTCCTTCTTCTTACCCTCTCTACCTCATTTCTCCATTCTCTAACCTCTTTATGCATATCTATGTGACATCATTTATAGAGATTACCTTATGACTGTTTGTATCCCACAGGGAATTCGAAGTGAATATGTATGACTCTTTGCCTTCCACCTTCTCATTTTCTTGCCTAGCACATTCGGAAAAATATAACAACATGTATACATTTAAATATTACAGTGGGGTATTTCTTTTCCCACGGAGACTTGCCTTTACATCACAAACAATTTAAAAATAATTAAAACATTTACATTTACATTTGCAACAGATATATCTCATTCAACCCTTTCAGTTCTCGGCTCACTATATGTTTGTCTTTTTTGATGCTGTAGTGTAACAGTTCTGCGTACTCTCCTGCTTTCTATGCATGTAGAATGCATTTCCCAAATTATATTCTAAATCTGGTAGCTTTATCAATGCGGAGGCTTTCTTCAACCTTCATGGTTCCAACCATAGCCAAAATCTACTTTGTAGACTACCATATTAAATGATCTTGTTAAACCCTTCGGAACTTATCACGTTTAACTATCGGAAATGAATAATTGAAGTCTTTTAACCTATGTTCAAAAATTCAGGATTAAGGTCAGAGCTCAACACTTTGATAAAACTCTGTTAAATAACCCTTTCGGAGACGGTATTAGAACTTTAGGGAATTTTATATAATTACGCTTTAAGCAAAGTTTAAACCCTCTCTCGGTGATATAATAATAGACCTTTTTAACACAGTAATTAACCTTTCGGGGCCACTTGCTGAACTCTTTCTATCCGCCAATGCGATGAAATAACTCTGATGCGAAGATTTCTTCACCGATGCAATAATCCGATTACATGAACCCAATGCGATGACCTCTGATCGAATGGTTGCGATTAAATCGCATCGTCGCAATCGCAAAGTTCAATAGCTTGTTCCATTGTTCTGCATCCATGCCGATGCGACAACTCACTGTAGATCCAATGGTTACCGTTAATTAGGATCGGACGGTTGCGATTAAATCACACCATCGCAATTGCAATGCTCAACGTCTCGTCTCCTCAACACTTCTGCTTGCCAATGTGATAAGAGATCGCTGATGCGATGAGGTCTCCATCGTCGATCTTCTATCTTTGATAAGATCTCCGTTGTCTATATTCAACACTTTCGCTTTAAGCCTTAACATTACGACTCTACCTTTCGCCTGATGCGACCATCGTTAGATCTTCACCGATCTTGATCTGACAGATATCGCATTCACAATATACATGTTGTTTAACATTTCCAAGCATCCATGCACTTTTCCCATGCAATCATCATTGAATCTTCGCTGCATCAAATCAGACGGCTATCGCGTTACTTCGACCCCTGACCTTTAATTCTCAAAAATTACACGAAATAGGTGGTTTTAGTATTGTGACGTGTCGTAATATGATACGATCACGTTCCAAATGGAATAAACCGCTCATGGCCCAAAAGCTATGCGAAACCAATGGTATGGTTTTGCAAAACCACCAACCTTCAAACCTTAAATTTAAACACAATTAATTGTGGAATTCCGCCATTTCTTTAGAATTTCGCTCAATCTCTGTTGCTCCCATTTCGCCTTCTACTCTGTGCTTTCATTCGAAATGGTTTCCTACCATGTCCAACATATCTCGCACTTCACCTTTCTGCTATTGAATGAACTTTTGTTGCATTGTTACTTCACTCCATCGCACAGATCTTCATCATTGTTCTTGGATCACTGCAGATCTCTAAAGACCCTGAACCTTTCTTTTCTTTAGCGCAACTCCCTCCTGAGCTTGTTCTGTATAAGATCTTTGGCCCTTGTCATATCTTGCAACTCCGCTACCTCTGCTTCAATTCGCTGTCTCTACTTCTAGTCACCTATCTGCTTCATCCATTGCCTCTGCTTCTTGTCTAATGCTCTCTCTGTTGCCTCTACTTCTTCCTGGTTTCTGAGCTACCTCTTTTGCTTCCCTCGCTGCCTCTGCTCCTTGTCTGTCTCCTTTACCTTATTTCTGGTTCTTCTTTGTTCTTTTGCCTTAGTGATAGTTTAGGTGCTGCTCCTTTCTTCTCCTTTGCCATCAATGACAATATTTCCAATAGTCTCCCCCTTTGGCATTGATGGCAATACTTTAATACTCTTCTTTTTATTTATTTTCCTCCCCCTTTGAGATCAATGGCAAAGGGTTGCACATTTCCTAGTGTGGTTTCCAAATCTTGTCCATAATACTCTGATCTTGAGGACTTGTTCCATGCACTGCTCACTTGCTCTGGCTCTTTTGTGAAAATATTTGTTGACTGATCTCCCCCTGGAATAATGCTTTCTTTCCTAATCCAGACTATCACTCAACTTCTGTTTTGATCTTGTTTCTTGTATGCAGCCCTCTTTTCATATCAGAGAGTAACATCTTCAGACACTACCCCTAGTTTATCTCTTAGATATTAGAATGGTTCTTTAGCAAGAGGTTTTGTGAATATATATGCTATTTTTTCCTTTGTTGGTGTGTGTTCCAAATTCACCAATTTATGTGCTACTTGTTCTCTGAGGAAGTGGTACTTTATTGGGATGTGCTTTGTTTTTGAATGAAGTATAGGATTTTTTTATATACTTATTGCACTCGTATTGTCACATTTGATAGAAATAGGTTCATCAATGCTTACCTTCATGTCTTGGAGAGTTTTTTTCATCCACATTACTTTTGTGCAACATGCTGCTACTACTATGTATTCTGCTTCTGCTATAGATAGAGAGATAGAAGTTTGCTTCTTACTTAGCCATGCCACCAGACTTTTTCCCAAATAGAATGCACCTCCACATATGCTTTTCCTGTCATCCACACAGCTAGCCCAATCTGCATCTGTGTATGCTATCAATGTGAATTTTTTTCCTTTTAGATCCCATAGGCCATAATGTGAAGTACCTTGTAGATATCTAAATATTCTCTTGATTGCTAGTAAGTGATTATGTTTTGGTGCTACTTGATATCTTGCCACAAGTCCTATTGCCAACATAATGTCTGGTCTAGAAGTTGTTAGGTATAGCAGACTTCCTATCATGGATCTGTAAAGTTTTTTATCTACATCTGTTGATCCATCATTAGCACATAGTTTACATCCAGTGATCATGGGAGTTGACACAGGTTTGCAATCTTCCATTTGAAACCTTTTCAACATTTCTCTTAAGTATTTTTCTTGCAAAATTAATATTCTTGTGTTCTTTTGTTGAATTTGAAGCCCTAAATAGAAGGTGAGCTCTCCAATCATTGACATCTCAAATTTTGATTTCATTTCTTCAGCAAATCCTTTTGCTAACTCATCTTTGTTGCTTCCAAACATGATGTCATCTACATACACTACTACAATTAAGAGTTCATTTTCATTAGCTTTTATGTACAAATTGTTGTCTACTCCTCCTTTCTTGAACCCTTGTTTTTGCAAGTATTTGTCCAGCCTTGAATACCATGCACGAGGAGCTTGTTTCAGACCATATAAGGCTTTCTTTAATCTGCACACATAGTCATGTTTATTTGTTAATGAGAATCTTTCAAGTTGTTCCATGTAGACTTCTTCCTCTAGATCTCCATTTAGGAAGGCAGACTTCACATCCATTTGATATACCTTGAAATCATGATAACATGCAAAGGCCAAAAACATTCTGATTGCTTCCATTCTGGCTACAGGGGCAAAGGTTTCATCATAATCAAGACCTTCAATTTGTGAATATCCCTTGCATACAAGTCTGGCTTTATTTCTGATTACCTGCCCTTGTTCATTCATCTTATTCTTGAATATCCATTTTGTGCCATTGACATTTTTCCCAGTGGGTCTTGGAATTAATTCCCAGGTATTGTTCTTCTCAATTTGGTCTAGTTCTTCATTCATAGTATTTACCCAGTTTTTGTCTTTGTTGGCTTCTTCGAACTTCTTTGGCTCTATTTGAGATAGCATTGCTAGGTATACTTCTTCTGTCTGTTCAGTAAGTTGTCTTCTTGTCTGGACTCCCACACTCTTGTCCCCAATGATTTGATCTTTTGGATGATTTTTTTGAGTGTGTCTTAAGGGACCTTTTGAGTTTAATTCAGTATCTTCTATTGTCTTGCTCACTTCATCATTATCTTGGTTCTCTTCTTCATGATCATCTGGACAATTTCTGCATCTTGTGCTTCTTGTTATGTTTGGTAGATCTTCATCAAATCTTACATCAATGCTTTCCACAATTTTGTGTAGTGTTTTTTTGTAGCACCTTTAACCCTTACTCTTAGATGCATATCCTAAAAATATCCCTTCATCAGCTCTTGCATCAAACTTCCCCAGTTTTTCATCATTGTTTTTTATGAAACACTTTCTTCCAAAAAATCTAAAGTGCTTGATTGATGCTATTTTACCGTGCCATAATTCGTAAGGAGTCTTATCACAATTTGGTCTTAGATGAGCTTTGTTGAGAATGTGAACAGCTGTGTGTACTACTTCTGCCCAGTAGGTTTGGGGAATGTTACTTTCTTGCATCATAGCTCTGGTAATCTGTTGTACTGACCTGTTTTGCCTCTGTGCCACTCCATTCTGTTGAGGTGTACCTGCAATTGTAAACTGATGTTTTATCCCATGCTTATTGCATAGATCTACAAAATCATAGTCTTTGAATTCACCTCCTCTATTTGATCTGATGCACTTTAGCTTACATCCTATTTGATTTTCTACCAATGCCTTGAATATCTTGAATTTCTCAAGTGCTTCAGATTTATATTTGAGAAATTCCACCCACGTCATTCTGGAAAAATCATCTATTATCAGCATGAAATAATATTCTCCACTTGGTTTTTTGGTTCTTGAAGGTCCACAAAGCTACATGTGTATAAGCTAAAGAGGCTTACTTGTAGATAATTTCTCTTTGGTCTTGAAAGATGTACGGGTCTGCTTGCCCAGTTGGTAGGCTTTACATATGATATTTGAAGGCTTCTTTATTGCTGGCATATCTCTGACTGCGTTCTTCTTGCTCAGACTGATGATGTGGTCAAAGTTAAGGTGTCCCAATCTTCTCTGCCATAACCATGATTCATCAAGTTTTCTTAGGCGACATGCTTCATCCTTTTCTTTCACTATATAAACATTACTTTCTGTTCGAACACCTTTGATCAAGGACTTTCCGGTGGTGCTTGATCTTACTTCACAATCTTGGGCTCTAAAAATGACTTCACAGCCTTTCTCACACATTTGACTAACACTTAGCAGATTTTTTTTCAGCCCATCCACAAATAGTACATCTTGGGCCTTTCCTCTTCCATTATCCAGACTGACTGAGCCTTTTCCTTTGATTTTCCCTGCTTGATCATTGCCAAATGTTACATTCCTAGATTTCTTTTCATCAAAGGTTACAAACTTGCTTCGATCTTTATTCATATGCTTTGAGCATCCACTGTCCAAATACCAATGGTTTTTCTGATCTTGAGCTATTAGAGCCAGGTCACACTTATTCAACTTCTTTTTTCACTGCATGCATCCTTTTGTTTGGTACCTTTCCTGAGAGGATGGACCACATTCTCTGAGAGGACAATTGTGACACTTGGGCCCGATTTGATGGTAGTCAAAGCATTTGATTATGTTTCTGAATGAATTATGTACATGAGTGAATTCTCCATTGTTCATCCATCTCCTTGAGTTTCTATACATCAGTATTTTTCCATTTTTTTTGCACTCCTTGGCTTTATGGCCGAACTCCTTACAGTAAAACAAATACCCATAAAAATAATTAGCGTACTTGATGAAGGGTTGTCTTCTCCATTGTTTGCTTGAGGTAGTCTTTTCACATTTGCATCCTTTGCTGGTTGGAATCGATTCTCCTTTTATGATAGTACGCAGCAATATGTCCCAGTTCTTAGCAGGCATAACAAGTGACATTTTTCATAGGGGGGAAGAATCTCCTTTGATAGCTTCCAAATTTGATATATTCAGGAGTATATGAGCCTTTTTCAGTTGACTCTTTATTTATTTCATTCTTTTTCATTTGAGCTTCCTTCTTGCTTCTATTTACTTCATTGCAGGCTTCTACTTCTGTAGGAACCTTTTGAGTTGCTTCATTATCCTTAACAGTTTTTACAAAAATAATATTCATGTTATCTTTTTCTTTACTTGTTTCTCCTTCATAGCCTATCCCAGTTTTTATCAGAGGAGATCTTTGAGTATCTAGTATTTTATTCAACTTATCAGAGCTTGTCATTTGAGGAGTTTTTATTGACAATTTCCTTTAGGTGTTTTCTAATTTCTTCCTCAAGCATACTAATTCTTCTTCCAATTTCTCTTGCTTCTGAATTTTGTCCTCAATTTGATTAAGTAGAGTGTATTCTACCTTCTTGGCTTCTTCAAGCTCTATTTTCAACTGAATGGGGTCTTCTAAATTTTGTTCTTCTCTTACATATTTGAGGAGAATGTCTTTCTGTTTTCTGCACTTTAGTTTAAGTCTGTCTATTTCCTCCAGGGCACTTCTTAGCTCCCCCTCAAGATCAACTTCACCTTCTTCCTCATCTTCTAGAAGGAATCCTTCAAGCTCTTCCTTGGCCATCAATACAAATTCAGAGGTTCCTTCTTCATTTGAGGTTTCATCTGAGTTTTCAGATGCACTGCTATCTTGCTGAGCATAAAATGATTTTCTCCTGTATCTATTCCCTTTCTGCCAGTTCTTTGATATGGTTTTCTCTGTCTCTTGAGTCTGATTCTTTGTCTTCTTATGAGTACACTTAGATGCGTAGTGTCCAACTCTTCCACAGTTAAAGCATTTAAATGGAAGTTTACCTTTATACTTGCCTGAGCCTCTATCCAATTTTCTCACAAATTTGGCCTCTTCTTCATCAGAGCAAGAGCATATATCTTCTTTTTCTTCTTTGTTATTCTCTGTCTTAAAGGCTACCTTTCTCACATTTGACTTCCTCTGTGGCAGTCTCATCTCATAGGCTGTTAAGTTTCCAAGTAATTGGTTCATGGTCAGAGTTTCCCAATCAGCTGTTTCTTCTATGGCAGAAACCTTGGGGTTAAAGCTGGATGGTAAAGATCTTAGAATATTTTGAACAATTACACATTCTTTTATGGTTTCTCCTAGAGCTTTCATGTTATTCACAATTTCTGCAACCCTTAAGAAGAAGTTGGCAATGTCTTCATCATCATTCATTTTTATATTTTCAAACTAAGCTCTATAGACTTGTAGTTTGGCTATCTTCACCTTTTTGTCTCCCTCATGGATGCTTTCTAATGTATCCCATATTTCTTTGGTAGTCTTGTTGTGCATTACTTTGATAAATTCTACCTCACATAGTCCACTTAAGAGAGCATTCATGGCTTTTGCATTAGCTACAAAATCTAGTTTGGCATCTTTCTCTGAGTCAGACTCCTTTGGGGCATATCCCAATTCCACAGCAGCCCAAACTTCTATTCCTAGAGACATTATGTACGCCCTCATTCTTATTTTCCAGAAGGCATAATTTGTACCGATGAACAAAGGGGCTTTATTTGTTGAACATCCTTCTAGACTAGCCATCCTGGGGACCTAAGATCTCCTTCCAGTTGTTAAACTGATACAGAAGGAACCTGCTCTGATACCAATTGTTGAATCCTTTGTTAAACTGAGAGGGGGAGGGGGGGGGGTGAATCAGTTTAATGAATTCATGGTCTTGTAAAACTTTCATTTACACTTATTTACATCTTCATTTCATGATTAACTTAATGTACAGTGAAACCACAATCTTAATTTGTGAGTAGAAGGTATTAAGAAGATTAAATACAGAGTATCAACACATAATAATCATGTACATAGACACCAGATATAAGTGGAAACCCATAAGGAATAAAACCACATCTTATTATTGTTGTGATGCAAAGGCAAGCTCCAACTCCCTCTCACCACTGATTTTATGTAGGCTCCAACCTACAGGAGGCTACAACCTCAGTTCTGCAAGATACAACTTGCAAGGAAGCTCTAAGTCCCATCTGATTTCTGCAGGCTACAACCTACAGGAGGCTCCTACCTCAGCCAGCTACAACTGGTATCTATCAAGCTACAACTTGATATGGAAGCACCAACTTCCTCACTCTTTCATAAAAAACACATGATGATTTACCTGGATATCAGTTCTATTATGTTCCTTCTTCACTGCTGTCCAGTACCCTTCATATCTGCCTTATATCATCTTTGAATATTCACAGCTTCTCTATATGCTCCTCCTTCTTCTTACCCTCTCTACCTTATTTCTCCATTCTCTAACCTCTTTATTCATATCTATGTGACATCATTTATAGAGATTACCTTATGATTATTTTTATTCCACAGGGAATTCGAAGTGAATAGGTATGACTCTTTGCCTTCCACCTTCTCATTTTCTTGCCTAGCACATTCGGAAAAATATAACAATACGTATACATTTCAATATTACGGTGGGGTATTTCCTTGCCCCCGGAGACTTGCCTTTACATCACAAACAATGTAAAAATAATTAAAACATTTACATTTACATTTGCAACAGATATATCTCATTCAACCCATTCAGTTCTCGGCTCACTGTATGTTTGTCTTTTCTGCTGCTATAGTGTAATAGTTATGCATACTCTCTTGCTTTCTATGCATGTAGAATGCATTTCCCAAATTATGATCTAAATCTGGAAGCTTTATCAATGCAGAGGCTTTCTTCAACCTTCATGGTTCCAACCATAGCCAAAATCTACTTTGCAAACTTACCATATGAAATGATCTTGTTAAACCCTTCGGAACTTATCACGTTTAACTGTCGGAAGTGAATAATTGAAGTCTTTTAACCTATGTTCAAAACTTCGGGATTAAGGTCAGATCTCAACACTTTGATAAAACTCTGTTAAATAACCCTTTTGGAGACAGTATTAAAACTTTAGGGAATGTAATATAATTACGCTTTAAGCAAAATTTAAACCCTCTCTTGGCGATATAATAATAGACCTTTTTAACACATTAATTAACCTTTCGGGCCCACTTGCTGAACTATTTCTATCTGCCAATGCAATGAAATAACTCTGATGTGAAGATTTCTTGACCGATGCAGTAATCCGATGCGATGCACCCAATGCGATGACCGCCAATCGGACAGTTGCGATTAAATCGCACCATCGCAATCGCAAAGTTCAATGGCTTGTTCCATTTCTCTGCACCCATGCCAATGCGACAGCTCACTGTAGATCCAATGGTTGCCATTAATTGGTATCAGACAGTTGTGATTAAATCACACCATCGCAATCGAAATTCTCAACGTCTTGTCTCCTCAACACTTCTGCTTGCCGATGCGATAAGAGATCGCCGATGCGATGAGATCTCCACCGTCGATCTTCTATCTTCAATAAGATCTCCACTTTCGATCTTCAACACTTTCGCTTTAAGACTTAACGTTAAGACTTTGCCTTTCACGTGATGCGACCACCGTTAGATCTTCACTAATCTTGATCCAATGGATATCGTATTCACAATATACCTGCTGTTTAAAATTTCCAAATGTCCATGCACTTTTCCCATGCAATCACCGTTGGATCTTCACCACATCAAATCGGACGGCTATTGCATTACTTCGATCCCTCACCTTTAATTCTCAAAAATTACGCGAAATAGGTGGTTTTAGTATTGTGATGTGTCGTAATATGATACGATCACGTTCCAAATGGAATAAACCGCTCATGGCCGAAAAGTTGTGCGAAACCAGTGGTATGGTTTTTCAAAACCACCAACCTTCAAACCTTAAATTTAAACACAATTAAATGCGGAATTCTGCCATTTCTTTAGGATTTCGCTCAATTTTTGTTGCTCTCGTTTTGCCTTCTACTCTGTGCCTTCATTTGAAATGGTTTCCTACCATGTCCAACATATCTCGCACTTCACCTTTCTGTTGTTGAATGAAATTTTGTTGTGTCTTTACTTCACTCCATCGCATAGATCTTCATCACTGTTCTTGGATCACTGCATATCTCTAAAGACCCCGAACCTTTCTTTTCTTTAGCGCAACTCCCTCCTGAGCTTGTTTTGTATAAGATATTTGGCCCTTGTTGTATCTTGCAACTCCGCTACCTCTACCTAAATTCGTTGTCTATGCTTCTAGTCACCTATCTACTTCATCCGTTGCCTCTAATTCTTATCTAATGCTCTCTCGGCTACCTCTGCTTCTTCCTGGTGTTTGAGATGCCTCTTTTTTTTGCCCTCGCTACCTCTGCTCCTTGTCTATCTCCTTTGCCTTATTTCTGGTTCTTCTTTGTTCTTTTTCCTTAGTGATAGTTCAGGTGCTTCTCCTTTCTTCTCCTTTGCCATCAATGAAAATATTTCCAACAAGATCTATAAAAGATCAGAGGACAAAATGATAGATCTAAATGGGATCTATATGAAAAAATTCCTTTTAAGTACATTCCCCTTGGGGATCTTAGCTGAAAGTGAAAGACACTGAATAGATCTGAGATATACACCATGGATCTGTAGTAAACTTCGGGAATTTCTGAAGATTACATCACATAGTAGATCAAATTTGAAATATGACATGGATTGGTTGGCCAATCCACAGATCACCTCAGTGAAGGAAAGAAGCCCTTTCATTAGAGATCTCTCCTCCAAACTGCTAACAAATAAACACTGCAACTCTGCCTACAAAATAATGCAGTTGTTGAAGCTAAATGCGTTGATGAAGTAATGCACACTTTGGCCTCCTGCCAAGATAAGGATCTGGAGCTCAAAATAGCTATTACACTCTTTCCAATGGTTTAGATGACTTCCCCACTGAAAATATGCAATAGAACTCTTCAGATCTGAATAGATTTGATTCCACTTGCTACAGCTCACATGGACAGCTCAACCCACAACAAGAGCAGCGCTGTAGATGTAAGGTGAAGATTGGAAAAAATTCCAGATAGTGGTTCAATGCAACACAATCTCCTCCAAGAGACCCTCAAGGAAGGAGGAGGAATTCCTAAACAGGAAATTCCTCTCTCTAGCTAAACAACCAAGAGATTTTGAGTTACTCAAGCAATCTCAAAATTTAAATATCATCAACAACCCTCTCCTTAAGTCTTTCCCTTCCTTATATAAGATTAGGGCTTGCAAAACCCTAAACCACCTTCATCCATTTGTCCCTTTTCATATGGAGGACCTCCTCATAGGACTGCACTGATCATATAGGAGGTTCATTGCATCTGGACTACTTTATGATTTGGTCCTGTTGACCTGGTCAAATAGCTTGAACCTGTTTCACTTACAAGTGGATTTTATTGAGCAAGCCCTGATTTGAACTCTATTCACATTGGGCATTGATTTATTCTCATGTTTAGTAGTTTTTTTTGTTCTCCTTTACATTTTATTCATAAAACATAAAAATAAAATGACATTGAATATTCCTACTAGCTTGGGCTAGTTAGGAATATTACAGTACTCCCCCTTCAAAATGTTGCTTGTCCTCAAGCAATTGCAGGGTAGAACAAAACTTCTCCTTCCCTCTTCTTGTGGCCTTATCAATGGACCCCACCATGGATGAATATGAAAAGCAATGAATCTGTCCTCCAATGATTTCCTCCAAGTGTACATCATGAGGAAATGGAAGGTGCAAGTGGTGATCTCCTTGTTGCTCAATGGCATTATCAAGGTAGGAGTGATGAAGAGCATGGGGAAAATTTCTCCCAATGAGTGTCTTTCACACCCATGCTATCATCCATAAGAATCTAGTTACCTCCAGATAAGGCAACTTCAGAAAATGTTCCTCCACCTTGAGCTCCCGCAAAATAGGTGGGCTGAAAATCTACATATAGTAGACAAGATAGCCTACCCCACGTTGGCCTCCTCTCCACTTAAGATAAGTGTATAGTGCAAACTGATCTTGGGCTACAAGTATATTTCCCTTAAGTGGCATCATGAAGATTAGATCTACAAAGATCCTCCCTCCAACGTTGTAAAACCAGTTAGCCCAAAATGTTTCATATGTGATGGATAGAAGAGTATCATCATAAAGTATCCCAACACACACATGGCTCACCTCCAAGAGAAACAAGTGGTTGGTCATGGTGGCCACAACTCTTCCCATGTTCCCATTAGAACATGCACTGTAGAAAATGTGGGAACCTACTTCCCAAAAGGACACATCCAAACCATGTGCCTCACTCAACATCATGTCTCCCATCAAGATAAAAGCAATATCAGCAAATGAGAACATGATTATCACCATCATGAAGGAAATACTGAAGGTTCTATGTGATGCAAGAGAGTACCAACAGTTCCCCAACTCTTCACAACGCAGTTTTACATACTGTTGCTTCAGAAGAATACATGGCAAATTGTTTCTTGTTACATGGTTAATAATATAAATCAAATGAACATGCATGTAAGGAAAACATCTTTTCCCAAGGCCACATAAGAGATGGTTGTTTCCATCATATAATTTGGCCCAATGTAGATCATGGAGCTCAATGAATAGCTTTCCCTCTTATGGAGCAATGCACTTCCAAAAGATGGTAAGAGGATGCAAGCAAAAGCTCTCACCATATGTTGGAAGCAAGAAGATATATCGATCCATGAATGAATCCTCAATAATATTTTGGCACACTGCCATGAAGGGGAATGAACCAAGTGCTGCATGAAAGTCCTTCTCCTCATGCTTGGAAACCCAAGTCAAGGGAAGCACACCACAGTAATAGATGTCTCCATTTACCACTCCATATTCTTCACCTCCTCTTTGCTCACCAAGTGCATCGAATGAGAAGTGATCCTGGGAATACCCCATCAATAAATCCCAGCTCTAAGGTGACAACGCTATTGGCCTATGCAAATAGGCTCCCATCAACACATAGCTCCAATCTTTGACATGCAAAATGTCAAAGGAATCTCCCATAATGCTGCTACATATGAGAAGTCCTTCCCATGAAGAAAGTCCTTCTTGAACATCTAAAGCCAAGGAGTAACCCCTTTGTACTATGATAGTGCCATCTTCTACTCCTGCAACATCATGAAAACTGTGAGAGAAAATCTGCCTTTGCTCTCTCAAGAACATCCCAAGAAACAAAATCTTTTGCTACCTCCTCATAATTCCATCAACCAAATCATGTAGTGACAGCATGGTATTTCACATGAAAAATGTTATGCCAACACAATGTGCCCATACTCTTTGCTGCCCCATGATGCAAGTATTTTTCCACATACCCTTAGAAAGAGAGTGATGACCAAACTCTTTCAAGAGCAACCAACATAGCCAAGCCTCCTACTGCCCAGTGTCATAGATATGCAAGTAGCTCTCCAGCTTCTTGCTCTCCATCCACATCCACTGAACCACTTGTGGATGTCTCCTTCCACCCTTCATCTTGGTACTCCTCCCATGAGGGCTACCATCATCCCAAATCAAATTCCTGCATTTCATGGGATCTTGAAATGCAATCTTCTAGACTATCAATTTGACCCTATGAGGACCCAAATAGGTGGTAGGAAAAAACCTCCCATCATGATGTGCATGGCTCAAGAAATGTCTAACACAGTCATGAGAGATGTTATCCATCCGAAGATGTCCTCCATCTACTATTTTCTCCTGTGAGAAGGGAAGATCCTCCTCAAACTGTTGAATAAATTTGCACTCCATGATGTGTTGAAGTGCACCTCCATTGAATTTTCCCATGAGGCCTCATCCTCATGCATGGCCTTCCAAAACCAAAGGGACCTTGTATTTGCTGCAAGTAGAAGTTTCTCTTTGAGAAGAGGTGTGCTCATTGAGAAAGGGTCATCTGGAAGGGAGAAAGGGTTTCTCACTTCAAGATGTCTACCATCCATCATTCCATCCTCTATTGCTTCATGAATGAAGCTTCCATGTGAATGCTCCAATGAGGAATGGTTCCTCTCTTCTTCCTCACTGCTTTGGCACAACACAGTGCAACTTTTTTGCTCAAAATCAACAACATGCAAAGATGTAGATCTCTTCATACAATGTGATGAAATGAAAATAGATGGATTTTTAATCATACCTCAGTGATATGTAGAAGCAAGAGCTTCTTCTGCAACTATGTAGTCTTCCTTCATTAATGAACATGAAGGTTGCTCTTCCAAGGTTGTGACAGTGCTGGTACAAGTCTCCACCATCTCAATCTCCTTGAGATCTTCTTCAATACCCTTCAAGGTCTGGAAAAGGAGCAGGGAGATCTCCTCTTCTGTCATTCTTCCAAGTGGTGGAGCCATTCTCTTGTTTCTTCTGTATAATGCATCCTATTTGTGAGGGTCGGAAGTGCATGGGTCTTCCTCTCCTTCTTGAAAACTTTTGTAGGTCTCACTACAACTTTCTTCTCCTTGAAACCCTCTAGGAGTCTCGGTGCATCTTCTTTCTCTCTTCTGATTTACTTCTTTGGAGAGGCTCTTCTTAGATCTGAATACTAATGGGAGTAAAATCATCCTCTCCATCATTCTGATCTCTGTTTCTTCTCTTCTATTCTCTGATACCGTTGTAAAGTTCCCTTTCCAGGAATATCAAAATTATATTCCAGAGATTGACTACAGGGGCATTTAATGGATATGTCACCTTTGAAAAAAGGATGAGATCTAGAGGCTACTTGGCCATTTTTAGAATATATCTATAGAGCTTGAAAAACTCCTCCTTCAGGGATTCATCACTTTGGCTTGAAGCCACAGGTTGAGCCAAAGATCTTGCTCTAATACCACTGTAATGTTCCAAATCTGGAAATTAAGAAATATTTGACAAAATCTTGATTATTCAGCCTAAAAAAATATCATAAAATATTTTATAATTCAGATCCTTCAGTAAATACAACAGTAGCAACCTTATACAACGTTTTATGGGAAAAAAGGTGGGGAAAAGTGATGATTTTTTCCCTAAAATGAGTGTCTTCAGAAATATGCATAAAAATAAGAGAAATTGTGGGATTTTATTTTATATTAGGTCATGAGGGACCTATGCTCCAAATTTCAGCTCAAAAAAATAAGTCTAGCTAAGTTAAACAGTTCCTCCTCCCAAAACTAGGCTTAAAAACCCTAATTTCCCATGACTTGGAGTATGCAGAAATTACTGAAGCTTCTACAGCGTGATTTTATGAAGGTATTAGATGATTTTATACATGAAAATAATTATGGAAACTTATAATGAGATTCAAATGATTTAGGCTAAGAAAAACAGATCTTTTCATAAAGGAAAGCTCCAAAAGAAGTATTGCAGCACATGAGAAAAGACTGCAGAACTATGACAGTGTTATTTTCAGAAATATGAAGTAGTTTTTTATTGATTTTCATATTTATAACATATCAGAGGAAAAAATTATAGATCTAAATGGGATATATATGAAAAAATTTCTTTTAAGTACATTCCCCTTGGGGATCTCAGCTGAAAGTGAAAGACACTGAATAGATATGAGATCTACAACATGGATCTCCAGTAAAATTTAGGAATTTTTGAAGAATGCATCACATAGTAGATCATATCTGAAATATGACATGGATTGGTTGCCCAATCCACGGATCATCTTAGTGAAGGAAAGAAGCCCTTTCACCGGAGATCTCTCCTCCAAACTGCTAACAAATAAACATTGCAACTCTACCTACAAAATAACGTTGTTGCTGAAGCTAACTGCACTGATGAAGTAATGTACACTTTGGCCTCCTACCAAGATAAGGATCTAGAGCTCAAAATAGCTATTACACTCTTGCCAATGGTTTAGATGACTTCCCCGCTAAAAAGATGCAATAGAACTCTTCAGATTTGAATAGATCTGATTCCACTTGCTACAACTCACATGGACAGCTCAACCCACAACAGGAGCAGCATTGTATATGTAAGGTGAAGCTTGGCCAAAATTCCAGATAGTGGTTTAATGCAGCACAATCTCCTCTAAGAAACCCTCAAGGAAGGAGGAGGAATTCCTAAACAGTAAATTCCTCTCTCTAGCTAAATAGCCAAGAGAGTTTGAGTTGCTTAAGAAATCTCAAAATTGAAATATCATCAACAACCCTCTCCTTGAGTCTTTCCCTTCCTTATATAATATTATGGTTTACAAAACCCTAAACCACCTTCATCCATTTGTCCCTTTTCACATGGAGGATCTCCTCATAGGACTGCGCTGATCATCTAGGAGGTTCATTGTATCTACAATGCTTTATGATTTGGTCTTGTTGACCCGGTCAAATAGCTTGAACCTGTTTCACATACAAGTGGATTTTATTGAGCAAGCCTTGATCTGAAATCTGTTCACATTGGGCATTGATTTATTCTCATGTTTAGGAGTTTTTTTTTGTTTTCCTTTACATTTTATTCATAAAACATAAAAATAAAATGACATTGAGTATTCCTACTAGCTTGGGCTAGTTAGGAATATTACATTTTTATTAAGACATCTTACAAATGTTTTGAATAAAACATATTAACCCCCACTTATAACCATTATTCCAAAGTTTTGAATTGAATAAAACATTTATAAAGTTCAAAAGCTTTAGTCCTTTATACATAAAACATCCACCCCCCCCCCCCCCCCCCGCGCATACTTTATAACCCAAGTCTTTGAAATAAACCAATGTTTTCATAAAGCCTAAACCCTCGCCCCGTATGAATAAAACCCCACCTCTTTATATAATCAAACCTTTACTCGCATATATTTCATAAAGGTTTAAACCTATGTTTTACCTATACGCACACATTTATGAAAGCCCTGGTCCCACACCTTCCCATTCAACGCAACTCCCAGAGCAATCTCAGCCCTTCGCTTTTATCCTTCTCATCCAACGGTTGAAATGCAATCTCGCGTTGAAAACATGCCCGACCACCTGAGCTCCAAAATGCACGCGAAATAGGTGGTTTCACAAAAACTCTTCCCCTCCATGTGGCCTCCATTTATTGGATCATATGGGTTTTGCTCAAATCCTCTTACCACCATAACCCCATGCGATAACCAATGCCCAGTTTTTCCATTTGAATTCCAAAACTATCCTCCCGCCTGATGCGACCTGCATTCAATGCCAAGGGTTAATACAACCGAAATGTTTATTAAACCTTTGTATATGCATTTTTCATTCTTATACCTTCTTTCGTTTAAAAACTATGCCTTCTACATTACCTCTCCCCACTGTATAAACTCTGTTAAAACCCTTGGTTTCTATTTTTATGCCCAAAACCTCTGAAATTTACCAAAGGACACCCATGAAGACTAATTGAGGAGCTGCGTCTTGCGCCAAAAAAGATACTACAGAACCTATCAATTGCCTCAGAGCCATTTTTAAATCATTTTGAAGATTGGAATTGAAGGATGAATTCAAGGATAGAACCATATTATGCCTATTTTTATCCAAGAACCCCTTTCTAAGCCAAAAATACTTCTATAAATAGTCTAAGATTACATAAGTGTACAAAAAACCTAAAAATAGAGTTCTTAAGACCTGAAGGTTAAAATTGCGAGAAAACCCCTGCTATGGATAGAATTCCTTTCACTATATTCCCCATTCCCTAAAAAGCATTATTGGCTTCCCTTGTAGACCTGGATTTAATTAACAAATTGTTTGATTTTTGTAGGTTATTATTAGAATATGGAATTGGGCCAACAGTTTCAATACTAGTTGACAAAATTGTTTGCTCCAAATTCTCACATTTTAATTCAAAAGCTTCATTCAACAAAAAATTTGTATAAAAAGAAAGAATAAAATCAAATCAGAGAGAAATCAGAATGATGAAATGTGCACAGGGAATGGTAAAAGTGAAATCAGAATTCATAATGACAGTGAAAATAGAACAGTTAAAGTGTATCAGGTAAAAGTCAGAGTGAAAGTTAAAAAAAGTTATAGAGCAGTAAAAGTAAAAACAAAGGAAGTAATGGTTAAATAGAGATAAAAATACTTTCACCAAAAATGAAATTTATCCAAAGTGAAAGTAAAAACAGTTAAAAGAACAAAAAGGTTAAATGATGAAAACAGAGCAAGAAGGAACACTTTTGCAGAAATTTCTTGTTTAAGTCATTGTATTGCAGAAATTATTGTGACCAATCCAAGATGAATTTTGCAAAACCAAAGGAGGTTTATGTTCTTAAGATGTCCAAATACAAAAACCTCTCTCACTTTTCTAACAGCCATTATAGGTTTGGAAATATTAAACAATATTGGAAAGCACATTTTGCAGAAACTTCCTGTTAAGTCATCATTTTCCAGAGAACATTGTGGCCAATAAGAAATACATCTTACAAACGTGAAGGAGGTTGTGGTTCCTAAGAGACCCATCTACAAAAACCTATCTCAGTCTGTGCACAAGTATTATATAATGAGAGATACATGCACATATTTACAACCTATTTTTCATACTCTGTAAAACTCTGTTTTACACATCTTTTTGCAGAGCCTATTGTGAACAGTTGGAGCAGAATTTTAGGGAATTGAGAGAGGTTTATATCACCAACATATTCATCTACAATAATTTCTTTCACTTTTTACATATCTATTTCGGATTAATAAATACAAAAGTATCATTGGACCCCAGTTTTGTAGAATTTTTGGAGCAGAATGCACAAAGAAAGGAAACAGTTAGTGACTTCGATGCCTCATCATAAACTAAGAGTTGAGATGAAATTATAATTATCCTCTTTGTCATCACTTATCCATAAAAAAAAGTGCCAAATATATTCATTACTTTTTAGTGTCCTTTACTTAAGTTCTATTTATGTAAAACAATTGGAGATACTTGTAAACCAATCTTGATATTTTTTCAAGATATTATAGTTTAGAATTTGTATAAATACTTCACTCTTTGAAGCATTTTTGTGTGGAATAAAATTGTTGGACTTACAATAGATATTTTTTTTGAACATTGGAGGCTATTGTTTGTTTGTATTCAAAGTAGCAGACTGAACAAGCTGACTGTCATCATAATTCAGGATCCCTGTGATAAGTTGATGAGTGAAGTACTTCCTACTTGTCACTGTTTCCTTTTCTAAGTTTCATGCATTCATTTTATGTTTGTTCTCTCTGAATGTGTAACTACAAAAATTACTATAGGATTATTCAAGTGCTCCCTGTATTTAACTAATTGCCATTTTGATGTTTTCTTCTTATTTCCGGTGCAAAGAATCCTTAATTGCTCCTTCTCCTGTTTGACCTCTTCCTTCTACTTCCATTTTCCAGATCAAAGGATCCTTAAGTGCCCTTTATCCCGATCATGCCACCTCACAAAAAACCACTTTCCCAAATCTCTGAGGGTTATCTATCTTGACCTGAATATATTTGTACCTTTTTGGCCTTCATTTCTAGTGCTGCTAGCTTGCTTTAGACCCCATAGCCCAATGGACAAGTAGATTTCTCTCTATCTTACCTCCAAGTGATTTTTTCCCACCAAACCCTTTAAACCAAAACCAAATTGTACTTTCAACTAGCCTATTATTATAAATCAAAACAAAGTTAAACTTTAAAGAGAGAGCCCTCTCTGAACCCTAGGAAGGGTAGATACTAGAGTTTAAAGTAGGTTTGTGGTTACCTCGGTGAGTTCTCTCTTAAACCTGGAGAAATTACTGAGTGATAACATAATGGAAACCTACTGGGGAAGACCAACATTTTCTTCAGAAATATTTTACAGGTTCAGATCTGATCTATGATGGTGGACAGTGATCAGATGCACAAAGGTTAAAATCATCCACCTGGCAACTCCAAATCAATTTCACAATCAAGAATCCACTGGAGGAATGAACCTCAAAGAAAAATATGGAAAGATCAGGATTTCAACTTGGTTCTTAATCCAATACATTATGTTCTTTCTCATTAAGAAATTTTTTCAATGTATATTGTATTTTATAGAAGATCTTAGATTAGTTTTAATTATTTTCCTTTGAAGATTGTAAGTAGTAATTCTCTTAATCTCTTTGAGAAGCCTTCTTCTGAATCTAATGATGATCATTTTTAAATTAAGAAGCCTCAAATAATCAAGACTAATCTTACAATCCATGTACATAATCCTGTACCATATAAAGTTCCAGATAGATATAAGCCCTTTATTTTACCTCCTATACTCCATGATTTTCCTGATAACTATTACAAACATCTTCCTATATTTGATGGAGAGAATGGTATCTACCCAAAAACATATTCAAGGTTTTGAGAATTATTTGGACCTATTTGAGATTGATGAAGATGATGTTAAAATCAGAATTTTCTCTCTTTCTTTGCAAAATAGAATAAAAATTTGGTTCAAGAAGTTGCCTAATGCAAGCATCTCAAATTTCCAACAGTTTGTTAAATTTTTCCTTTATAGATGGATAATCAAATTTAATCCTTTTGTGATCATAGAAGAATATAATTAGTTATAAAGATATCCAAATGAAACAATACAACAATTTTTTGACAGATTTAATCAAGTTTATTATTCAATGCCATAAAATATTAGACCTCCTCATGATTCATCTCTCTTTCATTATCCAAGTGCTTTTGATCCAAAAATAGAATTTCGGTTAAGAGAAAGAGATCCAGAAACACTTGTACAGATGAAAAAAATTGTAGTTGATGTAAAATTTAATTTGAAAATTTGACAGGAAAAATTGAAAGCAGAAGAAGAAGAGAAGAAAAACATCGCAGAGGTAAAACTTAGCCTTTTGGTAAGAAAACTAGAAGAAAAGATACAGAACATCACCATGAAAGATGATTTTTTTATTCCAGATCATCATGAAGAAATAGAAGAGGTTGATACACATATTCCTGCTAATTCCAATTATCATAGATCAGAAAATGGATTTACAGATCAATATGTGGAAGAAGAATATGCTAATCTAATGTGTATGTTTGATGACATTCCTTCTTTTGATGATTTGCCTAAGTATGATCATTATGATGATAGTTATGTTCTCCAAACTCAAGCTAACTTTATAGAGCAATCAAAAGCTACTATGTGGGATGAGGAAACTTGGTTTTAGCAACCAGAATACAGTATTCAGCTAATGCAAATCAGCTATGAGAGTAAGGAAGAAAGTGCAAAAAATTTGGAAATAAGTGAAGGTTCTTTACCTCTTTGTTTTGCTTCATTTCAGTTCATTAGAGACAACTTTCATACTATCAATAATCATCAGTCTTTAGATATTGTTATGGACAACAAAGAAGATAATGAAACCCTTAATCAGGATATTTTAGTTTCACAATTGCAGTTATCAAATTCCATTGAAACATCTGATCAAATAACACAAGAAAGTTCCATACCACTATGTTTTGAATCATTTCATCTTTTAAAGGAAATTTTGTATAACATCATTAAAGAAAAGGATGAGAAACTTGTTGAAGTTTATGAAGTCATAGGGATTTCCATATCCAATAGATTGCAACCATCCTCACAAGTTTTTCATGATCCAATAGCAGATATGTTGGATAATGAATGCTTTCAAATACTTTCTCCATTAACTAACTATGAGTTTCAGAATCAAGATGATAAATGTTTCAGCAATCAAACATTACAATCAGTACGAATATCATCACAAAGTTTGTAGGGAGATAAAGATGAAAGTAACATTTCAGTTTCATGGCATGGAGGACATCCAGAATAGATGTACAATAGTTTAGATCAGTTAAACATCAGTGTATATATTTTAGAAGATCCTTTTGAAAATTTTCTAGAGTCAACAAAGGAAATAAAGTATTTCCTTATCCTCTCATTTGTTGACAAGTTTATAATAGGTTGCAGAATTATAGTTTTGACAATCAACAAGTACATGCAACAAAATACCTCAATGTATATAATAGCTTAAATGGTTTCATTGGCTGTTTCATTTTACCTAACCAGCAGTTGAACAGCTGATTAGAGTAAGTAGGTAGGATTTCATCTTATTACATTTTTTTAGTTTTCAGCTAGTTTTGACATAATTCATCAAGATTTGAAGCCAAGGAAAAGGCCCTAAGGTCTTGTTGGTTTAGTAGTTTGGTTTGAAGGTTGCAGCACCTTTTAGCCTCAGATCAAATTTAACACTGTTACCGATGAAATAGGTAACCGCACTGTTACTTACTTTTTTTTGGTAGCATAAAAAACACCCGATTTTGAAAAGTGGTGATGCAGAATCACCTTTTTCTTTTTTAGCACATTTTGACACTGTAATATTTTTATTTATGAAGTATGAATATTTGTTTTAAAATGTTAGTGATTTTCATGCTAATTTTGAAACGTATTGATGCAGCATCAGTTTTTTTTTTAGAGCGATGATTTTCATGCTAATGTTGAAACGTATTGATGCAGCATCAACCTTTTTTTTTTAGAGTGGTGATTTTCATGTTGGTAATAAAACACAAAACTTAGATATATATATATATATATATATATATATATATATATATATATATATATATATATATAAACAATAAAAATGTAAAAAATAAAAAAAATTAACTCGTAAAAATAAAAAATTTAAACAAAAATAAATAAATAAAAACAAAAATATTCGAAAATTATATCAAAATAAATGACAAAATTTGAAAAAAAAACACATAATTTAAAGAAAAAAAAAAATTAACAAAAAAAAAATAAAAAATAAAAAACATCAATAACTTTTTTTTCTAAGTTATTAAAAAAATCCATATAATTAAAAAAAAAAATTAAATAGAAAATTTAAAAATAATTTAAATTACAAAATTAAAATTTAGATAAAAAAAATAAATACAAAAAGAAAAAATTAAATTTCAAAATTTAAATTAAAAAAATAATAATAATAAGAAAACAAAAATACAAATTTTAAAATTAACAAAAAAAACAAATTAGAAAAAAAAATAAAAAAATACAAAAAAATAAAAATAAAAATTTAAAATTGAAAAAGAAAATTAAAATAAAAAAATTATAATAAAAAAAACTATCATTAAAAAACAAAAAAAAATGAAAAAAAACCACGTGCAAATAATTAAAAAACAAATATCCATAAATTTACTGTTTTTTTTTTAAGTGAACAATTTATAAATTTTAAAAATGAAAAACCAAATAAACTAAAACATTAAAAAAAAAATAATTAAATTAAAATTTAATAAATTTAATGAATAACTTTTAAATTTTAAAAAATAATTAATCTAAAATATTAAATTCAAAAACAAAATTTAAAAAAAAAAAACAAAAAACAAAAAAATTAAAACAAATTAAATTTAAAATAAAAAATTTGAATTAAGAAATAATAATTTTAAATTTTTTGAATTTAAAATAAAAAATAAAAAAATCAAATCAAATTAAAAAAATATATATTAAAAAGAATAAAAAATAAAATAAAAAGAATTTTTTGATTGTGTATTTAAAATTAGATTTTTTTTAGTTAAACTTAATATTTTCAAATTAATTTGTTTTTTATTTAATTTTTTTATTTTTTTAATTTATTTTTTTCAATTTTTCAATTTTAATTGATTTTTAAAGTTTTTTAACTTTTTATTTTAACAATTTTTTTTTTTCCTCTATATTTAAAATTTATTTTTTATTTCAAAATTTATTTGTTTATTCATTTATTTATTTCAAAATTTATTTGTTTATTCATTTATTTGTTAAAATTTAATATTTTTTTTTTAATTTTATTTAATTTGTTTTTTTAGTATTAACATTTTTTTTAATTTAATAAAATCTAATATATATTTTTTTAATTTAAGTTCATATATATATATATATATATATATTTTATTTTTATAATTTAAATTTAATATATTTTTTAAAATCGTTTTGTTTTTTTAATATATATTTTTTTAAATTTAATATTTTTATTGTATTTTATTTTTATTTTTTATTTTTAATTAATTTTTCATTTTTTTACTTTTAATTTCAATAATGTTTTTTTTTTTAGTTTTAAATTTATTAAAATTTAATATATTTCTTTAAAAAAAAAAATTTATTTTAATTTTTTTTTTTAATTTAATAAACATTTTCTTTTTCTTTTTTAAATTTCATTTCTATATTTTATTTTTTATAATTTCTTTCTTTTTTTAACTGGTTTTTATTTTTAATTTAATACTTTTATTTTGTTTTTATTTTTATTTTTTTTATTTCTATATATTTTGAAATTTTAATCTTTAAATTTTTTTTTATTTTTTCTTAAATTTTATGTTTTTTTAATGTTTGAATTAAAATTTTTATTTTTATTTTTTTTATTTTTTTATTCCTATATATTTTTTAATTTTAAGCTTTATTATGTTTTTATTTTTTAAATTTATTTTTTTTCTTAAATTTTAGGTTTTTTTAATGTTTGAATTTTAAAAATTAAAAAATGTTATTTCTATTTTCAAAAATGTCAAAAATATGACCAAAAAAAAAAAAAAATTGTTATTCCAGCGTCAATTGGTTTTGTTTTGAGGGTTTTTTTTCAATCATTTTTTCAATAAACAATTTTGTTTTTAGCATAATTTTATAAAATGTTGAAATTTGACCTTAAAAAAAAACCAAGTGCATTCTGGAATGCACTTTTTTTGTTTTTGGGGTGTTTTTTCATGTTTTTTGAGTCCTTTTGGGCTAGAGTTCCCGTTTTGAGGTTAGGTTACCTATTTCATCGGTAATAGTGTTATTTCAGTTTGCAGAAAAAGGTGTAAATTTAGTTCAAGATTTTTCAGTCACAACATATGCATGTTTGGGATTGGCCCAATGGATCAGGCTACTAGTCGACGGTGTTCTTGACATCTCACAAGGAGATGCCATCCCCATGTGAAGTCGCTATTAGAGTCCTATAATAATAGGATTCATTATTTTGAATTGACTTTTGATAGTCTTATAAAATATGTACATACCTTGCTTTTTGCAAGTTGTTTTCCCGCATTTTGAAAAAATTGAAAAAAAATAATAATAATCAAAATAATCAAAAAGAGGGTAAAAAGTCTTAAAAGAGAGATTAAAGGACTTAGAAAATATAGAACCCAAAAGAAAAAGATGAAAATAAGACCTGAAATTGAGCAAGTCCAAATGCCACTACCTTTTACTTTTCTACAAAATAAATAATTATGGCAGAGTGTCAATAAATGCCATAATACATGATGAGTTAAACTATTTAATCTTGACTTGTCATGTTTTCAATTTCATGTTTTAGATAGAGAATACAGATTTTCAAACAATTTAATCCTCACAAATCAGTAGATAGGTAGAGAATAATGAGGAGCTAAACAGTTTAATTTGAGCCCTTGAATGAAATAAGGTAGATTTAGATAGTTTATGCTTTAAAAGAATAAATGTTTCAAGGTTGCAAGCCTAAATGCACCTGCCAAATGAAGAAAAAATGTCAGATTAAGGCTAGGTAGGTAGAAAGAAGTGGAGAAAGCATGTAATAATGAATCATCAGGAAAAATCAATAATTTCCCATCCCCCATAAGTATTCAGTATTCTAAACTATCATTTAAACAGGCTCAGAGCATTTCTCTGACTTTTTTTGGGACCGGACCCAAGGCTCGATGACTGACTAGTCGAAAATATTGAGTTCTTATGTTAAATCCCCATTTATCATCATTCAACCTTCATTCATACATTTTAACCTCTTTTCCTAAGTAAATAAATATTCTTACTTAGCGAAGATTAAAATCCCATATAATTAACTTCATCCCTTCAGAAGCATTGATAAAACCCTCAAAATTACATTTATCCTAAGTATTGGTGAAATAATATAAAGATGAGCAATGCTTTGCTTTTTACACTTTACTTAGAGATTTTATGTATTTTTTTTTACACTACACTACCCTTTCATATTAACTTTTAACATATTTTATTAAATTTCTAAGTATTACCCTATCCTACTGATTAATTCCCTCTATTTAAAAATACCCCAAAAAAACCCACTATTACAATGATTTAGACCAAAGTTTATTATCCATGTGCTCAATTAAAAACCCAAATTATACACCCTTTGGTCTAAACTATCCTTAAATAAATATCCCACCCCTATGGTCTTTAAACTATTCAAAAAAGGTTTAAATACTATATAATAAAATAAATCATGCCCATTATGTTTTTATTAAGACATCTTACAAATGTTTTGAATAAAACATATTAACCCCCGCTTATAACCATTATTCCAAAGTTTTAAATCGAATAAAGCATTTATAAAGTTCATAAGCTTTAGTCCCTTATACATAAAACACCCCCCCCCCCTCCCGGCATACTTTATAACCCAAGTCTTTGAAATAAACCAATGTTTTCATAAATACTAAACCCTCGCCCCGTATGAATAAAACCCTGCCTTTTTATATAATCAAACCTTTACCCGCATGTATTTCATAAAGGTTAAACCTATGTTTTACCTATACGTGCGCATATATGAAATCCCTGGTCCCACACCTTCCCATTCAGCGCAACTCCCAGAGCAATCTCAGCCCTTCGCTTTTATCCTTCTCATCCAACGGTTGAAACGCGATCTCACGTTGAAAACATCCTCGACCACCCAAGCTCCAAAATGCACGCGAAATAGGTGGTTTCGCGAAAACTCCTCCCCTCCACGTGGCCTCCATTTATTGGATCGCGTGGGTTTTTCTCAAATCTGCTTACCACCATAACCCCGCACGATAACCACTGCCTGGTTTTTCCATTTGAATTTTGAAACTACCCTCTCGCCTGATGTAACGTGCATTCAATGCCAAGGGTTAATATAATCGAAATGTTTATTAAACCTTTGTATATGCATTTTTCATTCTTCTATCTTATTTCTTTTAAAACCTATGCCTTCTACATTACCTATCCCCACCATATAAACTCTGTTAAAACCCCTGGTTGCCATTTTTATGGCTGAAACCTCTGAAATTTACCAAAGGACATCTGTGAAGACTGATTAAGGAACTACTTCTTGCACCAGAAAAGATACTGCAGAACCTATCAAATGCCTCAAATCCATTTTTAAATCATTTTGAAGATTGGAATTGAAGGATGAATTCAAGGATAGAACCATATTATGCCTATTTTTATCCAAGAACTCTTTCCTAAGCCAAAAATACTTCTATAAACAGTCTAATCTTACATAAGTGTACAAAAAACCTAAAAACAGAGTTCCTAAGACCTGAAGGTTAAATTTGCGAGAAAACCCCTGTTATGGCTAGACCTCCTTTCACTATATTCCCTGTTCCCTAAAAAGCATTATTGTCTTCCTTTGTAGACTTAGATTTAATTAACAAATTGTTTGATTTTTGCAGGTTATTATCAGAATATGGAATTGGGCCAACAGTTTCAATACTAGTTGACAAAAAATTTTGCTCCAAATTCTCATATTTTAATTCAAAAGCTTCATTCAACAAATAGTTTGTATACAAAGAAAGAATAAAATCAAGTTAGAGAGAGATCAGAATGATGAAATGTGCACAGTGAATGGTAAAAGTGAAATCTTAATTCACAATGATAGTGAAAACAAAACAGTCAACGAGCATCAGAGTTAAAGTGTATCAGGTAAAAGTCGGAGTGAAAGTTAAACAAAGTTACATAGCAGTCAAGGTAAAACAGTAAAATTAAAAACAGAGGCAGTAATGGTTAAATAGAGATGAAAATACTTTCACCAAAAATGAAATTTATCCAAAGTGAAAGTAAAAATAGTTAAAAGAACAAAAAGGTTAAAAGATGAAAACAGAGCAAGAAGGAACATTTTTACAAAAAATTTCTGTTTAAGTCATTGTTTTGCGGAAACTATTGTGACAAATCCAAGATGAATTTTTCAAAACCAAAGGAGTCTTATTTTCTTAAGATGTCCAACTACAAACAACTCTCTCACTTTTCTAATAGCCATTATCAGTTTGGAAATATTAAACAATATTGGAAAGCACTTTTTGCAGAAAATTCCTGTTAAGTCATAATTTTGCAGAGAAGATTGTGGCCAATAATAAATACATCTTACAAAACTAAAGAATTTATTTGTTCCTAAGAGACCCATATACAAAAACCTATCTCAATTTTTTCACAGGTATTACATAATGAGAGATACATGCACATCTTTACAGCCTATTGTTCAGACTCTATAAAACTCAGTTTTACACATCTTTGTGCAGAGCCTATTTTGAACATATCAAGCATAATTTTAGGGAACTAAGAGAGTTTTATCTCACCAACATATGCATATACAATAACCTCTTTCACTTTTTACATATATATTTCTCATTGAGAAATACAAAAGTATCATTGGAACCCAATTTTGCAGAATTTCTGGAGCATAATGCACAAAGAAAGGAAACAGTTAGTGACTTGGATGCCTCATCATCAACTAAGACTTGAGATCAAATTCGAATTCTCCTCTTTGTCATCACCTATCCATAAAAAATAGTGCCAAATAGATGCATTAGTTTTGAGTGTCCTTTACTTAAGTTATATTTATGTAAAACAGTTGGAGATATTTGTAAACCAATATTGATATTTTTTCAAGATATTCTAGTTTAGAATTTGTATAAATACTTCACTCTTTGAAGTATTTTTGTGTTGAATAAAATTTCTGGAATTACTATAGACATTTTCTTTGAACATTGGAGGCTATTGTGTGTTTGAATTCGAAGTAGCAGACTGGACAAGCTGACTGGCATCATAATTCAGGATCCCTATGATAAGCTGATGAGTGAAATACTTCCTACTTGTCACTATTTCCTTTTCTAAGTTTCATGCATTCATTTTATGTTTGTTCTCTCTGAATGTGTAACTAGGAGTATTACTACAGGATTAGTCAAGTGCTCCCTATCTTTAACTAGTTGCCATTTTAATTTTTTCTTCTGATTTCTGGTGCAAGGAACCCTTAATTTCTCCTTCTCCCGTTTGACCTTTGCCTTCTACTTCCATTTTCTGGATCAAAGGATCCTTAAGTGCCCTTTATTCCGATCATACCACCTCACAAAAAACCACTTTCCCAAATATCTAAGGGTTATCTATCTTTCCCTGAATGTATTTGTACCTTTTTGGCCTTGATTTCTAGTGCTGCTAGCTTGATTTAGACCCCATAGCCCAATGAACAAGTAGATTTCTCTCTATCTTACCTCCAAGTGATTTTTTCCCACCAAACACTTTAAACCAAAACCAAATTGTACTTTCATAACTAGCCTAGTATTATAAATCAAAACAAAGTTAAAATTTAAAGAGAGAGCCCTCTCTGAACCCTAGGAAGGCTAGATCCTAGAGTTTAAAGTAGGTTTGTGGTTATCTCGGTGAGTTCTCTCTTGAACCTAGAGAAATTATTGAGTGATAAAAGGAATCACCTTAAACACTCTAATTAAGAAGGATGTATTCTCTCTGGAAGATTTTGAGTCTGGGATTAATAAGCTCGCTAATGGGAAAGCTAAATATATTGAAGGATAGCAAGCTCATATTCTAAAAATGGGAAGATCTATCCTCATTACTCATATCTACAAGCTTCTCAATTTAGTTGTAAAGCATGGCTTCCCTTAGATTTGGACGCAAAGCCTTATTGTTCCTATCTTTAAAAATGGGGATAAAATCATTCCTTCTTAACTACAGGACCATTGTGATTAGTCACATCCTAGCCAAGATTTATGGGCTCATTTTGGAAAAGAAGATTATCCTTTGTCTTGAAAGCCAGGGGAAAAGAGCTAAAGGACAAGTTGGTTTTAGGATACATATCTCAACTATCGACCATCTTTTCACTCTCAGAATCATTGCAGAGGAATGTCGCAATAGTAAAATTGATCTCTTCTATTGTTTTTTGGACTTTAGAAAAGATTTCGACATTATTCCTTGAGATAAGCTTTGGGAGGGACTTGAAGATATCATGGTTCCTCTTGAACTAAGGATTTTGGTAATCCACCTGTATGAGACTGTCACTGCCAAGCTCAATACCAAAAAAGGGTGGTCTAAAGACATTACATGAAATATCAAAGTTAAGCAAGGGTGTTCCCTATCCCCTACCCTTTTTTGCATATACATCGATAATCTAGAGGAATGTCTAGAAATTGTGGGATGCAAGGGCACTGAGCTTGCTGGTGTAATCATTACTCTTCTCCTTTATGTTGATGATATCATTCTTCTTGAAAAATTCCATGATGACCTAAACAAGAAGCTTAATAATCTTCATGTCTACTGCTCCAAGATGAGTATGATTGTTAATAGCGAGGAGACTAAATTCATGATCATTAAATCCAAAAATATCACCCATGGTATTTTCGTTTATAATAACCAGTGCTTAGAACATGTTTATTCTTATAAATATTTGGGTATTGACTTTCCTCATCAACTCAACTGGAATTACAACATCGAGAAAAGGATTAGAGGTTGGAAAGCTTATTATGAGTTTGAAAACAATTGTAAGTCGGTCGATCTTTTCATTTGGAGTAAAAATAGGCTCCTCTTCGAGACTTTGGTCACCCCTTTTGTCTTATACAGGTGTGAAGTCTGGGGTTGCAGTATATCCAGATAGTCATGGAGGGAGATTGGGATGATTCAAAAGAAATTAATAACCTACAACCTTAAGATCAAGGGAAATACTCCCTATCTTATACTCTTGATCGAAACTGGTCTGCCCCCATTGAAAGTATGACAATGTTTAGATATCGTATGTATAAGAAGAAGCTTTACAGCATGGAATCCAAAAGGCTCCTAAAAATTGCTTCTAACTTTAGTGAAAACTCCTACCTTCACCTCAAGTGCCAGAGTAATAAGGATGCCTAGTCTTGGCTCAACCATTAGGGAATTAAGGAGAAGATCATTATTGGAATAAAAGATAGTATCAAAGATACTATTACCTCCAAGTTTAAGGACAAGTTGTGGGAGGATAAGGAGCTAGAGAGTAAAAGGAAGCTAATATACTATAAGGAGGTGATAACCCCACCCTTGATAACGAGATTTATATATTTTTGTTGACCAGCACTAAGAACTAATTCTTATGAGCTTCGAAGTGAGACCAGGCGGAGGTCTATTCCCAAGACTCCCTGGAATGATAGAATCTATCAAATTTGTGATACTAAGAAGGTGGAAGATGAAAATCACTTCATTTTGGATTTCTTGATTCTTACTCACATCCGCTTTCGATTTCCTAACATCTACCACACTTATAATCTTATTGACTTAATAATCTAGCCCATCTATAGAAATATTGGAGTGCTTCTTTCCCTTCTCTCTAATCATAGAAAAAATATTTTAAAGAATGACACTTAGATTCTTTTTCTTTTTCTTTTCTAGAGGTCCGATAGGCTGCATTGGTCTTATTGGGCATTAATCATCATCATCACTATATATATATATATATATATATATATATATATATATATATATAATTTTGATTACTTTATCTTACTATATAAAGTCTCATGTAAAATAAAGGTGAAAATTGAAGTGTTTTATTTATGGTTGACATTGATTTTTAAATTTATTTATTTTTTAAATAACATTACGCACAATATGTCTTACATATAACCCGGATGCGGGTGAGCTGTCAAACACTGACAGCTGCCTCATTAATGAGGAGATTTATGCATAACAGGAGTAGATGGAAGGATGCATGGAAGCGACGTGAAAGAGAGGGTAATAATCAGTTAAAAGGACAAGATAATAACAAAGGCCCTCATTCCAACCGTAGCATGAAGATTAGGGTGTTAAATTCCATGAATGCCATCCAGGGGAGGTTGCTTCTACACACTCAAGCCATTATAATGGGCACTCCCAAGCACGCAATAAGCTGCTATATCTTCTGGTGCATCCCCATGAATATCATTAGCCATTAAACTCAATATTCTCCCTAGAACGCCTTGTTCTGTCCCCATCTGACTCAAGTTATGCTACTTAGGATTCCTAGAGTGAGATAATCATGTCGTCGTAGCTAGCAGGGATGAAGAGCACAAAGTGCCTCTAGCAAATATATTGAGGAAGACAATGCTCCCATGCATCTTTAGGACAATTTTGAGGCAGGGATTCACAACCACATCTGGGAATTGGTCAATCAGGTGGAGGAGGAGCATCACCAAACCACGAATTATCATAGCGAGACAAAAATTTCTTAGTACTGGAATATGAAAAACATATTTTCCTGGTCGCTCTGGCAAAGGAAACTAGCTACAGAGCACATCAACGGACTCATGCCCAAAGGATACTTTTCCTCTCTCATGGCCACTCAGATTTGGGATGCCATGGCTCATGATAGGGAAATTTCTTTCCCAATTGGGGGAAGGCAAGAGGTTGAGCTACTTCACATCCTACCACAGGAAATTTTGGAGCTCACCTCCTTATTGAGTCTTAAAAGAAGTTGGGAGGGTGATGAGGACATGACCCACCCTCACAGCAAGGACTGGTGCAAATCCACCACCCCTAGACACCAGCCCTAGCAATACTTCAAGATTCGCAAGGGTTATGAGAGTTAGTTCATCCACTCATTTCACAGCATAAACAACGTTGATCCCCCTTAAGGGTATCAAGTTCACTCTTTGTCGGATGGGGAGCGAGCTGCAATAGTCACACCATCTCAGACTTTCAATCAGCCTCTGACAGCAACCCCTCCTCAACGAGACATTCAATAGGCGGACAAGGCCAAGACACATACCCCAACGGATAGAGCTAGTCTTATGTCACCCTCTTCTTTGTATACTTGCTAGATTGAGGAGGAAATCCTGACTAAAGCTAGATCTTAGAAGGTTTTTATGGTTTTTTGTTGTTACTCTGGTTTGGGACTTAGCCCTTTTTTTTCTAATAACTCTTTATTTTTTGTGCCAACAATGATCAACAAAAAACTTAAGATACTGGGGTGGTAGGGTTGGTTTCCCTCTATTGGGAAGCCCACCACCTCCCTGCACGACTGTATTTTATCTTTGTATTTTTTTGTACCACTAATAGATGAATAGAATGTCATTTTACAAAAAAAAAAAAAAAAAAAACTTTTGCGTATATATATAAATGTAACATTACGTGACAACATTTCCCTCATGTATTGGGTTGTGACAACGTCTTTCTCTTGTAGTATACTGTTGAGCGCCTCTCAGTGCAATAAAAAATATATTTAATCAATTTAATTATAAAAAATTATATATATTAATAAAAAATAACACACACCCATATATATATATATATATATATATAAACATATATTTTAAATTGCATATATGTTAATATAAAAAATTATAGTTAATCATATTTCATTTTTGCTGATAACATTCAACAATACAATATTTTATCAGTTGTTTTATTTTTGTGATGAAATCATTGTCTTTATTATTTTTTAGTTTAATTAAGTTATATTTAATCTAAGTGGAGGTACTAGCTACTATGTAACCCTTGTTATTTTTAATGACAAAATCCCCATGAAAAGACCTAAGGCACTGGAATTCTACAAATTAACAAATTAAAGTGAATTTTTTAAAAATATTTGGCAGATTTTGATTAAAATTAATGAAAAAAATACTCTGAAAAAAGGTCATTTTGTCTATAAGTTAGATTATATATATAATAATATTTTTAATTATGGATATTCACTACCCCTTTCTTTTAGACATTCTTAATCTGTAAATATGCTTTGTTACACTAACATAGCTTATCAATACAACATGTCAAAAAAACCATAACTCATTACATATGACCCTTGTTCATATGACATTTCTTTTTATTAATGAATTTAATTAAAAATGGAAAAATGTATAAATAATTTGATTTGTGGATACTATTAAGAATATTATAGAACATTTTATAGAGGTTGAATCTCTCCCATCTACCTAATAATTATTGATAATTAAATTAAAATTCTGGAAGCTCTATTCAAAAATAGAGATACCTATCGACATAATGAAATCCGATAACGAAATCCTAAGTGTATCAATTTATTTTTTGAATTTAAGTTCCTTTTATACTTTAAAAAATACGTTTTTGAATTTTTATTTTTGTGGTTCTGTAAATTTTTATGGTTAATTGTAATGTACTTAAGTTTTGTTTTATAAAGTAAAATATATAAAAATTTACAAAAAAATTATATATATATATATATATATATATATATATATATATATATATATATATACTATTATTTAAATTTTTGTAAGTCAACGATCTATTCATTCTTCAGAAAATAAGTACATCATAAGCAAAATGCAGGCAGTCTCACTCTGACTAGGTTTGTTGATTACCACATGCAACATGTGACAAAAAAACAAAATGGAAACTAAAGACGTCATCCATAACCGAGAAGGCCAAAGGCACTAGAAGACATATAACACAAAGAGAACACCTGTAACCATGTTAATCATCTGATGTGATTGAGGTTGGGTTGTCTGGGGTTATTTCGAAGGAGGCGGAGGGTGAAAAGAGCATTGGGCATGCTCTTCAAGGTGATGCATCTAGGACTCCACCTTCTCCACCTTGTCAGTTAACAATTTTTTTCCTTTCCAGAACACCACAACTTTTTCTCGAACATCGCACTGAAATTAGTGCATTTTTTTCCAAGTAGTAATGAAGTAACCATGTTCCTCCCGAGGTTTCTGGTCCATTGTTTCCAACTACTCCAGCAGGGATTGAATCAACTCTCTACAATATCCAAACATCATTGATGAATTTCCCTCGAACTAGAAACCATACATCCTACACTCTCTCATCCTCGCATGCTGTTGTGATGTCTTTCCCCACCCCTCCGCTGAGGTTGTGGTGTTTGACCCCTATGCCCATTCATCGAGCCACCACACACCCTAGACACAATCTGCCTCCAGCACCCTATCGTCTTTCCACCCCGATGAGCGGCTGAAGTCTCCACTTCCATTGACATTGGTTGCAATTGAACTTCCCTTTCTCCTCATCCAATTGAGTTTGGCTTCACTCAGAAGGAGGGTTGTCCATGTCGTGAAGCTAGGAAAATGTTCATAGGACTAACGACTTCTTAAAAAATGCAATCGACAGGGACACAGATAACACTGACATCCTTCAAGGCTCGCCCTTCCCTCACCTAATTCCTCAAATTTGAGCCACCCATATGGGGTTGTGTATTCACGCCACCCCAAGTGAATCGGTGTTGAATGACTACAAGTATCCCACCACCCCATAAATATCTCCACCATAGTCTTGAGCACAAAAATTGCCTATAATTTAGCTCATCCAGAAACGAGAGGTCTAGGGGGGGCGCCCAATTTCCCAATACACACTGATAAGAACCCTCCCAAATACATCAAAACAAAGAGAAAACTTCAACCTCCAAGAACCACTATCCTTTCATCCATGAAAATGTAGAAGGTCGCACACCAAATAACAAGGCATCCCAATTACGAACCCAGAAATCAGAGAGGGACCGCCACAAACAAAACCTCCACCACTCCCAAGCATAACGTAATATTCCAAAAAAGGGAAAACAGGAATATTGAGCATAAAACTGGAAATTGCAGTGAATATCAACACATAAAAATATGAGAAAATCATAGATCCATGCCATTATGTATAATAGCAAAAAATAAGTACAATTCCTTGATGAAAAGGTCACTCAAGCTAGGCAAACAAGCCTCCCATGATCCAATACATCAAAATATGAAATATCGCTAATACATAAAATGTCAAAATGCCCTGACTACACAGTCCCAGAGGAATAAATGTAACTAGAAAATAGAAATACAAATATCTAGTGATAGAGTGCTCATAAAATGTTGGTATCAGAGATCTAGGCTCTCAAAAACCATTCCAAGACAACCCAGAAAGCGTTTTCAGAAATACACTATATGAAAAATGAAACCCTAGGGATGAATAATGCTCTGGAACTCAATGAATTTAGGGAGGTGACTGATATGACAAGAAAATATCTATAACTCCTCCCAATGAAAGGTTTCTCCCTCCACTAGGAAACTAGCTCACAAAATGGGTCTCTCAACCCTCCACTGCAACTGCCCTACAAAATAACGTAGTTTCTGAAGGATACTGCACTGTGGTAGATGGATGAAGCTTGGCCTGATGCTAGATGGTGGAATGAAGCTGAATGTACCTCTCCTGAGTGGGCACTCGAATTCCCCTAAGGATGAGGGTGGGATTTCCACCCAGAAACACCCTTGTGCTAAACAGCATCGCAAACTTCACTAAACAACGGAAGCGTGTAGAAATTCATAAAATACCAATACATAAACAATAATAAGAATACCTTCTATGGTTTCCATCCCCTTCCTTATATTCTTGGTGATCCTCCTCACCCTTGGTCCCACTCATTAAATATGCTACTCCCATGTATACACTCCTCCATCATAACTGTGTTGTCCTCCACTATCTCCACTCTCTCCATGGTAGCGTTGTTGATTTGGTCAGCCTTGACCACATCCACATGCATTGACCCCATTCACACTAAGGGTTGCTTCATTTCATCTAGCTACACTGATCCACCTTCACACTAGAAGTGGTTTTGTTCCTACTAAAGAGATTTAAGGGTCTCTCTACCAACTTATTCATCTAAATTATGAATAAAAGAAATATTTAATATTCCAACTAGATAAAAAATAATCAGGAATATTATAGTCCTCCCCTCCCAAATTTTTCTTGCCCTCAAGCAACTACAAAGACGAATGCTACAAAATCTTCTCTCCTTCCCAAGTGGCATCCTCATCTGGTAGATTCCTCCATCGAATCAGATATTATTTAATCAATATGTTCCTTATTTGCCTCTCCTAAGTGTCCAAGATAGCTTCCAGTTGTAAAACTAGATGGTCCTCATCATCAATAGGTGGGATATCCATGGTGGCAACCACATGTTGTCCAATGGCCTTCTTGAGGCATGAGACATGAAAAATGTTATGGATCTTACTCCCAATGGTGAGCTCCAACTTATATGCAACCTGTATGGCCCATAGAACTAGGGCTTAAGCTTCTCAACCCCCTTCTCCTTCAGTGTAGACTTCCTGTAAGTCTGAAGATGGAGATAGACTAAATCATCAACCTCAAACTACCTCTCTATTCGACTACGGTCTGCATACAACTTCTGTTGATTCTGGGTTGTAGCAATGTTTTCCTTGAGAGCATAGAGTATATCCTAACTCTCTTGGATCCACTCCTTAGATCTAGGAGCCTTGCTTGATCCAAACATAACATCAACAAATGATAGAGCATCATACCCATAAAGAACCCGAAATGGATACATGCTAATGGACATATGAAATGTTGTGTTGTAGCAATATTATCCCAAGTGGAGCCAGCGCACCCATGCCCTTTTCTACCCCGAAACAAAGTTTGACAAGTAACCTTCCAGCCACTTGTTTACTATCTTTATCTATCCATCGGTCTGAGGGTGATAATTGGTATTCAATGTCAACTCAGTACCCACTAACCAAAAAATCTCCTACCAAAATCCACCCATGAAGCAGCTATCTCTATCACTGACTATGGTCTTAGGAAGACCATGGAGTCTGAAAACATCTCTAAAGAAGAGATCAGCTACCTGTGAAGCAGTATATCGTGCATAAATAGCAAAGAAATGTGAATACTTTGTTATTCAATCAACAACTACAAAGATATAGTCTTTACCCTGTACTGCTGGTAAACAGATGATGAAGTCCATCGAAATACTCTCCCATTTTCCTTTCAAAATAGGGAGTTGTTGCAACAACCCTGCAGGATGGTTGTTCTCTCCTTTGTTCTGCTAGAAAACTACGCACTCCTTGATGTGTTGAAGCACATCCTCCTTGAGACCCTTCCTTGAGAATCTCTCTCGAATGGCCTGATATGTCTTGGTGAATCCTTAATGGCCTGAAAGTGGTGAATCATGTGCCACATGGAAAATCTTCTCCTTGAGTCTAGAATCTCTAGTCAAGAAGATTCAGTCCCAGTAATAGATGATCTAATCCATCACTCTAAACCTCTTATCGGTCACCTGTCCATCTAGGATCTCATAGGTAAAGCGTTCTTTGGAATACTTTACCAACAGTTGGGCCTTCCAATCTATATTGACACTCATCAATGACAGCGTTGCTGGTCTCCATGATAGGGAATCTGCTATCACATTACTCTTCCCCTTGAAATATTCAATGTCAAAGTCATATGCTTGGATTTTACTAACCCATTTCTACTACCTCTCTTTCAATTGCTTTTTCTTAAGGAAAAACTAAAGACTATTGTGATCAGTCTTCCCTTGGAATCTATTTCCCACCAAATATTGTCGAAACTTGGCTAATGCATGCATGATAGCCAACTTTTCCTTATCATATATAGAGTACAACCTCTCATGAGGCAACAACTTCTGACTCTCAAAAGCTATGGGGTGGCCCCCCTGCATCTCCATTTCCCTCCCTCGAAGAATCAAATTCCAACACAAAGGGCTGGGTAAAATCAGGTAATACCAACACCAGGAAACTTCTCATCACCTCCTTGAGCCTATCAAAGGCCCTCTACATTTTGTCTGTACAACTAAAGGCTCCCTTCCTAGTCAAATCTGCAAGTGTTGCTGCTAGTTGAGAGAACCCTTTGACAAACTTCCAGTAGTAGGTGCAGATTCCTACAAACCCCCAAAGTTCGGTTACATTCTTTGGCTCGGGCCAATCTCGAATAGCACGAATCTTATCCTCATGAACTCTCACTCCATATACTTCAATGATGTGGCCTAGATAGATCATATTTTTGAGACCAAACTCACACTTGGAGAGCTTAGCATAGAATTGTTGCTCCTCAATAATGTGTAATACTATCTCAACATGTTGCAAATGCTCCTCCCATGTGCAGTTGTAAATAAGAATGTAATCAAAGAAAACCAACAAAAACTTCCTCAGTTGACCATGGAAGATGTCGTTCATGCAAGATTGAAAAGTAGCCGGAGCATTGGTTAACCCAAAGGGCATTACCAAGATCTCAAAGTGGCCGTAATGGCATCTAAATGCAGTCTTATGGATATCTTGATCCCTCACCCTGATTTGATGGTACCTCGACCTCAAATAAATCTTTGAAAAGTACTTTGATCCCATTATCTCATCTATCATCTCATAGATCCTAGGAATTGGGTGCCTATTCATCATTTTTTTCTTATTCAAAGCTCAATAGTCAATGTATATCCTCAATGTGCCATTCTTCTTCTTTACCAAGACCACAAAAGAAGAAAAAGGACTCGTGTTGGGTCAGATATTTCCTAAAGCCAAGAGCTCCTGAATGGCATTTTCAATCTCATCCCTGTAGGTTTTGGGATGCATATAGGGGTGTGGTGATCACTACTTGGATTCCCTGCTCCAACTCAATAGTGTGCTCAAATCCCCCTTCAGGTGGCCTCCCTGGTGGTATATCTCCAAATACAGTAGAATAACAGTCAAGAATAGACTGCACATCTGGGTTTACTGGTGCACCCTTGCCTTCTACCTCTAACATACACAGTTCCACTGCCCACTCTATGTCTCCTCTACGCAAATCAGACTCCATCCTGTGTGCTAAGAAAATCTGGGGTGGATAGGTGTGCATGCCCTTGGTATTTAGGTTCTTACTGCTCTCCTTATATGTTCATTCCATATCCAAGATCTCCCAATCTTTGGTGACCTTCCCCAAAGTGATCAACCACTGACCACCCAATATCACATTAGTGTCCAGACTATAAACCACAAATAAGTTGTCTACCAATGTGTAAGTCCCTAAAGTGATAGTCAGTACTGGAACATACTTGACACACTGCATGGTTATAACTCCTAGAACCAAGACTGAGAATCCTTCAAAATCATCTACGAGAATGCCTCTCCTCTGCACTAACTGAGTATCAATAAATTTGTGGGTATCCCCACTGTCTATCAACATCGACACTCTCTGCCCTTGAACAGTGCCTCGGAACCTCAATGTTAGATAGTTGGGAACTCCCCGCAAAGCTACAAGGGCTCCTCTAGTTGGAGCAAATGCTCCCTTCACACCTCTTGGTGGTGGTGCAACTCCTCCTGATGTTAGAGCACTGGTATCCTCCTTTAAGTATTTTTCTCCCTCTTCTTCATCATCAAAAAATACCTCAATATAATGTGCCTTCCTAGCAGCACATTGGTGCCCTGGTGCCCATGGTTCTTGGCAAGTGAAGCAGAGTTTTCTCCTCCTTAGATCTCCATATACATCATCACCAACAGATCCATTTTCTTGGTTCTCCTTTGAGGTAGGAACCTTCACATATTTCTCCTTTGCTTGAGAGGATAAATTTTGTTGTAATGGGGTTTTTTCCCTTGGCAAAGCATGTTGCAAATCTCTAGCTCTCTCAATAGCCTCTTGGAGCATAGCTGGTCTAGTGGATTTTACCAATCCATGCAAAGGCTCTGCTAGCCCATCAATAAACTTATATACTCTCCTAGCTGCAGATAGATCAGACACCATAACGGAGATTTTTAGAAATTCAGAGATATAAGTCTCTACATCTCATGTTTTCTTGAGCTTAGCTAGATCAAAAAAATGTGCTTCTGTAGTTCTGCAGCCAAATATTTCCACCAACCTCTAGGTAAATTCTTCATAAGAAATGACACTAGCATGCCCTAGTGTATATAGGCCATGAAACCACCACTCATGTGCTTCACCTTCAAGGTGCAGTGTTGCTATTTAAATGGTCTCCATCTCTAAACTCGGTTCAGCTGAAAATAGGTATCCAATTTCTCTACCCAATCCTTGGTTGTACACTTGGGTGATCCATCAAAAGAGGGCAGAAATAATCTACCCATAGTATGTTGCAAATCATTGTTATGCATGTACCCTCCACCTCTATCATGATTGTTGTGTATTCTATTATCCTTAATCTAACAAAACTCTCGGAATTTTAGGTGCTCCTTGAACCTCTGAGATTGAGATTCATACTCTAAGAAATAATCCCCAAGAGTTTCCTCCTTTTTTGGTCCTCCTACTTCATTTCCTATTGCTAGGAATGTAGGAATGGTGGAGCGTTGTGAAGCAGTTTGTAATGTTGGTTGCTCACACAGATAATGTGAGGTGCTGGAACTCTCTCCATGTTTAGACCCTCTAGGGGATTCCTTTTGTCTTTCTAACCTCATCTACTTGATTTCTTTGGAAATATTCTACATGGTCTAGAGAAGAATTTTTGGAAATGATCTTTCCTCCATTTCTATAGATGTTATAGATGCAGTGCCCCATAGGTTGAGCCAAGATTATTCTCTAATACCACTGTAATATTTAAAAATAGGAAAAACAACAATATTGAACATAAAACGGGAAATTGAAGTGAATATCAACACATCAAAACAGATCAAATCATAGATCCATTCCATTATGTATAATAGCATAAAATAAGTACAATGTCTTGAGGAAAAGGTCACTGTAGCTAGGCAAACAAGCCTCCCATAATCCAATACATCAAAATATGAAATACTACTAATACATAAAATGTCGGAATTCCATGACTGCGTAGTCCAAGAGGGAATAACTACAACTAGAAAATATAAATACAAATATTTGATGATAGAGTTCTCAGAAAATGTTGGGATCATAGATCTAGGCTCTCAAGCACCATTCCAAGACAACCCAGAAAGGGTTTCTGGAAATACACTATATGAAAAATACAACCCTAGGGATGAATAATGCTCTAGAACTCAATGACTGTAGGGAGGTGGCTGATATGAAAATAAAATAGCTTAAACTCCTCCCAATAGATCCTCCCAATGAAAATTTTCTCCCTCCACTAAGAAACTAGCTCACAAAATGGGTCTCTCAACCCTCCAATGCAACTGCCCTTCAAAATAACGTAGTTTCTAAAAGAGATTACGCTATGGTAGATGGTTGAAGCTTAGCCTGATTCCAAATGGTGGAATGAAGCTCAATGTACCTCTCCTGAGTGGGAACTTGAAGTCCCTCGAGGATGAGGGTGGGAATTCTGCCCGGAAACACCCTTGTGCTAAAAAGCATAGCAGACTCTGCTAAACAACTAAAGCGTGCAGTAAATCATGAAAGACCAAGACATAAAAAATAATTAGAATGCCTTATATGGCTACCATCCCCTTCCTTATATTCTTGGTGAGCTTCCTCACCCTTGGTCCCACTCACTAAAGATGTTACTCCCATGCATACACTCCTCCAATGATAACTGTGTTGTCCTCCACTATCTCCACTCTCTCCATGGCAGCGCTATTGATTTGGTCATCCTTGACCCCATCCACAGGCATTGACCCCATTCACACTAAGGGTTGCTTTATTTCATCTATCTACATTGATCCACCTTCACACTAGAAGTGGTTTTATTCCTACTAAAGAGATTTAAGGGTCTCTCTACGCACTTATTCATCTAAGTTTTGAACAAAAGCAAAATTTAATATTCCAACTAACTAAAATATAATTAGGAATATTACACAGAGATCCTTCTGCGCTACCCGCTTCTACCCCCAAAGGACCAGTAACAAAAAGCAGCAAATTTCAACACACCAGAACCTCTAAATGGTCAGCTCCTCCAAAAACCACACCTTTCGCTTGCACAGAAACATTGAATGTCACGCCCTGAACAGGAAAGTTACCAACTTACAAATCCAAAAGCTAGGGAAGGAGCACCATTGCTAGGGTTGTCACCTTTCCCATATAAACCATCGACGCTTCCTACTTCGATCAGATAAATAACAAAAACATGCAATGAGCTAAAACGAAACACAAATAAACTTTATGTCTGTCATACTCTACCTTAGAAATTTTCCTACCGCTCTAGTATAGGTAGTGAAAGATTTCACATGAATTTCATTACTCCTCATGTACGCAGGGTGACACGAGAGGATGGGAAGGCCAATCCTCGACCTAATTTCCAATTGTTACTATCATTGACCACGTGATTCCTCATGCGCCTGGTTCTTCACCCCATCAGGAAAATTATAATTATTATTATTATTATGTTGTTTTTTAAAAATAATATTTTTTAATATATAATTATTTGTTTTATATATAAACATAAACATGATATTAAAATTTATCCAAAATTTTGAATTAGTATTCTTTAAAATTGTAAGTTTCTGTTGTGAATAATTTTAAATACATCATTATTTCATTAAACTAAAATGTAAATCTTTCTGTAAGTTTGTGTTGTGAATAATTTTATATTAATATTTTTCTAATATGTTCGAGTATAAATTTATTTTAATAGTGATATATTGAGGAATTAAAAACCTCTCAATCTTAAAAAAATTATGACTAAGATGGACTTAATTTTTATTTATATTTGCTATCATTGAAAATTTTTTGATCTATACCTAATAAATAGGTTTTAAGTCACATTTACCATTTATTCTATCCACTTCACTTTATTTTACATTGTTATGTCCTAAGGAAACACATAATTGATTATATCTAATTGGATTTTTCTAAAAATCAAGCTAACTTAGAGTGCTATAAGCGAAATTTTATAGTAATTATTAAATTTGATAAGGTAAATAAATAATTTTTTATTATGACCATGTCAAGGATATTTAATCATTATTTTTCTTATAAAAACTAAGAGGTTGCTCTATTTTCTCATCATTCATCCAAAGTAAGTAAATTTTTCTTAGATTTTCCCTAGATCTCAAGATCCTTATCTATTCTAAAAATCATTTCCAATATCAAAGGGGGTGAACCACACATCTTGCAATATAAAGAAACCTCCCAAGAAGGAGGCTATTGGAGATCAACTTCTCTAGCTATTTTCTCCTTATTTATTCTAAAAATCATTTCCAATATCAAAGGGGATGAACCACACATCTTGCAATATAAAGAAACCTCCCAAGAAGGAGGCTATTGGAGATCAACTTCTCTAGCTATTTTCTCCATAGGTGTATTTAATTTTCTTCCACTAGGTAATTGAGTTCATTTACATTCTTTTAAATGTGTCTACGTTATTGTGTATTTGTAAAATTCTTTCTTCTCTCTCATATGGAAGAATAGATTTTATATGGTGTGGATATACTTTTACAATATATATTTTATGCATTTATCATTTATTTGTTTATGTTTAAATCATAACCTATATATCTAAGACGTTCCCAACCCTTGTTGTTGATTTCTAACAATAGATTAGCGAATCCATTGAGGATTTGATCTATTTCTTGATCCCTAGTTGTGGGGAAATTCAATCCTATTATCCTCTTTTATTTTTGAATTTTTTGGGGCTGTTTTTTTTTTCGATAATATATATGTAGGTTACAGTGACCTAAAGCCTCTTATATTTTCCTTGAAGACTAGCTCTTGGTTTTCAAAATACCTCCAAGTCCCAATGCACTTATTTGGGTATGTTTTTTTGATCCCATTGCATTTTCTAGGAGCACTATCTATAAGGTCCAATCCAATTTTCCAAGTTTCTATAGTGGATCTAGAATTCAATTTTTTTAATTTTTTGTGTTTTTTTCTAGCTTCATAAGTGTTCTTTACAGCCTATAATTTTATTTTTGAATTATTATGTTGTATATTAAGAGTTTTTTTAGAATATTATAGAATTTAGAAAGAAACCTGATAGGATCTCTAGTACCTTCCCTTGTTTGATTTCTTTAAGATTAAAATTTGAAATTTTTGTTGTCATAGACTAGTGAATGAAACCTTGCCTTGTTGATAAGCATTTAGAAATATTTTATTTCATGAATTTTAGATAAATAAAGGCATACTCTCTCTCCTTATTATTGTCCTACTTTTAGTTTTGTGTGGAAATCCTTGCTTATAATTTTCCAACTTTTTTGTTTGCTTCCTAAGCTATAGATCATATTTATTTATTTTTTTAGTTTGATATCTATTTTAGATCAGAATCCCTCTCTATGAAACAAGCAATTCCCTTTACACCCATAGTACTTTTCTTACATTACAAGATTTCTTGTTTGAATTATTTCCTTGTGAAATCATAGTTTAAAGTATATTTTTTTTATCTTTGAAATATAAATTTAGAAAGTTGATCTTAAATTCGAATTAGAATTAGATGAAGAATAAAAATCTCTTGCTTTAGTATTTATCGTTATTGTTACTAGTTTAGATTTCATTTCATTGCAATTTACTTTACTTCCAAGGAATTTTACTTTGAAGTAATACACATCTCACAATCACATGCATCATACCTAAAATATATGCTTGGTTCATGCCACCAAGCTCAACCTAAAATTTTACCACTTAATCTAACATATATAAGCCGATTTGGGCCAAAAATAATCTTGTAGTCAGGTTAGGACATGGGGGATAGGCATCAAAATAATTCCAGGTATTCATCTCACATTAAGACATAGCAATTGAATCTTAAGGTACTTTGAATCCTTTCCATTGTACATAGATAGAACCCATTTTGAAATAGGTGCACTATTTGAAGTGGATAACATCAAGGTTCATGCTAGAGATGTGACTGAGACTCATTTTTCCTTCACTACAGAAGATCCCTGGCCACTTAATTTTAGGCCAAAGTAAAGGTGTCATGTCACACATGTCTATGAAGAGTTAGTTTTTTATCCTTTCTATTAGAAATTCTTACATAGGCAGTTCTTGTAAGAGGGTTTCACTTAATATTGTTTTCTATGGGTCTTTAAGACCTTTACTACCCATTTCCCCTTGGCTATAATTGTTTCTTTCATGCCTTCACTCATCTATACAAGGAACCTTTTCCCCCCTATTATTAGTTGATTGGAAAACCCCTAACTATAGTCTAGGACTTGTTTGAGCGCATTTATTTCATCTCATAGGCTACAATATCTTATTTTTACATTATAAATCTTGGATTAATATAATTCATATTGATTTAGACACACATCAAACCATTTCTCACACCACCTATGCATGTAGTATTTGATTTTTTTATTTATTTTATTGATACATTACTTTGTTACCTTAGCCTTTGATTGTATTTTTTCACATTAGGGTTATTTTTGAATCTTTAAAACATAACTCCCCCTAAGAGGATCTCTTATAAATTGTGATGCCTTCAAGGTTTTTTTTTACTAGTTAATTACATTCCCCACTCAATGAGTTTTATTCCCTCCACCACCTAAACCATCTTCAGACTCTTCTTCCTCAAATTTGGGAAGCTCTTCTTCTTTATATTTTGAATCCTCGCACATCTTAAGGATTTTTGGTACATCTAGTTCATCCTTATCAAACTTAATTTCCACACCATTCATTACCATGGTTAGAACCAATGAAAGAGCCACTATAGGAGCTAATTCCAACCATCCCATATTACCTTGTATGGTAGTTATGAATCTCTATGATTTAAACAAGTTAATCAATGATGATATCAATCATACTGATAATTTGACCATTTTTCTAATTAATATTTCCTCAAACATCCTAAATTTAAGGCAAACGTAAAGACAATCTCTCCAATCACATTATGTCCTTACAACTTTGGTGTTCCTCCAAATCCAAAATGGAAGATTCTGCTCGGTTGAGGATTTTCAAATGCACTATCATCAATGCAACAACCAAATAATACAATGATAGACCAATTGTGTGGTACCCACATCGCCTTTCAATCCATGGTAAAGACTCATTGACTTTCTTTTAGCTTAAATTTCTACCATGTTTTAGGAATTTAAATATTAATCAATTTTCATCAGACTAAAGTACCGACATTATAGATAATATTAATGAATGGTTTAGAATATATGGCTTGTGAAAATCATATATTAATGATAGATTCCTTATGGATTAGTTCTTGAAGTCTCTACTTCCTCCCATTGCTAAGGATATAGCCATGACTATGCCTATAACCAAGGAGGAAGTCATTCTTAAGGCACAATATCATGATAGTATTTATGCCAAGTTGGGTTATTTATATATCATGCTTCCCAATGCTCCAAACTCTCACTCATGTGACTTTTCTACACCAATGATATATAATATATCATATGGTATAAGAGGGCATGTGTATCATATTCATCTACATCCAAATCCCCTTAGACCTACTAGATATAATAACCCATATGGTGATGTTAGTCTCAATTACCCTCAAGCCTTTATGGGGTGTCCTTAATTACCCTCTAATTATTTTAACCCACAATAGGTTTCATCTCATCCTTCATCCATTGTAAGCACTAGCACTTTGTATGATACACCTCATGCACATGGACATCCTTATATTAGTTCCTCTTGAAGTGGAGAAGCTATGATTCCATATTATGCCTCCAATAATGGTACCCCATGCTCCCACTGATCAAAATACACCTCCTCCTCAAGGAAAAGTGTATGCATAACAAAATTTTCCCAACCCTCCAAATCAAAATTATATGGATCACATAACTATATTATTTTTCATATATATCAATGCTTTTATAGTAGAAAAAATTGGAGGAATCAACTTACAAGGTTATTTTAGTGGTGGGTCCCAATTTGGAGAATTGGGATTTGAAACATTTTATATCCATTTTGAGGCATCAAATAACATTTTTTGGGGTCAAAAGTTTATTTCTTTAGTGTGGGACCCTAAGACATTAAACTACACTCTTTCCAATGGTGTAATAATTATGTCAATCAAAGTTCATATACAAAATTTATGCCCCTTGCAATTTGATCTATTGTTTTGACCACCATGGCATGAGAGGATGCCATCTTAATTCCCATTATTCATGTAAATGGGGTTGTCTACATGCAAAAATTCAAGAAGAATCTAGAAGGTCCAAAACCATAACTCTAGTTGAGGTCTCAGTGAGTCAAAACTTGTTGATTTTTGGGTAGCATCGGATGTGCTCTAGCTCTGAAATTTTGTGGAGGGGCTAGAACACATGAGATCTCCAAGACCCAGAAATCGTTTGGAGAAATTCCACCTGAAGCTTAAGTTATTAAAATAATTAATTATTTTAATGGAGACCCTAAGTCTAACTTAGGGAAATTAAATAATTAAAGTGAATTAATTTAAACATGTGGGTGAGAATGTTCTAAGTGACGAGGACCAAGCCTTTTATAATATTAGTCATTGATTAGAGATTAGATCACGATCATTGAATGTTCAATGGGAAAAGTATTAAAGGAAGGCCTGGGTCCAGTTGGAGAATACACACATAGTGGCAGCACTTGAGCTAGGTCAAAATTCTGGGGCGCAGTTTACTAGGAATTTCAGAGTGAGCTTGCAGTGTAGCAAGGGGTAGTTCAGCAACAAAATTTGCATCCAAGGCCAAGAATAAAATAGCAGGGAGGTAAATTTGTACCAGTGAGACAATGTAGGCCAACAAGGGGTCACGTAAAGCCAGCCAATCTCATGTAGATCTGACACAGAGGCAGTGTAGGACCAGGAGGGGTGACGCGGAGCTATAAGGGCTCATGCAGAGGGACGCAGATCCAAAAAATGGTGACACAGTCACTCGGTGACTAGCACTAGGGTTTCAACTGGCCAGAGTGGGCTCATATTCAGTAGATCGAAAAGGGTGATGCAGCCACACTGAAGGGTCACGCAGTATCAGCGCAAACCTTACTGGGGACTACATAGGCACCTGTGGAGTTCTTCATTCTGAGTTGAATCAACCATAATCTCTATCTACAGATATAGAGGTACTTCTGCCGATATTTTCTTTTTTGGGTAAACCACTACTGGTACCCTAGTTTGTATTCAGAAATCTGAATAATAATAAAAACCATCAAGAGGTGTTGCACTGGTTTTCCCGCATTGGGTTTTTCTAGGGACATTTGTTCAAAAAATCTTGTGTTTCATTTGTCGAATGGGCTTATTTCTTTGGTACATAATCTATATATTTGTGTAGGAAGCAATGTATTTACTTTGATGTTTTTCATGTACTATTTAGAAAAATAACTTGTTAATTTAATAAAACAAGTAAGAGAATTAGATCAAATTACTGCAGTAGGATTTATATTTAGTAAATTTAGAAATTTTCACAAAACTTACCCCTAGTTATCCTTTAGGCTATGTTAAATATCGGGCCACTAAGAGAGGTAGAAATTAAATTCTATGTTATTGTATTTTGTTTCATATTTGAGAAGATAAACTGTGAGTAGGAAGTTAGAGATACTAATCAAGGGGGTTAATTGTAGAATCCTTATAGGCCATGGGTCTTAGGTAACTCCATAGAGATTACATTTTCCTTTGTACTTTCATATTTCCATACTATAGAAAAGAGAGTAGGGAAGCCTTTAGTTTTCCTTGCATAAGGGTTTCCAAGGGTAAAACTTATGTCTGTTGTGGATGATGTGTGTGTACACTTCATTTTATTCTCTATTTCTCACACTTAAAATATTTTATTCATTTAGGCAGTAAATTAGATATTAAATAATTTGATATATAAAGTAAAAGTAACCTTCATAATATATATTTCAATTATTTATCAGATCTATTGTGATGAAAAATTCTAATAAAATATCCATGATAGTTTACAGATCACAAAATAATAAAAATAAGAATAAGGATAAGGGAAAAAAATGGCCAAAACCAAGGTAAATAAGGGAACAAAAGCCAAAAACCCGATATCAACATCAAGGGAAACCATAATTTTGTACCCTAAGAATAAGGTCATGATCCCCAACCTAAACTAGGGAAGAATCCAATATTTGTACCAACCAAACTTGTGCTACTTGTGGTGTTTATGAGCATTCAACCATTTATTTTCCATTATTACCTATGTTTCATCATTTGAGGGAAAAAATGGCTACACATAATCCTATTAGAGTTAATTGCCTACCTAACCCTCTAACCTTCTTCATCACAACTAGTTATGTTGAAAAACTATTTTCCAACAGGAGGTTATGTTTTCGCATCTGAATCCACTCTTTTTATTGGAGATGGTAATTACCAAATCCTTTACATGGATTCTATTGATATCGACCTATCCACCTAATCCATTCATTTTGGTTCATAGATTCCTTTACCTAGTGGGTAGCCTACCCAAAAGGTACCAGATATTCATTTACAAATTCTCTCAACTCTCATAAATATTTTCCTCGTAACTAGAGGATACTATATGATTTAGATTATTCCCTAGTTGTTATTTCATCCTTGGAAGTCCTCGAGATGTATCCTTCATAATGAAAAACTTTATTATCTACTTTTGGAACTATGGATACTTCAAATGATATGCTTGTTTTTTTTTATATGAAAAAATTTGAGGCCCCTTGTTTTCTCCATTTGGTGGAATTTAAAGTTCCATTATCCATTAAGAAAATCATTATTAATTGATTGATCATTGATGAAGATTCATATACATGGATTATGTTTACCTAGCTATGGAAAAGTTAGGTTCACTTGAAATCATTCCATCTATGATCTCCCTCCATGCAAATGATGGTTAACCCTCATAGATGAAAGGATTATATTAAAAGTGCCCATCTAATTAGTAGGAATCCAATGCTTATTTATCTTGAAGTTATAGATGTCCCCTTTGACTACCTATTTCATATTTTCATGTATGTTATGAAGTACATTGTCTCCTTAGTTTTTCATACATTGAAATTCACTCATAATAGAGAGTTTGTTACGATAGATAAACTTATGTACACTTCCTCAGAAGTCGTATCTCAATAATGATAATGTGATTTCATCCATTGATGGGTACCAAAAAATTACCTCTTGTTTTGAAATTATCCTTGGAGTTTATAAATACACTGCATTACTTGGACATATTATGATCCTCCATGTATATTTACCCAACCAATCTCATCCAATGTGTGGGTGGTGTCAACTTCACAACAAATTGATAAGCTTGTAGGTTCATCCCCATATCCCTTTGTTGAAGTTATATCCCAAGAATATTCAACACCATCCATGATTTAGAATGGATAATTGTATTATTTTCTATCCATATCGATGCTTTTACAATGTAAAAACTATAGAAATCAACTAGTTTTATTGTGGTCTGAAACCTTTCAGGGAAAATTTGAGGCATTAAATGAATTATTTTTGGGGTAAACTTTTCCACCTAAGTGGATAACCCCCAAATTTTATATTACACAAATTTATATTTCCCATGGTAGAAGAAAGATGTCAATTGGATTTCATATGAAAAAATTATGATTCTCAGAGGTTAACATATCATGATTGACCACCATAATTAAAGAATATTTCATGTCAATCCCAATTAGTCATGGAAAATGGGTTATCCATGTGGATATGATGGATAAAAATCTATAAGGGTCAAATTATAACTCATGTTGAGAGTTGGATGCATCAAATTTCACCCCTAGTTGGCTATCGAGCTGTCTTAAAACTAGGACATTAGGAGGAAAAGGGGTACCATTCTATTTGTTTGCATTTTGTTCCATAGTAGAGTAGAATAGTCAAGTGTAGATAGAGAGAGAATCAAAAAGGGGACTTGTGTTCTATAGAATATCATCATCCACAAGTCTCATGAAACTCCATATAGAGTTCTTTATCCTTTGTATCTACATCATTTCCATTTCAAATGAAAGAGAGTAAAGAAGCCTCACCTTCTAGCTAGGTTTTCTCTAGAAAGGGTTTCTTATATCACATCTTGATGCTCATAGTTTTTGGTTTCATTCATATTTCATTGTGTTGGAAACATAATATTTTTGGGGCTATGTAAACTTGGCACATTCACTTATGGAAGGAAAAAAACCTCAAGTGAAGTTGGTGAGTCATAGATTTCTAAGAGACCTCTCAAAATATGAAACTAAGGGTCATGAATTTTTGCATTTATATGTATCATATGAAACAATATTGGAATCTCACGTTTCTCCTAACTATCTCTAGAATTCTCATGAGTTCAACAGTGGTAAGAAAGTTGGGTTGTCAAATGTGTGCCCTAGTTATGCATGGAATTCCCTTAGTCCCATCCTTCATAGTTTATCTATCTCGCACCCATTTCTCTGCATATATGAATTCTTCTCTTCAATGAAAATGCCACTTTTTAGTTGCAGTGTCCATGTTCTTGGAGATTACGACAACATATTTGTCGTGAATCATAATTGCGGTGCTAGATGTAGTTCGTCACAAGTGAGATGAACAATGTTTGGTATCATAATGGCAATGAACCACATATGTTGTCACAATTTATATGACCAATGGTTTTTTTCACCCCAAGGTTAAATTGACTTTTTATTTGACTGGTCATCTTTGACTTTGACTAGTCATATAATGTCACAATTTAGAAGATAATATATAAATATCCCATATGTAAGAGATGTTGCGACATATTTTCTATAACTATAATAATTTTGAAATATTATAAGGTATTTTTTGCAATCGAAAAATAGATTTTGTTTTATATAATTGTTTTGTGTTTGTGAGAATAATGTCAAAAAACATTAGATGGGGAACTAATCTGCAAGGGGTCAATGATGGGAAATTTTATTGCCCTTGCAATCCTTGCAAGTGCAGACATCTGTGGAGAATTACATATGAAACAACCGATAGAAATTGTAGGAAGAATGGGCACATTGAATGGTGGGAATGAATATCATCTGGTGGTAAGCTACTATTTATGAATCATTATATATATTTTATTTATATTAATCATATTTGTAAATTTTTTTATTGTTATAATCTTTGTTCTATAGACTAATTATTTCACATGACTGTTTGAAATTATTATAAAGTCAAGGTGGGCCCCTAGGAATTGTGATTTTAATGTTTCACCAAGTGTTAGTGCTATAAATGATGTTCTACAAGTTGAGGAATATGGAGCGAATACTAAAGCTCAAGATAATGACCCTATGCAATAATATGGCATTAATAAGATAATTCCATATGATGGGACAAATCAATTGATCCAAGACATGCTTGGCAATGAGAAGCAAGATGTTTTATGTGATGACGAACCTATGCTAGAGAAGGTAGCAACATAATGGTATGAAGGCTCAAGAGAAAATATTCTCTCTGCTACATTATTGTTGTTGAACATAAAGGCTTTGAATGGTTTTTCAAACCCTTATATGCCACAAATCCTAAGGTATAATGTAATATATTTCATCACATGAAGGGTTTTTTTCCCCTTTTTTTAATGTTAATTAATGTGTAAAATAAGAATGAAATATTTATGATTAATATTTATTTCACTAACTAGTGATTTTTTATGTTGTACTAGATTGTTAGGTGAATTTATATTACCATTACGAAATGATTTACCTCACACATACTGAGATTTATGTGTTGTTATGAAACAAATTGGAATGGAGTATCAAGTTATAGATGCATGTCCTAATGATCATATTATATATTAGGTACAACATACATCGAAAATAAGGTACCCGAAATGTAACAGAAATAGATATCAAACTAATCAAATCACAAAAAAGGTGCCTCAAAAGGTTCTTCATCATATTCCCATAATTCCAGGTTTATAGTGATTGTTCATGTGTGAAAGCATAACAAAGTTTATGAATTATCGTGCACGAAAGATAATTGAAGATGGTTTTCTTGGAACGCCTGTAGATGTTTATGAATTTAGGGAAATTGAGGATAAATGGCTACATTTTAAAGATGAACCTCATAATTTTAGGCTTTCATTGGAAGCTGATGATGTTAATACATTTGAATAGCTCAAGTCTATTTACTCAGTGTTTGGCCTATTTTTTATCAACAATAACCTTCTTCCTTGGATGTCAATAAAGAGGGAGAACATTATGGTTACATTAATTGTTTCAGATTTTTCTTTACAATAATTTTCTTAATATTGTAAAATTTTCATTTGTCTTGTTTGTTGCATAATACATTATATTGATTTATTTAATTATATGTATATAGCATAGTAGCAATTATGTGTAATTTCAAACAAATAGGTAAGTGCCAAGTTAAAGATATGAATGTATATATCAAGCCTCTTATCGATGATTAATCAAGTTATGGTCATCATCACTATGTATGACATATGTAAACCAATAATGCAGAGGAAATTTCAATTCCATTGCATACTTGTATGGACAATTCATGATGCCCCGAGATTAACACATTTTGTGGTATGTTACGTTCTATTACACTTTAATAGTATATAATTATTTCAATTAGATCATATCATGCATGTATTTTATAGTCCCTTTGCTTATAATTGACATTAATCCATCTCTTGCAGGCCTTCAAATTAAGGGTAAATTTTCATGTCCAGCTTGTGGTCCTAAGATGAAATCTCACAATCCAAAAATTTTAGGAAAGGAGGTATTTAATGAGTATAGGAAATTCCTATCTAAGAACCATAGGTATCGTGCTACTGGAAAATCATATTTTCAATGGGAAAGAAGAAACTAGATTAAAACCAAGAAGAATGACACCTCACCTGTGGAAGCTGGAATATAACAGAAATCATCGTGAAGGACATGGGCTTCCACAAGGAATGAAAATTTATCCCACTCCATTCATGATGTCTCCATACTATGACCACCTAAGAATAGATCATTTGCTTGACACAATGCATATTGGGAAGAATTTAGTAGAAACTTCATGATGGATCATAGATGGTAGGAGGGACAAAGAAAATATCAAAAAAAATTGTAATGACATTGTGGAAGTGTTGATTTTAGTTAACATTGGTATGTTCTATGCTTAGCACAATTACTTCAATGTCCCTTTAACAACCCAATGACAATTTCCAATTTAGATTTTCTGTATAAATCACATTAACCATTAATAACATTAACAGTAAAAGTGGATAGAACATGAAACTAAATGTAGAAGACAAGCCAAGACAAGAGGACACTAGATTTGGAAGATTCTAGGGGAAAACCCCAATGTGGGTATAACCCTTTGATCAATTCTTATTATTATTATATCGAAATTTTCAACGGAGAGAGAGAGAGAGTAAAAAAATTCAAATTGACTTGCCCAATTCAAAGTCAAAGCAACCCTATCAATTTTTGTAGTTAACTGCAGTCAAAATTCAACCCTAACTAGAAATTCAACTCTAGTCAAAACAACAGTAAATTATCCTCAAAAAATCTTGGTCTTCCCTAGTAAAACTTGGCCTGATCAGGAGGTCAAACTAAACCCAAAATGGTGAAAAAGTCAACGGTCAAACTGTTGTCCTGAAATCTACCATTAGGGGAATTTTGAGGTTTAAAATGGACCTCCTAAGAAAAATGTACAACCAAAATAAAATTTAAAAGAACCAATAAGATTCAAGATGATGGTGTCAACCATGGGGGATGATTCACCATTTTTTAAGTAAAAGGGTAACAAGATTAAAAAATAATAAAATAATAAAAATACATTTTCAACTTGTATTTTCAACTTATCTCCCAAAGCTTTTACTAAAATTTCAAGCAGGAGTACTCATTGGATGCAAAATTTAATTCCTTATCCAAGGAATACCCATGTTGCATACTTTTGATGGACCTTGCTACACGAAAAATTATAAATACATGAAAATAGGTGATTGCAATCACGTTTTTCATATATTTCTCATTTTTCGTGTAGCAGGATCCATCAAAAGTACACAACATGGGTACTCCTTGGATGAGTAATCAAAATTTTCATCCAACGATTAATCTCGCTCAAAATTTGAGTAAAAACTTTGGGAGATAAGTTGAAAAAGTAGTTTTTTATTTTTTCCCTCTAAAATTTGATGATGTAATCAAATCTTATTTTATTATTTCCACTATTATTTTATAATTTCCTTGGGAGGCCCATTTTAGACCTCAAAATTCTCGTAATGGATTAACTTGAAATTTTGGTATGTGGTCAAAGTGCATATAATGCCTTGGTTTCTATTCCAAAAGATGCATCCCACTGAGATATAAATAACCCCAGAAAATTTAAGGAAAATGATTCTTGGAAGGTCACGGTCAATGCTGGTCAACACTAGTCAAACTACAAAATTTCCTGAGATTTTTTATCGTGCAATTCAATCTGGAATTTTGTCCTTGATCCACACATGTGAGAAAGAAGAATTCCTAATGCAGCAGGAACTAGTGAGAGAAGGATATAGAATGTGTGAGTGATGAATATGCAAAATGAGGTGAGAGGTCACTTGTATTTATACAATTCATCGTGGGTGAAGAGACACGTCCATTGGGCTTCTTGAACCTACATGATGATGTGGTCGACCTAAAAATTTTTCTCATGTGTGGGTATAAATTCAAAATCACACTTTCACGTGTCCAAATTGGATGATATTTATATCAATTTTGGACCTCTTGAAAAGATGAATTTAATGAAATCATCATGTCCATCAAATAAGTAGTCCCAAGGTGGAATTTGGACCAAGTTACCAATTTTAACACTCCCTTTCAACTAGGGAGAATTTAACTTGCCAATCCATCATCGATCATCTTGCAATCTTGTCGCATGTACCATCTATTTCATCTCATCTTTTCTCTGATGAACCATGATGTAATAATGAAGAAGAATTGATCGAGAGTGAATCAAAATACCTTACCAATCTCCACTGAAAAAATTCAGTCTAAAGGTAGAACCTCAATTGATCCCAGATCAAGTTGTTGAACACCATGCATCCTAGACATAGGGAGTGCAATAGTACATGATGCTTCAATCGGTAGTGTTATGGTCCCTATCCACTTTTCCCAATTCATTTTCTAGATGAGAGGTACTTCCCATGAGTCCTAGACTACATCGGTAGGATGTATGATGGGGCATCAATAGGAGAAGTTTAACTACTCATCCTCCTCATATGTGATAGGAGAAGGTGAACCACTCATCCTATTCATATATCAATCATAGGGGAAGGTGACCCACTCACCCTACATAAATGTGTCTGCAACTGTAGGGGAAGGTGAACTACTCACCCTACATACATGTGTCTGTAATTGTAGGGGAATTTGAACCACTCACCCTACACACATGTCAACCATCATGGGGTATTGTTGAGAATTTGGAGGACTGGTGATTAATCCAAATTCTCTTCTTGATAATTACTTTTGTGCTTACCAAGGTTACTTATGTATTTTCTCCTTTAGCTTATTTAGTGTTTCATCAAGTCAATTACCAAAAATACAAAAGACACAAAGTTAGGCTCCTCGAGCCAAGGCAAAACCTCTTCCTCTTGGAGAGGAAAACTCGTAAGGAATTCTTCTTATAGATCTTCAAATGAAAAGTACCATGACCAAGACTCAGACCCTTGACCTATGAATGCCTATAAGACCTTGTCACAACTTCTTTATCTGCCTCCAATGTTGATCACTCATTTCTCTGACTTTCACCGATTTGCACCAATATTAGAGAACTCTATCTCTAACTTGAATTTTCGTTGATCAAAAAATTTCTTCTACCTTTATATTCTCTGAGATATATTACTATCCTTTTTAATAGTGAATATAGGAAGGTAAATATCTGATTCACCTTCCTTCTATTCTTCGGATTCACTGTACTTCAGTGTTGGAAATTGTTAGGTCCCTATATTACTAGTATAGTCCCTTATTGTTGTTATTTTAACCCCCTTATTGTTATTATCGTACACTTGTAACCCCCATTTTTTATTATTGTACCCTTAAATTATTATTGTTAGGTCGGCTAGGATTACAGTGTGGCACACTAGGATTACATTATGGCCCCATGGACTCCTATATATAGAAACGAGGTTTTGTAAATTGTATCATTGAAGAATTTTTCATTCATGTCATGTATTGGAGGTTTCCCCCTCGAAGTGGCTTATTTCTATGGCATTGATATCTCTTTTCTTCTATTTTTCGAGTTGGTTACACAACATTTGGTATCAAAGCTTTGGATTCTAGGGTTTCGCTGCTCTAAACAGGTCATCGTGGAATTTTCAATATAACGTTTTTTCTACGAAGGTTCAGAATCTGAAATTTCTAGGGTGCGAAGCTGAAATCCTGATGAAACTCATCAAAAAATTTCAGAGCTTGGTTCATAATATTTTCAGAGATATGATCTGTGGAAGTTAGTGCATTTTCAGGCTCCCGAATTTCATCTCAAATAGGTGATCATGGGAAAATATTCATAACTCTCTTTCTGAGCATCGGATTGGAGTTTTGTGAAAAGTGGTCACAAGTACACAGACTGTAGTTTCTTGGCTATCAATTTCAGAGCTTAAGGATGAAACAGTGACACGTGGCAAGTTGAACAAGTTCGCTCTACTGAACCAGTCCATAATTAGGTCATTGTGGGAGATTGGACACAACTTTGTCTTGGATAATCCAAATCAGGTCAAACCTGTGGCATTCAAAAGAGAATTCACAGGGATACGTTGGTGCTGAAATTAAAATATTGAAGTGTTGCAATCACATAGATAATCCAATTTCAATGTCAAGCTCCTCAAAAGAAAGAAAAAGGTATGTATTTTTTTCTGAATTGCATAAGTCTTGTTTGAAGAATCAATTTGAATTGATTACAAGGGAATATTGTAGAATAGATATCAGTATTGGGTTCTAAAAAATGCCCCGTAAAAATAATTCAACACCTATTAAGCCTTCATAAGGCTCTACTATGACTCATGAAGATGAAGAATTGCAACATGATGTATCAAAATTACAAGAGCAAGTGCACCAAATTTCGCTCTCGCAAAGAGCAGCAAAAAATGAAATGGAAGTTTTGAAGAAAGGCGTGGAAGCGAAGATGGATGGTTTGAAGAATAATATGGATGGTTTGAAGAAAGGCGTGGAATCTAAGATATATGGCATGGAAGCTGGCATGGAATCTAAGATGGATGACATGGAAGCTAAGATCGATGAAAAAATGGAAAACATGAAGAATGATCTAAAAGCAGACATGGAAGGTTTAACAAAGTTGATACAAGAAATGTTTCCTAATGGTGAAAAGATAGTAGAGGAAACTCATGATGAGAACAAAATAAATGTTAATCGTGATTTCATAAACTCTAATGTTGGAGGGAAGAACCACCATATTCCAAAAATGGATATGAGGAAGTTTGATGGAAAGGATCATGTAACATGGATACTATAGATGGAGCAATATTTTGATCTCCATAATGTGCAAAACACACAAAAGGTACGCATTGCAACTTTACATTTAGAACAAAATACTTTTGTATGGTATCGATGGCTTTGCTCCCGTAAAAAAATTGTCACTTGGTCAATTTTTACGGAGGAAATGATAGCACATTATGAGGATACAAAGAGAAACACCTTCTTTGGCCAATTGATAAATCTCAAACAAAAGGGTTTAGTGGGGCAGCACATTGAGGACTTCCAAAAATTGAATATAAGGGTAATTGATATTCCAGAGGAACACAAGATTGATCTCTTCATATGCACTTTAAAGGATAACATCCAACATGAAGTTCGCGTTTTGGAACCTGATTCATTGGAGAAGGCATTCAGGTTGGCAAGAAAAGTTGAATGTAAAATTATGGCGACAAGGAAACCTACCACTCAATTCTATAAAGAAGGAAGTGTTGCTACACCTAGATTTCCACAACCTACGAGGTTGACACCACAACAATTGGAAGAAAAAAGAGCAAAAGGGCTTTGCTACAGTTGTGATAGCAAATACACTAAAGGTCATAAGTGTGCTGAAAAGAAATTATTTTACATAGATTGTGAAGAAGAAGAAGAAAATGAACAAGAAGAGGATATACACTAGGAACCGGCCCTAGAAGAGGAAGAAATGAATCCGACCATATCATGTAATGCACTGGCAGGAATTACCACTCCTCAAACTCTCAAGACAGAAGGACAGATCAAGAAGGAAAAGGTAATAGTGTTGATTGATTCAGGTAGCACCCATAATTTTATTCATTGTAAGGTAGCCAAGGAATTAAATTGTTTCCTATACCCAGCACCAGAATGTCAAGTGATGGTTGCAAATGGAGGAACTATAGATTGCTCTGGAAAATGCCATAATATCAAGCTAACCATGGGGGAATATGTATTGACTAGTCCAATGCTTTCCATTCCTATGGGAGGTGCTGATGTTGTACTAGGAGTACAATGGTTACAATCTTTGGTGACGGTAGCTTTTAATTTTCAAGAACTTTTCTTGAAATTTTTTTCAGAAGGAAAGGAAGTCGAATTACGGGGTATTGAAGGGAAGCCGGGAAGGATAATAAGCTCTAATGTCATGACAAAGCTTCTAAAAAAAGAACAACGAGGCGTAATTGCACAATTATGCTCACTAGAAGTTCCAACATCAAAATCATCTATTTCTGCAGATCTCCAACAAGTCTTGGACAATCATTCCAAGGTGTTTGAAACTCCCAAAGGACTCCTACCTATTCATGATCATGATCATGCTATTCATTTGATTCCAGGAAGTGTTCCTCCAAACATCAGGCCTTATAGATATCCTTACGTCCAAAAGAGCGAAATTGAACGTATGATTGCAGAAATGTTAGAGGCGGGTATAATTCAACCTAGTCAAAGTTCTTTCTCTACTCCTGTGGTATTGGTACACAAGAAGGATGGATCATGGCGAATGTGTCCGGATTATAGGGAGCTCAATAAGCTCACCATTAAAGACAAATTTCCCATTCCTGTGATTGATGAATTATTGGATGAAATACATGGAGCAATTTATTTTACCAAGTTGGATCTTCGTTCAGGATATCATCAAATTAGAATGAAGACTGAAGATATTCCAAAAACAACATTTCGAACTCATGAGGGTCATTATGAATTTTTGGTCATGCCTTTTGGCCTTACAATGCACCTTCTACATTTCAAGGGTTGATGAATTCCATTTTCAAACCCTTCCTTAGAAAATTTGTGCTAGTATTTTTTGATGATATACTAATCTACAGCGGGTCTTGGAAGGATCATGTTGAACATGTTGACAAGGTGCTCAAACTATTGCAAGAGAAACAATTATATGCAAAAACATCCAAATGTTTCTTTGGAGTAAAAGAGGTGGAATATCTGGGTCATATTGTATCTCACTAGGGTGTTAAAGTAGACCATAACAAAATTAAAGCCATTAAGGAATGGAAAGTCCCCACAACCATAAAGCAGTTGCGAGGATTTATCGGGTTAACAGGGTATTATCGCAATTTTGTTAAGAATTATGGGAGAATAGTGGCACCTCTAACAACATTATTCAAGAAATATGCATTTTCATGGACTCCTGAAGCAACTAAGGCCTTTGAACATCTTAAAGAGGAAATGTGCCTAGCACCATGTTTGGTCTCAATCTAGTCTCCTAAATTGAGCTCATTTAATTGTCAACCAGGGTTGGTAAACTGCTGAAGTGAAATGTACTGTATGTACCTAGGTGTTTGTTTCTTAATGCATTGTGTGTAGTGTTTTGTGATGTTTTTGGTATTTTGTGATGATTTATGATGCTTTTGGTCTTTTGGTGGTTTTATGTTCACAAGAAAGATGACTAGAAAGCTAATGGAAAGGAGCTGGTGATTAAAAAAACAGAGTGAAGCCTAATTGGTTGATGACAAATGACAAATGTAATTGAAAATACTGAAGCAAAATCAAATCTAAACTATGACTAAGCAGAAATAAAGCTTGATAATGACTTCTAAGGAAATGATTCAAAATATAAACTCAACTTGAGAAATGATCAACTAAATATGCAAATCCTCCTAACTAAACAGTTTGAACAACTAACTTATAATGATGCAACATTTCATCCTTGATTAGAGATTTGTTGAAGAAAATTTGGAATAAAACATTTATACCATCATAAGATCTTCTACTCTAAAGCTAGTTCCTAACTCTATTCTGCAACTTAGTTTAATGACACTACACTTCACTCAAAGGTTATGGATTTTTGAAATAGTCTTTTGAGGAAATGTTTGTTTATGAGATGATAAGGGAGTTGCAGAAGTACTTCAGGCCATAAAATGAACATACCCAAACGTGAAGACAGCTGCAGAATCATCGGTTAGCTACGGAATGTCTGCATTCTGCAGCTAGTTCTGGTCAAAATGCATTATAATGGTAAAAATCACAAAACTTTAGCAAGTCAGTCATGTTAATCATTCTAAAAGTAATTTTAACTAAATTCATTGATCAATTGGGTCTAGGATAGCAATGGAAAAAGTAAAATGAGGTAAAGTAAGATGAAAGAAAGCACAATTTTGAGGCTCAACATACCCCCACTGCTGTCTCCTTGCATGTCCTCATGCAAATTATCCTATGAACTCAGAGGCTTTTGCAAGAACATCTAATCCTCTCCTTCTCCTTTGCCTGGAAGCTAAAGATCTTCTGGGTTTTCTAATGACCAGTTTTAACCTTAAGTTGGTAAGTGCCCTGATTAGCTTTTTATTCCTCTTCTTCAACTTTTCATTGGTATTTTCCACTTTGTCTATATGTAGGGATAAGGTTGAGTTCATATCAGTTTTGAGCTTGACTTGATCCTTGAGAATTTCATTCTCATTTTTTATGTGTCTATTAAGTATTTCCAACTCATACCTATCCCTTCTTAATACATCTATTTCAGACAGTGGAGGACTAGGGGTTCTCTCCTTACTTTTTGAAGCTCTCCTTTCCAAAGTTTCCACATAGTCATAAATTTCTTGTTGAGCAGGGTCAATTTCAGGGGTTCCTTCATTAAAATCCTCTTCAACATCTTCTTCAATGGATGTTTCCTCATCTTCTATATTAATCACCCCTGTTTGTTTGATTTGAGTTTTCCTTAGTTTTCTCTTTAATCTATGGCTTCTTCTAGGCTGAGAAGATCCCTCTCCTTTCTCCATGGCAGATTTCCTGATTACCTTTTCTTTCTTAAGTTGTCTCTTGATTTGAGTCAACTTCTCTGAGATGATTTCCTCACTACTTTCTTGGATTGTTTTGTCGATTTCAACTTTTGAGGCTCTCCATTTTCTACTTCTCCTTATAGGCTGTGGTTCCGGTGAGGGTTCTTTTGGCTCTTCAAAATGATTTCTTATCAAGAAATTGTCCCATGTATCATTTGTTTTGGCTAAATGATGTTCAATCAAAATTTTAACCAAACCATGATGATATAGAGTTGTCTCTAAAAATTGAACCCTTCTTTGAACACAGGAAGCCATCTTTTTCAAGCTTTGAAGCAAGAAATAAGGTAGGTTTAAGTCTTCCCCCAGAAAATGCATTATCAATCTAATGTGGTAGACATAAAATGTACCATATCTACCCTCACATGTAATAAATTTTTGCAGAAGAAGTAGTATGTTTCTCCATTTATTTTTCAATGCAGAACTTGGAATTCCTTTCTTAAATACAGTGACATCCATACCTAGTGATTTTAGAATTTGCTTCCGGGATTCATTGTGGAATTCTCTGTTTTTGAACCATCTCTCTCCATTTCTATGCAACCCTGTAGCTTCTGCAATGAAAACTTCAGTGACAGTAAATTTGACATCTCCCACTTCAACTTCAGTTCCTTGAAATGATCTTGCAAATGTTTTAGTGACTTCCTTGTGGAAGCCATTAAATTTTTCCAAAAATTGAAGCCATCCTATCTGTTGCAACATTTCTTTGCATTGAGGGTAGCCTTCTAAGTATTTTGAACCCACTGGTTCAGTTCTTACAATGAAACCCATAATTGCTTCTTCAATGTTCAGATTAACACTCTTCTACTCACAGAAACAATAATTTTCACGTTTGAATTGAAATGGCTTCAGGTTCTTAATGAAAATGGCTTCAAACTTCGGAATGATATACCTCTGGTTGACAGTGACAACAGCTTCAAACTTCGAACTGATATGCCTCTGGTTGACAATGAAAACAGCTTCAAATTTCAGACTAATATGCCTCTGGTTGATAGTAACAACAGCTTCAATCTTCGAGCTGATATACCTCTGATTAACAATGAAACTTTGGACTGATATGCCTAATGGCTTCAAATTCCCACATTGCTATACCTCTATCTCTCGGTGGCAAATAGCTTCAAATTCCCACACTGCTATATCTCTGTCTCTTGGTAACAAATGGCTTCAAATTCTTCACTGCTATACCTCTGCGTTTACAGTGATAATGCTCAATCTCTTCCCACGGTGATTCAAATTGATATACCCTTTTGCTCTGCTCTTGGTGATAAGGATATTTCTGTTTGCGGAATGAAGTGTCGGCTACAGAATGGAGTGATGGCAGTGGTCACGGAATGAGGTAATGGAGTGAGGTGGAGGAAACGAATTAATGATTGAAAAGACGGCGGAGATTTTTACAACGGAAAAGAGAATCATCATTAAATGATTTGGTTGGGTTACGTGAAGAATTCAAACACTTTGACCATTTGAACCGCTTAAATGATGTCGGGCATGGAATTTGAAATGAGAGATTTTAATCCAAATTTTGTGGAGGGTTTATTGGTCATGATCAATAAAAATAATTAAAACAACCTTTTCGAACAATTCATAACTAAAACTATGCTAAACTTTATGAAATGCCATTATAATCTAAAATTGTTACCTCTGCTTTTCATTTGATTTTTGTAGTCTTTGTCTTCTTTGTTCTCCTTTGGAAGAGTCTTCATAATTCTTCTTGATGCTTCTTATTCATGGATACACTGGATCATTTTGTTTCAATTCTAATGTCTGCTGATCAATGCCTTTAGGATTTGTAGCTGCGGAATATCTGGCTAGCTGCAGAAAGGCTGATCAGCTGCAGAATGTCTGTTAAGCTGCAGAATGTACCTGTAGAGCATTTTGATCATGGAATGGAGTGTTTTTGGAATATAGGTGAAATGCTATATGGTATGAATGAAGATGGATGATGAGACATGATATGTATGAAGTGGATGATGAAATGGAATGGATTCAGTTTATGAAATGGAGTGAAATAACATAAGAATTTCCCTGCAATCCATGACATGTTTTATTCATTTACAGCAAGACATCAAACTTTAAATTTTGACATGAAAATGATATGGATGGAGTATGGAATGAGATTAATGAAACATGGAATGAAGTAGAATATGAGTGAATGAATGAAATGGAGTATGGATGGATAAGTGAATGGAGTGAAATGAGATGGATCATAAGCACTATGGATCTGAACTTATGATTTTGTAACAGCTGCTTGTAAAAACAAAATGGAAAAGTTAGAGTGTCAGAGAGACTCTGATTTTCACCCTATCTTTTCTGTATAAACATGCCAATCAATGATTGGTTTTCATGTTTATACCTTTATATATATATATATATATATATATATATATATATATTTTTTTTTTTTAATTTTTTTTTTCAAAAGAGAAATGCTTCAGAAAATTTACTCAAGTTGATGAAGAAGAGAGATTCTTCTTCATTAACTTCACATCACTGCTTTCTTGGAACTTCTTGACAAATTCTTCTCTTGAGAGTGGTTTGTGATATAGCTTCAATCTATGACCATTCACAATAAAAGTGACCTTTTCTTCATCTATAGTTCTGATTTTTACTGCCCCATTATCAAAAATTTCAACAACTTCATATGGCCCAAGCCAATGTGTCTGAAATTTACCTTGAAAATCCTTGAATTTTGAATCAAACAAGAGAGCCCAGTCGCCCTCTTTGAATTTCTTCTCTTCGATGTACTTGTCATGCCATCTAGCCCTTTGCTGTTGGACTAAACTTGTTTTCTGAACTGTTCTGATCTCATCCAATTCATTAATTTTCTCCAGTCTATGCTTTTGTGCCTCCGTTAAATCAAGTCCTAGCTAAACTGCCATTTTGAAGGTTTAAATTTGGAACTCTATGGGAAACAAAACTTGCTTTCCATAAACAAGCTCATAAGGAGTATGGCCTGTTGTGTTTCTCCATGTAGTTCTATAGGCCCACAAGGCTTCAGGAAGCCTATCTACCCAATCTCTTCTATGTAAATGAGCAGTCTTTGTTAGGATTCCTTCAATGACCTTATTAGTAGATTCCACTTGACCATTTGCTTGTGGATGATAAGGAGTAGATTTTCTATGCCTGATTTTGTACCTCTCCATCATTTTTTCCACTAGCCTTGATGTAAATTGAGCTCCTTGATCTGTAACAATTTCCCTTGGGACACCAAAACAAGTAAAAATATCCTCAAAAAGAAAAGTAACTACAGATGATTCATTAGCAACAAGTAATGGTTTAGCTTCTACCCATTTAGTAACATAATCAGTGCAAACTAATATATATTTCTTTTGTCTTGATGGAGGACTAATAGATCCTACAAAATCCAAAACCCATTTTTCAAAAGGTTCAATGTGTACCTAAGGTTGTAATGGCATCTCACCTGAAGGAGAAGGTTTCCCTACCCTTTGGAAACTGTCACACCTTTTGACATACTCTTTAGCATCTTTAAACAAAGATGGCCAATAATATCCTAAATTAAGGATCTTATACGCTGTCCTCTTATCTGCAAAGTGTCTGCCACAAGGTTCATCATGACATGCCTTGAGAATCTCAGGCATCTCATCTTCACAAACACACCTTCTAATGATCAAATCTGGACCTGTCTTGTACAACTCATTAGCAACCCATGAATATTTTTCACTATCATTAATTATTTTTCTTTTATCCCTTGCATTCATAATCGAGGGAAATTTTCCTGAAACTAAATAATTAGCAATATCAGCAAACCATGGAGTTTGAGTAGAGGTTGCAAAAAGATATTCATCAGGAAATTGATCTTCAACCGTAGTGTCATCTTTGATATTTTGGAGTCTAGATAGGAAATCAGCTACTGTGTTTTGTTTTCCAAGCCTATCTAGAATAGTAATGTTGAATTCTTGTAAGAGCAACAACCATCTTATAACTCTGCCATTAGTGATTGATTTGTTCATTAAATATCTAATTGCAGAATGATCAGTGTGAACAAAAGTTTCATAGCCTGTTATATAGTGTCTAAATTTGTTTATGGCATGAACAACGGCTAAAAACTCTTTTTCAGTTACAGTATAGTTTAACTCTGCAGGAGTCAAATTTTTACTGATATAATAGATGGCATAGGGAATTAAATCTTTTTGTCCCAATACTACTCCTAGAGCTGTATCGGAAGCATCTGTCGAGATATGAAAAGGTAACTTCCAGTTAGGTCCCCTTAATATAGGTGCTTCGGAAATTTTGGTTTTCAGGGTTTCAAAAGCTAACTGGCAATCAGAAATCCACTTAAATTCACAATCTTTGGTGAGTAATTTGAAGAGAGGAGATGCTATTTTGGTGAAGTTTTCTATAAATCTCAGATAATACCCTGTAAATCCTAGAAAACTTCTAACATCTCTTTGACAACTTGGAATGGATAGGTTAGAAATAACTTCAACTTTCGCCTCATCAACTCTAATCCCATCCCCTGAAATGTGGTGCCCTAAAACAATACCTTCAGTGAACATCATAAAACATTTTTCATGACTAAGAGAAAGGTTTGCTTCTTGACGTCTTTTTAAGACTTTTTCCAAGTTTTCTAAAGCCTCTTCAAATGTATCCCCATAAACTGTAAAATCATCCATGTACACCTCTACACAGTCATGTATTAGATCAGAAAAAATTCCTAATACTGCCCTTTGGAATGTTGCGGGTGCATTGCATAATCCAAATGGCAATACTCGGTAGGCATAGGTACCCCAAGGACAAGTAAATGTGGTTTTATCTTGGTCTTCAAGTGCTACTTGGATTTTATTGTAACCACTAAACCCATCTAGGAATGAAAAGTACTTTTTGCCAGCTAATGTATCTAATACTTGATCTATGAAAGGTAAGGGAAAATGGTCTTTAAGAGTAGCTTTATTCGGTTCTCGGTAGTCAACACACACCCTCCATTTTCCATTTTTCTTAGGCACAATCACTAAAGGAGAAACCCACTGACTATCTGAAATAGGATAGATGAAGTTAACATTTAACAATTTTTGTAATTCTTCCTTGAAAATTTCCCTAAGATTTGGATTCATCCGTCTTTGAGGCTGTCTGATTGGTTTGAAATTTGCCTCTATATAGATGTGATGAGTACAAGTCTTGGGACTTATCCCTTTCATGTCAATGTATTCCCATGCATATGCAGAAGAATGTCTCTGTAATACTTTGACTGACTCTTCTTGTTGAGATTTTCTAGGTTCTTGTTTATGTTCAAAGTTTTGCCTGGAAAAATTTCACTTGTAGAGCTACCAAATTTGTCCATAGAATGAAGAGACATCTGCCTAGATGACAAAAACTCAATATTGGATCCCTCTTGAAATGATTCATGTTTGTGTTCTGGAGAAGATTCAAAGTTTTCTAGAGTATTCAAAATTTGATTATCTTCACTAATTTCTGAAATTGTGAAGAGTGGTTGTAAATCTTCTTCATCCTCTATCCATTGAGTGTCATCTAGATCTGTAATTGTCCTAGTTGGAGGATATAAAGTGAATTTCTTAGTTGAACTACCATCAGAGATATACATATCACCGGACCTACAACTAATAAAAGCATCAGCTGTAGCCAACCAAGTTCTTCCTAATATAACAGGATGACCTCCTAGATTATTCTTAGGATTTAGGATCATGAAATCCACAGGGTATTCCCAAGAATCTAGGGACACTGGAATGTCTTCTATTACCCCATATGGTTTGATCACAGATCTATCTGCTAATTGTAATAGTGTGGGTGTAAAGAGAAGATTAGGAAGTTTCAGTTTGTCCATGATTTGTCTACTCATGATATTTATTGTTGCTCCTAAATCAATGAGTGTGTTTTGAATTTCAATTCCATTGATGTGAATTTTGACAACTGGATTTCCTGGGTCAAGATACTTTGGAATAGAAATCTTGCCCATCATAATGTCTGTTATTTGTCCTACCAGTTGAATTTTCCTTGTTTCTCTTATTCTTTTTCTTGTTGTCTTCATACTCAACTCCTTTATTGTTTTGGCTAAAATTGGGATTTCCTTGATGGCTTGCAATAATGGAATTTTAATGCAAAAATTTCTCAGTTCATCTAAGAAATCATAATTAGGCCCCATGATTTGTTTTCCTACACCTCTATCAATTTGTAATCTTTCTGGAAAGGGAGGTATAGAAGTAGATGTAGATGGTTGCTCTAATACAGGAGTTGGATTTATTGAATCTTTTTGTTTTAGTTTTTCAGTGTTTGGGTCTTGAAAGGATGTGTTTTTCTCGAGACTTTTATTCACCCGTAGGGAGTCTTCCTCAGAATTATCTTGTTCTTGTATGACCACAGAAGGTTTCCTCTTTTCAAGTATTCTTCCAGACCTCAGTTGAACATCACTAAGGTCTAAAGGAGTAATTAAATAAGTTGGAAATTGTTGGCCTTCTATCATGTATGTATTATGAGGGTTCTTATTATTGGGGTTTGGTATGGGTTGAGCAGGCAATTGATTTGATTTTTGAGGGAATGGTAATGAAAGTGGTTGATTTTGATGTGGTTGGTTCTGATGATGTTGTTGAGGATTTTGTTGAAAATTTTGTTGAAGATTTTGAGGAAAATTTTGTTGAGAATTTTGAGGATAAAAATGTGGATATGGTGGATAGGATGGTGGATACTGATAGTATGGAGAGTATATTCCATAGGGACTTTGTGTTCCTTGTGCCCAAGATTGAGATTGATTTTGAAATTAGGGCCAAGGTTGCTACCAAGAATTCCAAGGTGGAGGTTGATTATACATTTGATCATGGAATCCTTATGTCTGAAGTCCCTGCCAAGGTCTTCTAGATACAAAATTGAGAGACTCTGTGGAATCTGTAGGAGTTTCCTCCTGAAAGACAGCTTTGAGACCAAGAAGAGAAGGACAATTCTTGGTCTCATGTTTCTCAGAACAAATGACACAGGTTTCTACAACTTTTACATCCAAAGGACACTCTCTCAAGGCATGTTTCTTTCTACATTTGGGACAAAAGATTGCCAAGGCATCAGATTCGGCCTTTTGCTTGTTTTGTATCTTGAGGGTGTCTATTTGTTCACTAAGACTCCCTAAGATGTCAGATTTAAAATCATCAAGCATGTGTCCTATTTCTGATCTACTTACTGTCCCAGAAGCAGACTTACTTGCCCTTGCAAGAGCGAGATCTCTTGGACCTTTGACAGTTTTAGATTTCCCTCTTGAAAGGTTGATACATAACTCAGATATTTCAGGTAATGTGAGTTGTGATATATCCCCTTTTCCCATCATGTTAAGGATATCCAACCATTCATTCCTAATTGTTTTCAACAAAAGAGCTTTTAAGGTGTCTTGATCTAGGTTTTCCATTTTTGCCCTTTTGATGTTGTAATTAAATCTCTCCAACAAATCTTCCAAATTTTCATCTTCTTTTTTTAACATCTTGAACACTTCTTCCTTATGATTAACCGGCATACAATAATCCAAATATCTCTCTAGAAATGCTTGTTTCATGTCTTCCCATGTTCTAATAGAACTACTGATTAGACTCATAAACCACTTCAATGCTGCTCCCTTCAAAGTTGACGGAAATAATTTCAGTTTTTGAGCATCTTATAAGTAGTCATAAGTTATACATAGCACTTCAAATTCGAATAAGAAAGTTTCAGGATCTTCAGTTTTAAGTCCATAGAAGTTTGGAAGGACAGAGGGTGAAATGTTTTTCATGGTTGTATTGGTTTCTTCATCAAGTATAGGGAACCCAAAATAGCTTCCTATTCTTCCTCTTCCTCCATTTGCACCTCTACCTCCTTCTCCTCTACCTCCTTCTCCTCTACCTCTACCTCTACCTCCAAATAGTGTGTTTTCTCCATTAAAAACTCCTCCTCCTCCTTCTTCTGCCATGGTTGACTCTCTTGTGGAAGTGGAAAGGTTTGTGTCCCTAATAGGAGTTTTTAGATCTTCTTCTATGGCAGGTTCAGTGGATGAAGTGGAAGGTTTTTCTAATGGGATATCTGATTTTAGATCTTCTAGAAGTCTAGGATCAAGAGAGGATGGAATATGGGTATGAGTTGAAGATGTACTAGCTCTGGATCTAGATGAAACAAGTGGTGTTCTAGAAATCAAACTTCTGCCTCTGCTGCTTATAAATCTTCCCCTTGAATCTCTCTCCCTACGCATATAATTGTTTTTGGATGCTAAGAAACAAAGGTTACCTAGTTTTCACTTCCTCGGCAACGGCGCCAAAATGTTTGGTCTCAATCTAGTCTCGTAAATTGAGCTCATTTAATTGTCAACCAGGTTTGGTAAACTGCTGAAGTGAAATGTACTGTATGTACCTAGGTGTTTGTTTCTTAATGCGTTGTGTGTAGTGTTTTGTGATGTTTTTGGTCTTTTGTGATGATTTATGATGTTTTTGGTCTTTTGGTGGTTTTATGTTCACAAGAAAGATGACTAGAAAGCTAATGGAAAGGAGCTGGTGATTAAAAAAACAGAGTGAAGCCTAATTGGTTGATGACAAATGACAAATGTAATTGCAAATGCTGAAGCAGAATCAAATCTAAACTATGACTAAGCAGAAATAAAGCTTGATAATGACTTCTAAGGAAATGATTCAAAACATAAACTCAACTTGAGAAATGATCAACTAAATATGCAAATCCTCCTAACTAAACAGTTTGAACAACTAACTTATAATGATGCAACATTTCATCCTTGATTAGAGATTTGTTGAAGAAAATTTGGAATAAAACATTTATACCATCATAAGATCTTCTACTCTAAAGCTAGTTCCTAACTCTATTCTGCAACTTAGTTTAATGACACTACACTTCACTCAAAGGTTATGGATTTTTGAAATAGTCTTTTGAGAAAATTTTTGTTTATGAGATGATAAGGGAGTTGCAGAAGTACTTCAGGCCTTAAAATGATATTGTCTTCTGTTCCTGTGGTTATGAAGCGATTATAGATTTTAGAACAAGAAGATGTTTGTAAATAATGAAGGCTGTTTTGTTAAGTTTAACAACTGAAGTAGTCTAATATGTAGTGAATGACAACTGAATATGGAGTGCAAATGCAATGAGTTAAGCTAAGAATGAACTTAAGATGTCACTAATCTAAAACAGTGTTGAACTACAAGTCATTATCAAACTTAAAACAGAACAACTGAGCATGAGTTAAGTGCAATTAAACTCCGGAGTATCCTAACTAAGCTATCATGCATTATTCTATGGAATTATACAGTCTGTTTGTCCATCATGATTGGTATTTTGGAAGATTTCCTTCTTTTGGAAGAGTTTTTAGAACAATCCTGACTGTGTAATTGAGTGCAAATGCAGACATAAAGATTGAAAGCAATGAAAAACTAAGATATCATAGCCATCTCCCACTCATCATTATGATATTTTGGACAAGCGTTTAAGAGCAAGAACAACTATGGTACTTAGTGAAAACACACAACTAAAACGTTCAAGATCACAATCATGCTTAAGACAGTATAAGGATTTTTTGGAAGAGTTTCTTCCTTTGGAAGAGTTTCTTCCTTTGGAAGAGTGCTTAGCATAAGTATAACTGTGATGATGAATAAAAGAGATTACAATTAAATCCTACAATACTATAGCCATTTCCCATTCATCATTATAATCTTTTGGAAGAGCTTCTTCTTTTGGAAGAGTTTTTAGAATGAGTATAACTACAGTAGCTAATGAAAACAACTACGAATTCAACTTCAAAAACGTAAAGGCAGCTAAAATACTTATCTAAATTACGCAAATAAATCTGTGCAAGAGGCAGGGGCCCTCTACCACCTGACGGAATCTAACTCCAAATCAAATAAACACTTTCAAAACAACATTGTCTGCTTCATTAAAGGTGAAATAAATTGAACAGAGCACTCTGCGTCTTCAGAAATGTAGCACAGAATCTAAGCAAAATCTAGAACAAAAATCTAGCCTAGCTCTCGGTTTCCCAAGTGTTTATATAACAAATGCACATAACAAGACTTGCAACAATTTCAGGATCATTGTCTTTCCTTATCGGAATCACATTAGGACTCTTGAAGTGGCTGCGTAAAAAGGAAAAAGACATCTGGACTGAGACAGTCCTAATAGAAGTCTGCCTTCCTAAATGTGTTCCCACGTACCAAAACCATACCCAGAATTCGTTTCTTCCTTCATGGTGAGCAACGAACCATGTAGTCATGATGTGGAATATGCCCATATGCGGTTTTTCTTGAGAGGCCACCTGGAACATACCCAAACGTGAAGACAGCTGCAGAATCGCTGGTTAGCTACGGAATGTCTGCATTCTGCAGCTAGTTCCGGTCAAAATGCATTATAATGGTAAAAATCACAAAACTTTAGCAAGTCAGTCATGTTAACCATTCTAAAAGTAATTTTAACTAAATTCATTGATCAATTGGGTCTAGGATAGCAATGGACAAAGGAAAATGAGGTAAAGTAAGATGAAAGAAAGCACAATTTTGAGGCTCAACACACCGGTCTTAGCTACGCCAAACTTCACAAAAACCTTTATTGTGGAATGTGATGCCTCGAGAAATGGAATTGTGTTGTTTTAATGCAGGAAGGAAGACCCATTTCTTTTGAAAGTTGTCCAATCAAAGGAAATTATTTATAGAAACCTATTTATGAGAAGGAAATGTTAGCAATATTGCATGCACTAAAGAAATGGCGAACTTATCTAATGGGAAGACACTTCAAGGTAAAAACTAATCATGATAGTCTTAAACACTTTTTGGAACAAAGACTATCTTTAGAAGAGCAGCAAAAATGGGTCACAAACATGTTGGGTTATGACTTTGAAATAATCTACAAAAAAGGAAAGCTTAATGTTGTTGCAGATGCACTCTCAAGAAAGAATGAAGAGGTGGAAGCATTGCTTTGTGCCATTTCTATTATCCAACCAGATTGGATAACCGAAGCAAGATATGAATGGAAGAAGGAAAAATGTGTATGGACACTCATTCAAAAGTTGCAGCAAGATCCTAGTACATCTGATACATTTAGTTGGAAAAATGATTCCTTATGGTACAAATATCGCTTATATCTTTGTAAGAATTCCCAACTAAAACAAAATATTCTTATGGAATTGCACACTTCTCCTTTAGGAGGACACTCAGGATTTTTAAAAACTTACCACAGGGTGAAGAAAGAATTTTTTTGGGATGGCCTTAAATCTGATATTCAAAAGTTTGTGGTAGAATGTTTGGGTTGCCAGCAGAATAAAGTTGAGACAATTAAGACCCCAGGACTTCTACAACCTTTATCCATTCCAAGTCAACGTTGGGAGGAGATTTCAATGGATTTTATCACAGGTTTACCTAAGTCCGAAGGAAAGAGTGTCATCATGGTGGTAGTTGATAGACTTACAAGTATGCACACTTTTGTGCATTATCTCATCCATTTAAAGCAAGTACAGTTGCTACTACATTTATGGATAGAATTCAAAAGCTACATGGAAGCCCAAGGGTTATTGTGAGCGACGGAGATCCCATTTTTACGGGAAATTTTTGGACGGAGTTATTTTCTTGTTTGGGTACTCAATTAGCTCATAGCTCATCTTATCATCCTCAATCTGATGGTCAAACAGAGATAGTAAATAAATTTTTGGAAGGATATCTTCGTTGTTTTGTATCTAATAAACAAACACAATGGGTCAAGTGGTTACCTCTCGCTGAATGGTGGTATAACACTTCCTTCAATACTGCAGCAAAAATGACCCCATTTATGTCACTTTATGGATATCATCCACCATCCATCACATCATCATTAAGGGAAAATTCAAAGGTTCAAGCAATGGAAGATCACATGGAGCATCAGCAAGACGTTCTCCAACTCTTAAAGGATAACCTGAATTTGGCACAAAATCGAATAAAACAACAGGCAGATCAACATCGTAGCGAGAGAAGTTTTGATGTAGGAGATTGGGTATTTTTACGGCTACAACCATACAAAAAATGTCCCTCAGGCAAGCTAAGAAGGATAATAAATTATCACCAAAGTACTATGGTCCTTACAAGGTGTTGCAAAATATTGGTACTATGGCATACAAATTGGAGCTTCCTGCTTCTTCGCGAGTGCATCCAGTTTTCCATGTTTCATGCTTAAAGAAGGTTATAGGTGAAAATCTTCCGGTTCAAACAATATTGCCAGAACTTGATGAGGAAGGAAAAATCATATTGGAACTTGAAGCGGTCACGGAAACAAGAACTCGACAGCTACGGAATCGATCAATTTCAGAGTATCTCATTAGGTGGAAGAACTTACCCACTGAAGATCCTACATGGGAGGATGAGAATTTTATACAGAAGCACCTAGAGCTACTCAAGCGTTGAGGAAAACACTTTTTTGAAGGAGAGGGGCATGTTAGGTCCCTATATTACTAGTATAGTCCCTTATTTTTGTTAGTGTAACCCCCTTATTGTTATTATTGTACCCTTGTAACCCACATTTTGTTATTATTGTGCCCTTAAATTATTATTGTTAGGTCGGCTAGGATTACATTGTGGCCCACTAGGATTACATTATGGCCCCATGGACTCCTATATATAGAAAGGAGGTTTTGTAGATTGTATCATTGAAGAATTGTTCACTCATGTAATGTATTGGAGGTTGCCCCCTCGAAGTGGCTTATTTCTAAGCTGTTGATATCTCTTTTCTTCTATTATTGGAGCTGGTTACACAACAGAAATATTGAGAGGGGGGGTGAATCAGTATTCCTTTCAATTAGTATTATGATTAATCTTTCATAGCATTAGTTAATCTTCAATTATTATCAGTGTTTGTACAATGATAGCAGTAAACAAAAGGAACACAAATTCACGCAGTTTTAAGGTGGAAAACCCCTCGGGGACAAAAACCACCTAAATGCTTTTCTAATAATTCTTTAATATTCAAATCCAATTTAAAATAAAGCTCCAACTTCCTAGAATCTAGAAAATCATTCTTCTCGAGCTCCCACTGGATGGATGCTCCAACACCCAAGATTCTCCAGTAGTCAACTGAACGGATGCCCTAACACCAAATGAGCTACAACTCACACTAGCACCACCCTACCACCTTGAATTTTTCACAGGCTTGAACCTTTTGGGGACATCATGCACCAGCCTAGCACCACCCTACCACCCTATACAAGAATAAAATAAGAATGGACTCTCGTACCAGGGAAAATTGTCCAGTTTACAATGATATAGAATGATGTAGAAGAAGAAGACACACTATACCATAACACAAACGATGACACAAATACCTAATGATGAACCTAGACCTCCCCACACTGCCTCTTCAATTCTTGGAAGATAAACACTTGTACAAATTTTACAATGATGCTTTTACAATGACTCATTACAATGATACATTTACAATGACTATATGCAATGTTGCCCACGTGAAGACTTCATGTGGTGAAATTATTGCTGTTGTTCTACACCTTGATTGCTTCTCTTGTCATGCTACCCTTTCCCACTCTTCAGAACATTAGATCATGCATTGAGTCATATCTTGATGAATATATAATACCTAAAAAAATTATTCAACGAAATACCCATGACATGATAATAGCAAAACTTACCTCATCCTGCAGAGCATATGTGAGTGTTAAACAAAAAAAAAAAATAGAATACAAAGAAACTAATGAAATTAAGAGATGAACATGAATATACAAAATATAATTACCTCGATCTTACCATGTTTCACCTTGCTTTTCTTTTCTTCCCTAGAAAGTATCGTCCTTTGCAGCCCTTAACAGTGCATGATCTAGCTTTTTCTTGCCTTCTAGGAGATCGATATTGAATCTGGTGTATCTCTATTATTTCAGATCCCCAATATGTGATTTTTGGTCATGTAGTATTCCTCTAATTCTTATTTCCAATTCCATAGGTCTGACCAAATTTTGATTCTTCAAGGCAAAGCTATTCCCAATCTCTCACAATGACCTAATTATGGACTGGTTCAGTAGAGCGAACTTGTACGGTGTGCCACATGTAAATTTTTCCTCATTCGGCTTTGAAATTGATACAAAGAAAAATGAAGTCTATTTTATATCCTCCACTTTTTACAGAACTCCAATCTGATACTCAAAGAGAGAGTTATGATGATTTTCGCAAGATCACCTCTTTGAGATGAAGTTCAAGAGTTTGCAAAAAACCCTAACTTACACAGATCATATCTCCCAAAATATTGTGCACCATGTTCTGAAATTTTTGTAGGAGCTTCCTCAGGTTTTTGGCTTCACCTCATAAAAGTTCAGCTTATGAACCTTCTTAGAAAAAAAAATTATAGCGAAAATTCCACAATAACTTGTTTCAAGTAGCAAAATCCCTACATGAGGAAGATATGAGGATCACAATTTATATAAATTCTTAGGTTGAGATTGACTTCAAAAAGTGAACGTGGTAGGGATTTTAGGAGCTTAAAAATTATTAATTAATTACTATTCAATGACCACAACCAATTATTAGTGTCGTGCCACAACCCCATGGGGTTTTAGCCCACTAACTGGGGTTATTAACTTCAAACATGAATATCTCTCAAACCGTGAAGAATTACGTGGCGTGCCATATATCAGCGGAAAAATCTCAAAAATTAGAAACCACAAAAAAATATCCTTGACTTGGAAAGTAATTTTCTAGGTCAAAATTCCCATGCAAGATCGAGGTAGCCCCTGGTGCTACTTGGGTTGACATCAATGACAACCACTGATCAAAAATCTCCCCCTTTGGCATTGATGGAAACACAAGTACTCCCCCTGCAATCATGACACCTCTTCCTGCAACATTATCTCCCCCTTTGACATCAATGGCAAAGGGTAACTCCCCCTGACACATCCTGCGAACCTATATACACTTCCACTCCCCCTTTATATTCTGAATAAGGAAAATCTAATGAGAAATTGGGAGAAACCAAAGCTTCTAGCAAAGATATTCAAATGCTTCATGAGGTAAAGGATTAGTGAAGCTATCAGAGATTTTTTCTTTTGTACCAACATATTCAAGTTTGATATTATTTTTAGCGACTTGTTCTCTAACAAAATGATATTTGATCAGAATGTGTTTTTTTTTAATGCATGACAAGATCCTTGGAGATGCTAATGGCACTGGTGTTATCACAGAAGACGGGAATATGCTCACTGAATTTTCCTTGAATATCTTGCAAAAAAAATTTCATCCAAAGGACTTGAGTACAACAAGTTGTCGTTGTAATGTATTCTGCTTCCGCTGTAGATAACGAGATTGAGGTTTGTTTTTTTCTCGACCATGATACGAGGCAACCACCTAGATAGAATGTTGCTCCACTAGTACTCTTACGATCATCAATGCTTCATGCCTAATTTTCATCTATAAAGGCTTGAATAGTGAGATTGTTACCTTTGGGATACCACAAGCCATATTCTACTATGCCCTTTAGATATCGAAGAATTGTTTTGACGGAAATAATATGTGATTCTATTGGTGCTGCTTGGAATCTTGCTACTTGTCCAAATGCTTGCATAAAATTTGGCTGGGAGGCTATTACATATAGAATAATACCAATCATAGATATGCAAAACCTTTGATCCACATCCTTAGATGAGTCGTCTATGCGCAAATTGAAACCGGTTACCATCAGACTAAGGACGGGTTTGCAATCTTCCATTTTGAATTTCTTGAGAATTTCCTTGATGCACTTGGCTTGACATATAAATATTCCTTTCTCTTGCTGAGATATTTGAATCCCTAAGAAGTATGTCATCTCACCAAGTAAATATATCTCAAACTCACTTTGCATATTTGTAAAAAAGGTTTTACTTAGTCCATCATCATTGCTACCAAATATTATATCATCCACATATACCTCAACGATTGTTAAATTATCTTTATCTATTTGTACATAAAGATTAATATCAGCAGTACCTTTCTTGAACCCTTGTTGACGTAGATGTCCATCAAGATGAGCATACCATGCTCTGGGAGCCTACTTGAGACCATATAGAGCCTTCTTTAACCTACAAACATAGTCTTCTTTTTCTGATAGTAGAAAACCTTTAGGTTGTTCGATGTAAAATTGTTCTTCTAATTCGCCATTTAGAAATGTTGACTTAACATCCATTTGGTAGAATTTGATTTTTCTTGAACATGCATAGGCGAGAAACATTCAAATGGCTTCCATTCTGCAAATTTTTCATTAAAATCAGTTCCTTCTACTTGTGCATAGCCTTTGCAAACCGATATTGCTTTGTTTCTGGTAACCTGTCCATCTTCATTCAATTTGTTCCTGAACACCTATTTAGTCCCAATGACATTTTTATCTTTTGGTCGTGGAACTAATTCCCAAGTGTTATTCTTCTCAATTTGATCCAATTCTTCATTCATAACTGCTACCCAATGTTCATTCTGGTTGGCTTCCTCAAAACTACTAGGCTCAAAGGTTGCTAGAAAATCAATGTGAGCTTGTTGTGATGAACAAAGTTGTCAACCTTTATTTATGCCACCAATGATTTGATTTGATGGATGGTTCTTTTGAATCCATTATTTTGTTGTCTTTGGAGAAGCTTCTTGTCATTGTTCTAGTATATCTTGATGATCATTATTTACTTCTTCCTAGTTGATAGTTGCTTCTTGTTCTGGAATTTTCTCAGTTTCTTGTTCAGCCTCTGTCTCAAGTTTCAAAGATTCTAGATCCTCATCATCATTCGTTAGATGCTCTCCACTATCTGTTTTCATCTTAGATTATAGCATTTATAGGCCTTTATTTTGTGTGAGTAACCAACAAAGAACCTTCGTCAACAGGTGATTCAAACTTACCCAACTTTTGATCTTCTCTTTTCATATAGCATTTGCTTCCGAAGATTCTGAAATATTTTACATTAGCCAGTTTTCCTTTCCATAATTCATATGGGGTCTTTTTGAAATTATTTCTGAGATGACTTCGGTTGATAATGAAGACTGTCATATCAATTGCTTGAACCCAGAATTTTTCATCCAATTTTGAATCCTTCAACATTGTTCTACCCATTTCCTGTACAGTTTTGTTCTTTCTTTCAGCAACTCCATTTTGCTGAGGTGGTCATGCTATTGAAAATTGTCTTTTTATTCCATTTTCATCATAGTATTGTTGAAATAATTTGGAAGTAAATTCTCCACCATTATCTGATCTTAGACACTTTATTTTCAAATCAGTTTCATTTTCTACCAACTCCTTGTCGATCTTAAAGCACTCAAATGCTTGAAATTTTTTCTTTAGGAAACTGACAGCTTTCATCCTGGTATAGTCATCTGTCATTAACATGAAATATAATTCTCCATCTAAGCCTTTTTTTCTCATAGGACCACATAGATTAGTGTGTATCAATTCCAATGGATGTGATCAAAATTGTTCTTTTGTTTTAAATTCGAATTTTATCTGCTTGCCGTGCCGACAAGCCTCACATAGTGTGTTGGAAGGTTTTGAGATTTTCAGCATTTCTCGTACTGCTTCCTTTTTTCTTATCCTAACAAGATTGTCAAAGTTTATGTGACCCATTCTTTTGTGCCATAACCAGCTTTTAGCTTCTTTAGCTAGCAGACATGCATTAGTTGCTTCATCCAAAAAATATATGTCGTTTGGAGCTTGACTTGTTGTATCCACAATTTTACCATACCTTCATTTCCTGATTTCAAATTTTGTGGAGTTGAACAACATTGTGTGTCCTTGATCACACATTTTTCCAACACTGAGTAGATTGTGATTCATGTTTTCAACCAATAGAACATTCTTGGCTAGAACATCTTTTCTTCCGAGAGTGACGGTACCTGATCCTATAACATTTGAAGATCCATCATTTCCAAAGGATACAGTTCCATCCTTCTTCTCTTTCAGAGATACAAATTTATTTCTATCCTCGGTCATATGTGTTGAGTAACCACTATCAACATACCACACATCTTTGTTGTTTTGAGCCTTGAGAGCGAGAGCACAATTATCAGTCTTTTTCTTCTTCCATGTTCATTCGTTCTATGGCTTCAAAGATTCTTCTGGAGGATTTCCAAGTCTGAAATCTTTGTCTATGTGTCCAAATTTTTTACATTTGTAACATTCCATATTATTTCTTAAATGGTCAAATCTATTGATCTTTCATTGAGCCCTCGGAGGTTCATATTTGAAATATCTCCTGGAATTGTATTGGTTCCTAGGGTACATGCGACATTCTACAAATTTATGACCAAATTTTCCACATGAGTAACAATAGCCATGACAAAATATTTTGTTACCTTGATGGAGATATTCATCGAGTAATTATCTTCCAAATTTTTCTTGTGAATCTTGTCCAATGAAGTCTACATGCATGTCAGATCTCATAGGTTCATTGTATTTTGTTGTAGAAGGTCATGTTTCTTCTTTGTAACTGAGGCTAGTTCTGTCGTTGTAAGATCGTTGATTGTTGATGAGTTCTTCCAATTCCTTTGAGCTATTGGCATAGTTTTGGACAGTTTTTCCCTTCTTCACTTCCTTACACGACGAGACTACTTCAGCTTCTAATGCTTCCCTTTCTTGTTTTCTTTCTTCCAACTTATTTTGAAGTGACTCTTCAATACATTTGTGTTCTTCAACTTCAATTTTGAGACCTTGAACTTGTTATTTAAGAGTATTGGTGTTAGGACCCTATAATGTACCTTTTTTCTCATACATTCCATCCTTTTCTAGTCTATATTTAAAGCCTATATTATCACTTTAATCTATTTTTCCAAAGGTATGTAACGTTTCTTCTCTTTACTATATGTTTAACTTGTTTTACATGTAATTTTACATTACTTTCATACTGAGCCATTAATCGGAAATATATAGTTGCTAAAAAAGTTTGAAGACTGCAGTTAATTCATCATTGTTGTCTGAAGACCGCGTTGCTGAAACAGTCAAAACAGTACGCAAATCTCGTTGCTGAAACAGTCCATCATTTGCGATGCTGAAATAATATTTCAGGTACGGCACCAACAAGAAAAGATAATTAAGGGAGCTGTTACACTGGCCGCAACAATTGCACCTCGAAGCCATCACTATCATAACCATTGTAACAACATTTTTTCTATGGAAGAATAGAATATCCTATTCCATCATAGAAGATCAGATCAGGTTAAGAATAGGATTTGCATGATGCAATCAAATGTGTAATAGATGTATCCTCTTTAAATAGAGGAGACATCATCATTAGAAGGAGATTACGAAAGGTTTAGCTGAAAGGGAATTACAGAGAAGGAACATGGATCTTTTTGTAATGTGTTACATTTGACAGATGAATAAAAGATTGTTCTGAGCATTTCTTCTTAATTCCTTTTTCTGGGGAATCTTGTGAGAAGGAAAGGGCCCACCTTCCTCACAAGATTCACCCATTAAATTTCGTAGTGTGTTAATCGTATTTTCATTCATGCCTTAAAACTCTATTTTGCTGAAATTATTTATGCATTATTGGAACTCTGTTATCTATTGTTGAAACTCTGTTTCCATTGATTGTCGCATTGTTTTCATATAATTCATTCCTAGGTAATCGTTGATTATTTCAATTGGAAATCTTGTTTACAGAATGAGTTTGTAAAAGTGTGGTAGTCAAAAACAGGTGTTGAAGATATTTACTTGGGGAATAGGGTCTTGTTCTCTGTTATAGCATAATTGGTCTTTTCTTCTGCAGATTGGTTTCTTTTCCTAGATTGTTGTTTTCTTAATGTAGTCCAGGATTCTTTTGATGATTTTCTGCAATACAAAGATTTCTTTTGCTATAACTCAAAGTAGAACTTCATTTTGTTTGAAGCAGGGTGCGATTAGTGTAATTTTTACTACAACTTTTCATTGCTTTTGAGATTGAGCATATACAGTGTGTGATTGCCTTTGAAATAAACAGACTTCCCTGGGTTGACAATTTATGTAGCACTTGATTGTTTAAATTAATAAGAAATTAAAGTGACCAACATTTTGGCCCCATTGCCAGGGAAGGAAATTATAAGTTTCAAAAGCGTTGATGTTTTTCTTTCAGATGTGCAGATTGCATGAGAGGACGCGGAGCCCACAAGAAAACTAACCCTACAGGTGGCAAGGGAAAAGGAAGGGGAGGAAGAAAGACCTTTATTGATGAGATCATATTAAAATCTTAATCTTCTCAGAGGCTAAGCTCTCGAAAGCCAAAGCCTCAAAATTCCCCTCAATCAAACTACGAAACAGAAGAAATTGTGAGCCCTGAAATAGTTGAGGAGAAAGCAGAAAACGTTGAGAAGCCAGCAGAAAACGTCGAAGAACCAGTAGAAAACGTTGAGGAGCCAGCAGAAAACGTTGAAGAGCTAGCAGAAAACATTGAGGATCGAGCAAGTGCGGTAGGAGAACAAGAAATGGAGGGGAACAATGAAGAATTCTTCGGTGGAGGACAAGTAGATCCTGAAGGAGAGGGAAGAGATGAGAATTCTCTCTCTACCTTGGGGTTTCCTATTGGTGATCTCCCTAGAGGATCAACTCCCATGAAGAATATCCCACTTTCAGCTTTACCTAACTTTCATGGCTTATCTTCTAAAGATCCTGATGAAGTTACGATTACATTAGAAATGCCCAAAAATTGAAGCTATTTCGAGCAACATTAAAAGTAAATGCATTAAGGTGGTTCATGAGTCTTGGAGGCCATGTAATCACAACATGGGATCAGATGAAACAGAAATTTCTACTCAAATATCAAGACTACTGTCGGACGAGAGAAAAAAGAGAGGAACTATTTAAGATGGTATAGAAGGAGGACGAAAATCTGGAGGACTTTGTGGAAAGATTACATTATAACTTGCAAAGATCCAATCATCCCGATGTAAGTATGGATATTCTTAAAACAATACTATTGAAAGGAGTGATGGATGACTGTCTAGATATGCTAAATATGCTTGGTAAAGGGGACATATCTAAAGAATCATACGATGAAATTGTTAACCTCTGTAAAAAATGTTCAAGAGAAGCTGCAAGGAATAGGTAAAAGAAAATGGATACCACATATTCAAAAGTTCAAAAATCAGCCAATGGAGAAGCAACAAGAGTTGAAATAGGTAATTTACTTGAGGAATTTAAAACTGAGATGTTAAGTTCTTTTTCTTCACATATTGACACCTTGCAAGTTAAGAAGTAACAAGCCAAAGCAGAAGTGGCTTTGTCTTTATTTTACCCCAAATGCAGAGATCAACACCCACTAAGGGAATGCCCATTGGACAAGGTGTCAATTTTCACCCTTTGTGAGAAGGATCATGAAATGAAACAATGCCCTTCTTTACTAAGAATAAAAGTAGCGTTGCAACCAACCGAAGAAGAAGTTGAAGCGGTCTATCTTTTGACACAGAGAAGGCAATGGCAACAACGAGGAAAAGGTATGAACTCTAATATGCCATTTACATATTCTAATCATTGGAACAATTATCCTTCTTTTAGTCAAGAAAATTACCCTCCCTTTAATCAAATGCAATACCCGCCCTTCAATCAAATGAATTACCCACCCATGCAAAAAACAAACCCTTCCTTTGTAGACCCAGCAATGTGGACTCCTTGGCCTCCACAACAACAATATTACTTTAACCAATGGAATCCAAATTGTAGGGTCAATAACTCCCGTTTCCAAATCAATTTCCTCAATTTCAACAACCACTTCCTCTACCATCAGGTGCTCCACCGAATAATCAAATGATGAGACCCCAGCTACATGTACAACCAAACCCTAACCCCAATAATAAAGCTATGCAGGTTATTGATATTCAGAACTAGCCTATACTTCTTGTTTTCCCTACACAATGCAATGATATTCATTTACGATCTGGGAAAATAGTTGAACCCATTATTGATGATGTTACCTCTTCTGATTCTGATAAAGAAGAGATAGAAAAATGTGACTCACGTGAAGAGGTACAATCACCCTCTAATAAGGGTATTGGAACTGTAGAACCACCATTCCCTGAGCGTTTAGCTTTAACTAAAATGCCTGAGCCACCTGCTTTCAATCTTCTAGGGGAATTACAGAATATTTATGTTAAAATTCCACTCTTACAAGCACTAAGAAATGTACCAATTTATGCCAGAACTATGAGAGATATTTGTGTTAAGAAACCCGGTAGGAAAGCTAAAGATCCCCTTACAGTTCATGTTATGGGTGATCCATCTACATTAATGTCTGATAAAGCTCCTCCAGTTAAATATGGTCATCCTAGCCATCCTACTATCACAGTGCAAATTGGAAAAACAATAATTCCTCGAGTTCTGGTAGATTTAGGTGCTGCTATAAATATTATAACTCTTGAAACTTCACAACTGTTACAACTAAAGAACGTAATCAGAGATACACCAACCATTCTAGAGTTAGCTAACCATTCTACAATCAAACCAGAAGGAGTTATTAAAGACCTAATCATCTTAGTTGAATCCTAGAATTACCCAGCTGACTTTGTGGTGTTACAGACTAAAACAAAGTTGGGGGGACACCCTCTAATTTTGGGAAGGCCCTGGTTAGCCACAGTCGATGCCTTTATCAGCTGTAGATCTGGTTCAATGACAATTTCCAATGGATATGAAACTAAGTAGCTTACTCTCTACCCTCACGTTACACCCATGATTAATAATGATAATTATGTATGGATGGACTATGATAATCATGCTACTCAACCTATTTTGACTATCGGACAATATTTAAGCCTTAAAGGCACCATTGAGGATGAGGTAATTAATAATTTTATTTGTGAACCCTCCTCTGTGATTCCAGAAACACATAATCAACTAGCTGCACTTCTGAAATCAGATACCCAGGAAAAGATTAAATCTGAAGATCTACCTCAAACATCAACCACCATCTCTTCTAAAAGTATACCAGTAGAAATCGAACCTAGAAAAACACTGAACATAAACCCCAACTTGACAGTTACTGAAACACAGCAATTAATGAAGTTACTTCTTGAAAATAAGGAAGCATTCGCATGGGACTATACAGATATGAAGGGAATCTCTCTTGAATTATGTACTCATCGTATCTATATCAAGGAAGGTTGTTGACCAATCTGTCAACCTCAACAACGAATGAACCCTAATTTAAGGGAAATTATTAAAGAGAAACTTCAAGAATTTCTTAATGCAGGGTTTATATATCCTATATCTGACAGTGAATGGGTTTCCCCGTTGGTAATAGTTCCTAATAAAAACGAGAAATGGAGAGTGTGTGTAGATTATAGAGCCTTAAATAAAGCCACTCAAAAATATCACTTTCCTTTACCATTCATTGATCAGGTGTTATATAGCTTGTCAGGGAAGAAATTCTTCTCCTTTTTAGATGGGTTTAGTGGGTATAATCAAATCAAAATTGCACCCCAAGACCAAGATAAGACCACTTTTACTAGTCCTTGGGGAAATTTTGTTTATAGAGTTCTCCCATTTGGACTATGTAATGCACCAACAACCTTTCAAAGAGAAATTATAGGAATATTTTCTGATATGCTTAATGACTCTATGGAAATATTTATGGATGACTTTACCCCTTATGGTGTGTCTTTTGAGGATGCATTACAGAATCTTGAGAAAGTACTTCAATGATGTGTACAAGCTCACCTCTCCTTAAGTACCGAAAAATGTCATATGATGATGAGTGAAGGAGTAGTACTTGGAAATTTTATTTCATCTCAAGGAATTCAAGTAGATCCATCCAAAATACAAGTCATTCAGAACCTTCCTATTCCTAGAACACAAACAGATGTGAGAATTTTCTTAGGACATGCAGGATATTACAGGAGATTTATTAAAAAAAAATCGAAAATAACTTCTCCTTTGTTTGTGTTACTTATGAAAAATGATGAATTCAAGTGGACTAATCTTTTCCAGGAAGCATTTGTTGAACTCAAGCATCAGTCACCTACAGCTCCTATTTTAAGGGGACCTGATTGGGCACTTCCCTTTCATATATCCTCTGATGCTTCAGATACTGTGATTGGAGTTGTCTTGGGACAAGAGGAAAACCATCTTCCTTATGATGTCTACTTCATTAGTAAGAATATGACTCTTGTTGAGCTTAATTACACAGTTACCGAAAAGGAATTTTTAGCAATTATTTATGCTATTAATAAATTTCAACATTACATTACTGGTTACTCTACTTTTTTCCATACTGACCCCTCGGCTATTAAGTATTTAATGAAAAAATCTGTCACAAATGCTCAAGTCACCAGATGGTTATTGTTATTACAAGAATTTGATATTACAATTGTAGATCGACCAGGAAAAGAAAATATAGTTGTTGATTTCCTTTCTCGGTTAAAAGCTGATGATAATACTCCAGTAGATGATTCCTTTCCTGATGAATATTTATTTGCAATATCTGCTCACTCACCATGGTATGTAGACATTGCCAATTATCTGGTTGCAGAGAAGTTACCATCACACCTATCCCATCGAGAGAAAATAAAAATCATTCAACAAAGTGCTCGGTATAGCTGGATAACTGGGTGTCTTTTCTACACAGGACTTGATCATGAAATCTGAAGATGTATTAGAGAAGATGAGGCTTATGATGTACTAAAAGCTTGTCATGATGGCCCTTGTGGAGGACATTTTGCTGATAATAGAATGGCACATAAAATTCTTAGGATGGGTTATTATTGGCCCTCACTCTTCAAAGATACAAAGAAATATGTTTGGGCCTATGATAGCTTTCAGAGAATGGGTCAACCTAATCATAGAGATGAAATGCCATTAAACCCCCAGGTAATACTTGAACTATTTGAAAGATGGTCCTTAGACTTTGTAGGACCCATTAATCCTCCATCCAACCAAAGAGTTTATATATTGGTTTGCACAGTTTATATGACTAAATGGGTGCAGGATAAAGCACTCCTTAGAGCTAATGAAGAAGTTGTCCTAGCTTTCCTATTTGAAGAGATATTTGTTAGATTTGGAGTGCCTAGAGAGCTAGTTATAGATGGAGGACCTCCTTTCACTTCTCATGGTTTTAAAGCCACCCTTCAAAAATGTCATATTCATCATAGAATTACTACACCATACCACCCCCAAGCCCATGGATAGGTGGAAAGTACAAACAAAGTAATAGAAGCCATTCTAACAAAAATAGTGAAGGAAAACTGGAAGGATTGGTCTCAAAGGCTCCCTGAAGCACTATGGGCTTACGGAACTACCTGGAGAAATACTACAGGATTTTCCCCCTATGAATTGGTTTATGGTAAAAGTGTTGCTTTTCTTGTGGAATTTGAAATTAAAACCTTAAGGACTACTTTAGTTGTTAACCTTGATTTGACTGATGCACAGACAGCCAGGTTGCATCAGCTTCATGAATTGGATGAAAAAAGATTAGATGCCATTCATCAGAAAACTATGATCCAACAACAGAGAACAAAATGACATGATAAAATCATCAAGCATAAGCAATTCCAAAAAGGTAATTGGGCTTTATTGTATGACTCTCAGTTTGAAAACTTTCAAGGGAAGCTACGTACAAGATGGATAGAACCTTATGAAATAGATATTGTTTTTCCCAATGGAACAGTAAAGCTCTTAACAATTGATGACTCTAAAAAACCATTATTAGTAAATGGTCATCGGCTCCGTCTGTACCAGAGCCCCATTTCTAGAGAAGATTTTAAGGCCACTTGCATGGGAGATTCACATTATCTCTTTCTAGGGGAGCCTCCTGCCCCTCATTGCATTTAATTTTTCTGAATTGTATTTTTAGCATTAGAATTAGATTTCTTAACTAATAATCCCTGTCAAGCACTGGCATGTTACAATTGTTTATTTTGCAGATTCTCGATTCAGGAAAGGCTTATCAATAAAGGACAATCTCACTATAAGAAGATCCAAGCTTCATTTTGTGAAGCATTGCTCCTCTTATTTCAACCCATTCATAGTTCATTCCCCATCTTCCAGTGCTCTTTCAACATTTCCATCATTCATTCCCCCCTCATTTCTTTTCCCCTTTTCATGTCATTTTCCCCATGTTTCCCATTGCTGAAATAGCACTCTTCAACAATATTTTCCCCATCTTTCCCATTGTTGAAATAACACTCTTCAACAACATTTTCCCTACTTTTCCCATTGCTGAAACACCACTCTTTAGCAACACTTTACCCACTTTTCCCGTTGCTGAAACACCATTTTTTTTTCAAAGACATGACCATGCAGAATTTCTCATCTGAAATCATCTTCTGCAGTTCTTTCATTCTCACTTCTCTTATTTCTCATGCTAATCCTGTCCTTTCACTACCTTCTCCTATGATTAAACAGACCTCTAATATAATCTCCCTCATGTTTCAAAAAGCTTCCAAAGTTTCTTCCATGACTATTGCCGATCTATTATGAGCAAGCACTATATTTTTCGAAGTACGAATTAAAGGTAAACATGAGGTATGTAAATTTTATATGTAAGTACAATTAAACTATGGTTAAATGACAAGATTTCATTCATTATTACCACAATCTCCATACATGTAAAGTCATCATTTCAAAATTAGTTGGGGGGAATATCAAAAATTTACGCCATCATTTCACAACAAGTCCATTACCGTCATTTTTCTTACCCATTACCTTGTCTCTTCACCATCATTCCATGTTCTCACTCACAAAACTTACTCTATTCGAGTGTGGTAACTTGACTCTTTGACTGTGCATTTTACCAAAACTGATTAGCTATGGGAGGCCCTTCTATTTGACATGAACCCGCCACGATAACCCTGCTTGAATTATACCCAAAATTATATCATATTTTTCAGCAGGCAAGCTAGGTAGGTTATTTTCAGAAGCTTCAGGAATTTGATCCACAACAGGTTCTTGAATTTGCACGGAATCTTAAGGAAGATCATTCTATTGTTCAAAGAGTTTGGATTCCAGTCTCAAAGGGTGACATAGCACAGTTTTTGGGCCTTAGTGTCACTAGCATTCAACGATTCAGCTGAAAACATATCATTCTTAATGCACAGCAGGATTTTCTCCTGCCAGGAGAACAAGTTGAGCCTAAAGGCCAGGGTGTCCGACTCAACTCATTGTCACCTCCTTGGCCGAAAGTTGCAGAATTTGTCAAACATTACCTCACTTGTGAAGGCTGATACCAGGTATTTTACCATCATGATTTTGTCTTGTTAAATCACTTAATACATGGTAGATTGTTGAATATTCCTTATTATTTACTTGGATGTCTTAGAAATATGTCGCATTATTGTATACAGGTAAAAGTCCCCCTCCTTTCCCTCACCCTCAACCATCTTGGCCAATTACTTATCCAAAATGGTTTTTATCAACAAAACCCTCCCCTAAACAATCCACCCATAAACCCCCAGCAAGCTACTGAAAATCCTCAGGGAATTGCTGAAAATCCCCATGAACAGCAACCACAAAACACCCCTAACCCTCCAGAAATTCCACCCGCAAAACAAATTGATCCAATTAACCCTCCTACCATACCAAATCCATCCCACAATTTAGCAGAATCATCTGATCCTATTGTTCATATCTCTAGTGATTATTCTCAAGTAGATAACCCCCCCTCTTCTACTCGCAAAAGGAAAAGGAAAACCACAACTTCCTTTCTATAAAAAAGATGAATGAGGGCCTCAACCAAACCAGCTACCACTCCTGATCGCCCTCCCCCTCAGAAAAAACCCACTCATAAAAGAAAAAAAGCAAACTACTACTTTCCCTGCCTTTTTACCTAGAAGACGAATGAGGGCCTCAACTAAAGCAGCCACCATTGCCACTACCCTAGACTCTCAACCCATTTCTCTAAAAGCCCATACACCACCACAACCACAAATCCCAGAATCTTTACCTGTCTCACCCAGGGGCCCTGAAACACAAGAACCAGATGCCCAAGGTACTGCAACATTATTTTCTTCAGAACAAGTAGTTGTCACACAAGAACCAGTTGTTGATGTACAAGAACTAGATGCCTAGGATGTTGCACATCACGTAGATGTTACACAAGAACCAGCTATTCATTCAGTAGCTACCACACAAGAAACAGCTACTCATTCAGTAGCTACCACACAAGAACCAACTACTCATCCAGTAGCTGCTACACAATAACCAGGTACTGAGACTTTGACTGTTACACAAAGCCCAGTCACCCTGGCTTCCCTCTTACAAGAAAATGAGTTTCTAAGATCAGAACTAGAAGCTTACAAGCAAGAATTGGTAATGGCAAGGGAAGCCTACGACAAGGAACTTAATTTGTACACCTTAGCTCACGCAGCATCCATGGCAGAGAAAAACACAGAAAATGATCAGTATAAAGAATACATGTGCAGCCAATGCGGGAATATTTATCATCAAGTAGGATATAAAGTAGTTCAAATCCCAATGTTGGGAGCATCTACGTCTTCTGTAGTCAAAGAGGAATTCCCTATTATTACACAAGAACCAATAGGGCCTTCAAAAATTTCAGAAAAAGAAGCTAATTCACAACTACCCTGGCCTACTGTAACTGTTAAATCTAAAGTTCCAATTTTTTCTACTTAGACTATACCTCAGCCTACCACTTGCAATGTTGAAACACAAACTGAACCATGTGAAGAGCAGGAAATAATGAACAAGTGGAGGAAAGAGTATGCCATTTCACAAGAAAAAATCTTGCAGGAGCACAAATTACTTTGGCAGAACCACATATATTAAAAATGGGAGGCTTTGGAGAAAATACTCCAACAATCTCGTGCTCATAAGAATCAGAATAAAGAGTTAAAAATAAAATTTCTCCTGATGTTTGATTTGGTACAGAAACTATTGGCTGCCAGAAAACCATATTTAAATTTCTCTCTTTTCCTTACAGAACGCCTTGCATTCTTTCAGATAAAAGAAATCAAAGATGGAAGACCCTAGGTATTTAAATCTGAAGATTTTGTGAAAATGTTTGTAGAGGCCTCTAATAATGACCAGAATTTACTGTGTGAATTATATCTTCATAATGAAACCATTCCTGAAAACAGAAACCTTAATCTTAACCCTCTTTTTGGCAATATCTAGATCTGGGCATTTGCCTCTTTCCTTGCCAACCAGATTACATGGCAGACTGCTTTTCTAGCGGCCAGGCATAATGAAGATAACCATCTCCTCTGGATACGGCCAGAACCATAGAACCCTGCCACCTTTGTTGCAAAATATTATCAATTTCTGAAGAAACTAGGAATGACTCAACACATGCGGAAACTACAGGCAATAGTACTCCAGGACTGTCAACACTTTATTAAGGCCAAAGAAACTGTTGCCTTAAGAGAAAATAACATGTTTTGGTAAAAATCTTCTAAGGAAAAGTAGGAGTACAATCCTTTCAATCCTACTAATCTTGAAACAGCAATCTCCAGGGTACCTGACTACATCAAATGTGTCCAGCAATGCGCTGAAAAGTGGATAGGGTATCACTTTCATTTTCCTATTCTGTGGATGCCAACAGAGGAATATCATGCTCATCATTGGTTGGCCAAGAAGGATGAAGTAGAAGCCTAGCAAAAGCTGAAAAATGTGCAAGGGTTCAGAGCTTCAACAGAAAGTACCTTCTATAGCTACTGCATATGTAACTTGCACGCTAAGAGCCAATATCTGGATTCTGATTCACATTGAAGTTGCCTGAGGACATGCAACCTTTTTATTTGGGGGGGATGTTAGGACCCTGTAATGTACCTTTTTTCTCATACATTCCATCCTTTTCCAGTCTATATTTAAAGCCTATATTATCACTTAATATATTCTTCCAAAGGTATATAACGTTTCTTCTCTTTACTATATGTTTAACTTGTTTTACATGTAATTTTACATTACTTTCATACTGAGCCATTAATCAGAAATATATAGTTTCTAAAACATTTTGAAGACTGCAGTTAATTCATCGTTGCTGTCTGAACACCGCGTTGCTGAAACAATCAAAACAGTACGCAAATCCCGTTGCTGAAACAGTCTGTGATTTGCGATGCTAAAATAATATTTCGGGTATGCCAGCAACAAGAAAAGATAATTAAGGGAGTTGTTACACTTGCCGCAACAACTGCACCTCGAAGCCAGCACTATCATAACCATTGTAACATCATTTTTGCTATGGAAGAACAGAATATCCTATTCCAGCATTGAAGATCTGATCAGGTTAAGAATAGGATTTGCATGATGTAATCAAATGTGTAATAGATGTATCCTCTTTAAATAGAGGAGACATCATCATTAGAAGGAGATTACGAAAGGTTTAGCTGAAAGGGAATTATAGAGAAGGAACATGGATCATTTTGTAATATGTTACATTTGACAAATGAATAAAATATTTTTCTGAGCATTTCTTCTTAACTCCTTTTTCTGGGGAATCTTGTGAGAAGGAAAGGGCCCACCTTCCTCACAAGATTCACCCATTAAATTCCGTAGTTTGTTAATTGTATTTTCATTCACGCCTTGTTAAAACTCTGTTTTGCTGAAATTATTTATGCATTATTGGAACTCTGTTATCTATTGCTCAAACTCTGTTTCCATTGATTGTCGCATTTTTTTCATATAATTCATTCCTAGGTAATCGTTGATTATTTCGATTGGTAATCTTGTTTACAGAATGAGTTTGTGAAAGTGTGGTAGTTAGAAACAGGTGCTGAGGATTCCTACTTGGGGAATAGGGTCTTGTTCTCTGTTATAGCATAATTGGTCTTTTCTTCTACAGATTGGTTTCTTTTCCTAGATTGTTGTTTTCTTAATGTAATCCAGGATTCTTTTGATAATTGTCTGCAATAGAAAGATTGATTTTGTTGTAACTCAAAGTAGAACTTTAGTTTGTTTGAAGCAGGGTGTGATTAGTGTAATTTTTACTACAACTTTTCAAAGCTTTTGAGATCGAGCATATACATTGTGTGATTGCCTTTGAAATAAACAGACTTCCCTGGGTTGAAAATTTATGTAGCACTTGATTGTTTAAATCAATAAGCAATTAGAGTGACCAACAATTGGAACCGATCTTCTCAGCCTTGAGATCTTTTATAAGATTGATTTCCTCCTTATAAAATTCTTCTATGGTCAACCCTTCTTCTTCGTTATTTGATACCTTTTGTTTATCGTGCTTGGCCATAAAAAATACCCTCTCATTTTCTTCTTCTTCATTGTCACTGTCTTCATCAGATGATGAGCTATCTTATTTACAGAGGAAGTTCCTTTTCTTTCCTTTTGAGTTTCCACCACTTCTGTTCAGACATTTTTCTGCGAAATGCCCAACCTCACCACAGCCAAAACATATCAATGGAATTTTACCTTTGAATTTTCCCTTACTAATTTTTAGTTTTCTCGTAAAGTAAGCATATTATCCATCTGAAATACCTTCTTCATCATCTTCCTTTTCTTCACACTTGCAGGTGCAGGTCTTTTCCTTTGAAGGTTGTTTGTCCTTATTGGTTTTCTTAGATGCAACTAACGCAATTTCTAGATGTGAAGTACCCTCTTCTTCACAAAGTCTTATTTCATATGCTATGAGTACTCCATGCATTTCCTCTTTGCCAAGTTTTTCCAAATTATCACTGTATTCTAAGACTGATACCTTTGGGTTGAATCTCCTTGGTAACGTTCTAAGAATCTTTCGTATAATAGTCTTCTCATCAGCAAACTCTCCCAATCCTTCCAGAGTGTTTGTTATTTCATCAACGTGTTGGAAGTATACAACAATGTTGCCATATCATTGACTCTTCTAGAGTATTCTTCATCATTATCACATGGCTAGCCCCTTTTATATGAGCAAAGGGGCTAACTTGGCATCCTCTCGAATTATGTTAGACAACATAGGAAGCTTAAATTCCAAGTTTCATAAATTTTTCATATCGCATTTGATTGACGTGATTCTTGTGTTGTTGGAAATATATTTGTGTGTATAATAGAAAGAAAAGGTACACACTAAAGAAACAAATTTGTACCCCAAAAAAAATGCCATTTGATGCCTCAAAATTCTCTGAGAAGGTTTCAAACACCAATTTGAAAAATTGTGTATCATAATCTACTTGACCTTGTGTTAGAGTGTGTTTGGTGCACGTATGTACGAAATCACACCAACTTAAGGGGTGTGGTCTACCCACTTAAGTTATTGGTAACAGGTAGAAAAATAAGTGGAGTCAAGCAAGTTAGTGGAACAAGCTAGAATCATAAGCATACTAGATAGAGAAATATCATGCATGTATAAAATAAAACTAAACTAAAAAACTAAAACAAATAAACACGATCTCTGAGAAGAGTCAAATGACAAAAATAATATGAAAGGTGGCTCTTGGCCCCTCTTATTGAGCGCTGGTAGGAATAAGAGTGAAACTTTACCCTCTTTCCAAAGGGCCCCTAGAACATGGGTTCTAAGTCCCGATGCAAGGATGTTTTTATCCCAAGCTTGCCTCAATGCAGTCTCCCTCTCTCTCTACTGTGGTGGACTGAACTTGTTGGATGGCCAACAATTGACTCCCCTTTATCTTCAACTCTGAATCACACACTACTGGTATAGCTTGGGAAATTCTAGCCAGCATAACAATGTGTTCACCCATTCTTCATCTCATGGTGGCCTTATATAGGAAATTTCAAATCCCCCTTCCCTCTCTTGGTACATTGTGGATGGTGACCCAATAGAGGGGTATGATTCCTTTGTGTGCTCCAAATATTTCATTGTGTGCTCACTTGATGTTTAAGGAGGCCTTGGTGGTTGTCCTTAGGCAGTTTTAGGTGAGGAATAACTTGTCCTATGCTTTGTGTGATCCCGGAAAGTGACATTTCACCACTCCTAGGATTGCATGCATTTCGGGTCATAAAGCGCACAAAGGCGCTCTTCATGAAGGATAATGTGCACAAAAGCATTTAGGACTTGTTCAAATTTGATTTTTCCTTGGACCTTAGAGATTTTTAAATACTTTTCAGATTCTGTAATGTATTACAGCCCTGTAAATCCTTCTACTTGACATTAGATAATTTCGTCTTCTACTGTATGATTTTCCAGTGTTAACAGTTGCCCCCTAATGTGTGAGGTTTAGGAAGAACTCTATAGTTGAAATACATTATAGTTTCTTTTTTGTATATGTGTGTAGAGAGAGAGAGAGAGAGAGAGAGCTGCGTGAAGCTTAGAATTGAAAACACCCTGCACCAGTTCCAAGAATGACCGTGTTCTAAGGGACCCCTGTGAGAAAATATAATATAATACATATACAGGTTTTCTACGAGGCAGGAATGTCCCATGCTCGTGATGTCGTGGCTAGTTAAACAAATCTATTTGATAGATATATGTTATGTTTGTATCATTGATATGGTAGTGATCTGGTGGTTGCTGACGACGACTGTTGACGCCCTCAGGGGCATTTTTTCTTTGAAAATAGGTGGAATATGGTATCCATATGTGTAAGCTCAGTATGGCATATATTTGCGCATTGTATGCATAGGTGCTGGTTGGGACCTTCCCGTGTAAGAATTGCTAAAAGAGACGCTTATGGAGGCACGAGTCTTCGACGAATTTGATCAAATTTTAATGGTTGTAAGGTACAATACCATCTTGGCATGAGAGATTTTGTGGTAGTCGAATGTCAGGAGGATCGATGACATCTATGGGAAATGATGTCTCCCATAGTGCCACCCAAGGATGCCCCTTTTTTGGAGAGGGGTAATCCAAGGTACCACTTCCTTTTTGGAAAATGGGTGTTGAAGTCAACAAAAAGGAAGCCTCAACCAAACGAGGGATCAAGGACCTGGATGTGATGGGTTTAACATAGGCATGATGGTGAGGGGTCACTGAAAACTTATGATGGGGATTCAATGGCCAAAGGTCAGAGTATACTAAGCATCTTGGTGGCAATCATAGTTATTTCTGATTGGGAAATCCCTGGAGTCAGAAGGACTTCCAGTGTGGGTATAAATTGGCTATGAATTTCATGGTGGCTTGCGCGTGGGGGTGTAATACTCCAACCAAGGGTGTTCAGGGACTGTTTCCATGGTAGAAAATGATGGATGGGAGGGGGAAGGGACGTAGCGCACCATTCGAGGTTTGTGTACAGTTACCAAAAGAATAAAATAATGGCATTTGGTTTGTACAAAACACAGAGATGGGTGCCCAAAAATATGAAATTGTTCGCTCATTGATGTTGTGAGGAAGGTTTTTTGCTGAGGGTGGGGGTCCCATTGGTTGGTCTCATGTGTGGGGTTGATGAAGCAGATGAAAAAGTATCACAGATGGGATTATGCTGGTGGAGGTATGGTGGGCCAAATGCAAGGCATGATAGTGCACTTTTGATCTTCTTACACAACTTGATCATCCGAGAAGGGGTTCTTAGCTTGTATGGTAAACTTTACCTTATGCATGGTGAATGGATGGGCATGAGGTGCTTCCCACACTAAAGTGGTATGGCCATGGCGTCACTTTGTTGTGCTATACGGTCTACTATGGGTAACAAATGCCATGGAGGGGAGGCTCCATCGACAAACAAGAATGTTAACCATGTGCAGGGTGAGGTGATGACAAACATGGTCAAATCTGAGGACCTTATGGTTGATTTCTGATGGAGAAATGATGTCAGTATATGCAGAGTTGATTGGGACTCTATTATGCTAGGGATAGAATGATACCTACTCTGGAACTCTTAGTAGATAGCGTTATGGATGTTTTGCGAGATTTTCCTGCAAAAACAATTACCTCAAGTGAAAGCATCTTCTTTATCAAAAATTATTGAAAGTCATGAGCTTTAAAGAAGAAGATGAGAGAGGGCATACTTGTCGACGCTGAAAATTTAATTTTTTGGGAGTGCGATTATGTGGCATCACCTCTATTCATCATGGAGTGTTGGTTATGGTGTAACTTACGGTTCGAAGAACGAACCTTCTGATCTCTTGTTATGGTCCTCCCAAGTTTTTGAAAAGGGAAATATATAGGTGAATATGGCCCTAATTCAATTCATTTGTACTTACTGAGTTTTTGAGAGGTCAGAGGCTTATGCGTAGCAGTTCTTACCGTTGCGGTCAGTCTGAGCACCATGGATTAGCGATACCATGCCCAGGTAACCTCCATGACGTCCTACACTTTATTTTTTTTAGTTTGATGGTGCCGAGGTCCGTACAGACTGGGTTTGTACAGATTTTGAGTGGTTTTTTCCCTAGATTGTGTGGGGATCAGGGCAAAGGCGCGCCTTATGTGCGCATTTTCTGGGGATAAGAACTCTAAAGGCACTTTTTTCCCCTTCTTTGGCATGCCTTAAGCATGCCTGTGCAAAATACAGGTGCACGCTAAACACGCCTGTCTAAGGGACATGCGCACAAAGCCTAGGCAAATATTTTTTTTGTTTTTTTCCTATTTTTGTGTTTTTTTTGTACTTATGGGTACCTGTTTTGATGACAGGTTGTTGTGGAGGGAGCGGGATTGGCCCGAGCTCTATATTGCATTGACTGCTAATGCTAGGGTGCACAGTCAGCTGGCGCAATGGGGGCTCCTAAAGTTTGCGAAGAACTAGTTGCTTCGAACACAGGACCGATTGCTACGCTACTTGATATAACACTGGCACAGGAGGCACAACATGTTCGTGTTGCGGGGGACGAACCTGGTCATCCATCCTGAGACGTATGTGTATTTTGTGATCGGGTTACTGCCTCATGGTGAGGCGCTGAGGTATCCACTCCCTTTTGGGAGAGTGGATCTGGAGAGGTTTCGGAGACGTCACTGTGGTGGGGCGCCTATTACAGAGGAGTGCATCAGCATTGCATCTGTGACAGATTTAGAAGAGCGATGTGCTTTGGCAGTGATTGTACGACTTGCAGGGTCATCGGCTCCGCATCGAGCATCAGGCCTGCAGGTTGGAGTACTGCATCGGTTGAGGTCCGAGCATTTCTTTGATTTTTCCCATTTTTGCTATGACAGGATGGAGGCGCAACTCAACAACGTCCACAGTGGATTGAATTTTTTTGCATATGCCAGCATTTTGTGTAGCATTATGTAAGAGAGGGTAGTGCTATTGAGGCCAGTGGTGGCGGTGCCTCCTGGGGGGCCACGGGAGCCTCGTATGAGGAGGTGGGCTCCCGTGATGCCACGAGGCAATGGTGGCATGGTGGGGCGTTATTGGCATGCCACAACAAAGGCCTGGTTTGAGGTGAACCCACAGATGTTCTTTCCATTCCCATATGTATGGATGGACTTCCGGGGGGATCCGGATATGGATATCCCTCCTGGTTATGCTTGGGGGCCCACAGGTACGTTGTGTACGTTTTCTACATTTATTTGATTATATATGTACTTATGTGTTTTTTCTAGTGACACTGACATAGTTTTGGTTACTCTTGTAGATGTTGGCGAGGTGGGTCGTCCCGTGGCTCGGTTGGCTGGCCACGATTCTCTACGGCAAGCTAGGGGTGGTCAGGGAGGAGGTGTTGCTACAGGACCTGGTGGTGGTGCTGGCTCATTAGGAGAGGGCAGCAACTCGGTCGCTGCCAAGGCTGCGGCCGAGCGGGCTCATGCCGATGCAGTGGTGGCACGTGCACATATGGCAGATTTTCGTATTGCGGAATTGACTACTTGGGTGTCAGTTTTAGAGGATGCTTGGGATCAAGTGGACTGCTTGATCCAAGGGATGCTCGCTTGGGAATTTATGGATGACCTCGATGAGGTCTGGTTGGAGACTGTGATGGCCTGCATGAGGGACTATCAACCTGTTTTATGTCGGGGGAAGTCTCGGTGGTGACGGTAGCTCCAGTGGCAGCACCGAGAGTGGTTGTGGTTCTAGGTGCCCATCTTGCGGGCGCATTTCCCTAGAGTATACCTATACACAGTAAAACCATCATGTGGATGCTTCCCCTATTTTTTATGGCATTTTGTATCTTTGGGCTGGACGTTGAGTCATTGACACTATTTTTGTACTGAAACATATACATCGTGACATATATATGTATGAGAGATATTTTTTGCGGCTCTACATGATGTGTCACATGTTTTGGTTTATGTATGATGTTATACTGATGGGTATCTATGTTTTTAGTTTTTATGTATGATGGTTTATTCAAGATGCATTCCAGTTTAGAATATTGTTGGCTATACGATCAACTACTTGGTTTTGACTCCTTGGTACATGTGTAAATGTGATATAGTCAAATTGTCTGCATAATCTTTTTGCACGCAAATATTTTCTAAACAGATGTGTATCTCTTGTCTGAAATGTTTGGTTTAACTATGACACTACTAACTGGGAATCGAGGTAGAAAAGCATATGGTGTATACCCTAATGGAGGTCATCGCACATAAGTCCGATGACAGTGTCATATTTTATCTGATTGTTTGTTTCCGAGCCGATGCACACATCGTTTGAGCAGAGTGGTGATTCGTCAGGGTGGTAGATGACCCAGGCAGCTGCGGCTAAACTATGAGACCATCTTGATGCTCCATCAGTAAATCTGAAATAGGATTCAGGTTGGTGATCCATGGTGGAAAATTGAGTGCTTTTAATAAGTCTTTTGGTCAAAAAAATCCAGTGGTTGGGGTTGTGTACATTCACTCTAGGGAAGGGCTACTTTGGCCCTTATGGGTAAAATTTCTTAGGGTAAAGGCCATTGACGGGGTTGCTGAGGCATGTCCCATCCGATTCTGTCAAAATGTATGCCCCATATCAGAGGCAATGTTTGATGATGTAGGGTCCTTTCCACGAGGTTTTGAACTTTCCTGGCCATAAGGCTTCTTTTGCAACATCATAGCAGAGAACTAGCTCTCCCTCGATGAATGAGTGATGGTTGATGTGGTGGTTGAATGATGCTTTTACCCTTTTCTTGTGGGCCTCATTGTGTTGCAGAGATTGTCGTCGACTTTCATCGATGAGCTCTAGTTGTACTAGGCGTTGTTCTAGAGGTTGGGTATTTTCAAGGAGTTCGATGGCAGCATGCAAATTTTGGATCTTGCAAAAATCAACGTGGAAGTGCAAGGTACCTTGATTTTTTGTGACAAGAATAGATTGGAAATCCTGTGATGTGGGAGCAGCTACAATCCTATTTCTGATATGTGATGATACAAATCATATATGGTGGATCGTGTCATCTATGTTTGGTGGGGGAAGAATATTCGTAATGGGATTCTACGTGAGCGCAAGGTTGGGTTCCCCGCTACGATGGTCAATTTCTTGTAGCTGGAAAGTGTGCATGCCACAGAGGTGCCTGAATGCTTCCATTAGCAGGCATACCTCTGGTGTGTGATTTTGGCCAGTGCAGATAGTGCATGGTATCACTGAGCTAACGGAGTAGATTGTATAGGAATCAACGCTACTCGACGTCCCGAATGTGGATGCTTGGAAATCATCTGTCATAGAATAGGTTGTCTTCTGCTTCCATTTCCATGTTGTTGGCTTAGTTTTGTCTGCCTCTTTGGGGGAGTGTAGACTAAATGTTGCTCTTGCTACTCTTAGCTTAGGGAGGTGTACACATTTAATCATATGGTGAAAGAGTGAACAAATATGGCAATAGGTATGTGTGATCTTCTCTTGGTTAGAGAGAAGTTTCTAAGTGAGAGAAGAGCCTATGCGAAAATTGTTTGCAAGGGGCTTCAGTTTTCTGCACTGATTGACTCGGTGGTCATTTAGGTTGCATAGTCTGCATGTTATCCTCGGCTTAGCCTAGGTGATGTTTGGTTGGTGTGTCATCCTGGTTTTCCCCCCAAGCCTCTATGGGGGTGGGGTTTCTGACCTAGAAGTGTACCTTTTATACCACTTACGGAGGTCATCCTCCCTCTTCTCTATGGTATGAACCATGTCGATGGTAGGACGAAGTTGTGAGGCATAAGTGCAGTGTCACTCGTAATGGTTGCCTTGACATATTAGGAAAAATATCCTTGATATGGGGGTTCTGTCGTACTCAGTTTGAGGTCTGGAAGGGAACCAACGTCGTAACGTTGCTAAATCAGGACAAGTGGCAACCGCATGATTGGGCATTTTGCATAACGTGCATGTTGGTCTTCTCTATTGAGAGCGGTTGGGGGTAACTAGGGGTTATTTTATTGGTCGCTTTTCGACTGACAAGAACATGATGGATCTACTCATTACATCTTCTTATCTGTGGATTCCATATCCACGTCATCTTCTTGAGAGAGGCAAACTATGGCTAAGCGTAAACTAGCAAGGGCTAGCCGGAATCAGGGGATATAGTGACAATTCTCCAAAAGGTGATTGTCGGCACAACGAACATGTGAATTGCACTGCCTGCAATCCAACATAGTAAACCCTTTCTATAGGATACCATCTGTGGATTAGTTCTAGGGTTGTGCACTCTTCGAGGAAGTGACCACATTCATCACACAGTGTGTAACGTATAATAGGATGGGGCATGACTGGGGGTCTTTATTGTGCCCTTTTCTGTTCCTGTAGGTATAGGATGGTACGTGGTTCATTTATAGATTCCTGGGTGGAGGGATCCTCTTGATAGGATCATTCGATGGCATGTAAAGCGTCCCTATATCGTGGGATATCTAGGAAATCATGGGTATAGTTCCTGTAGTTGCTACAAATAGCACATGCGTGATTGGTACGCAATGCTTTACCTTTACCTTTGGTGGTAGGTTCCTTTTTTAGGGAACACGGCGTCGTGATGTCTGTCTCAGAGCCAACGAGTGGTTTTAATTCATCCAGCTCTGGATAGATATGGGTAGGGTGACCTATTGCATTGCATATGGTGCAGGCTGGTGATTCCCATTGTATGGCGGGGTTCACCATCTTCTTTCCTCTCTTCTTGGTTTTCTTAGCAATGGTCACTGATTTTGCAATGGGAATTTCCTTTGCAGGGGTGGTTTCGACCATTTCTTGGATGAGTGGGGCCTCCTCGGGACTGAGGGGCTTCAATCCTGTGGCAGTGACATGGGTGGCTCCTATTCCTATTGGGGGAATGAGGTACCAAACTGGAATTTCCAATTATATGTTTTCTAATACCAGTGTTACCAAAACCTCTTGGGAGACGAAGCTGGGGGGTATAGGAAAGGGGTTTGGGAGGTGGCGTAGGCTAGAGAGGCTACCATGGTCGATGACTCAGTGTCATTACTGCTTGTGTCCATGTCTTGACTAGCTTCGGTGCTTGATGTGGACATCATGCACACTGGAGCCCCTGTGACATCGGGCGATGACTCTGGGATTATGGGAGGATCTCCTAGGAATGACCCAAGAACGAACGACGGCTTGAACTAGCTGGAGCCATATTCTTGGTACCGTGAGAGAGAATTCAAGGATGTATCTACATAGGGTATAATTACATCATTTTTTGTTAGGGTTCGCTTCTCGCTACGCGTCAATTGGTCTACACTATTGAAGCAGTCCTTGTGGGGGAACATCATGATGGAAAAGATGAAGGAGGCTATTAAAGACATGGTTAGCATCCCAAGGAGTATATTGTAGTCCAGGTTAGCATCCAAGACTTCAATGTCTATGTGGACCATATTTCCAGCTAAGAAAACTGAGACATTTTGGTAGAGGCCTACGGGGTTTGATGGACGACTGTCATATGCTCTAAGCATAATGATGGAGGGTTTTAGTTCGGGAGACCCTAACTTCTGCCAAACATTTTTGGACATGATGCACGTGGATGCACCCTCGTCTATGACACATTGGTGAATTGTGATATTCTGGACCAACACTGGTATCCAGAAGGCGACCATGGAAGGAAGCCTAGGGGTAGCATTTTCTAAGTCAAAATCCATTAGGAGCGTATCGACAGGGTCAATAGCGCCTAATGCGGAAAGTAGGGATTTCCATTTTTTTGGGCATGACTGCAATACTTCCAAAGCTGACATAGCAGCAGGAGATTGTGTTAAATCTTCCACGATACTATAATTATAAGCTACTTTGGAGTAGTTTCTTGCTCGACTATTGGGTCCCTTTTCCATTTTTGGCAATGGTTCTATAGGCATCTTTGAAATGGTCAAAGGTGAATTCGGTGCACTGGTACTTTCCCCTAACACATTGGTGTCTGGTGGGGTGTCGTAATTGCGATTCCATGTTTGGAAAAACATCTATTAACCAGTCATGTAGATTTCATGGCTGTGCTTCTTGGAGTTGTCTGTATTTTTCTGTTGAGTGCTTACCCCCTTGATGGGGGAAAGGTTCTTACATCACATCTGGTTGCTGGGAAGATCCTCCTTGTCCTCGTTTACTCTGTAGCTTCTTCAGCTCAGGGAGATCGGGATAGTGGTGAGTATAGTGGTCGTATTCCCCACACATCAAATAAGAATGATTTGTTCGAAGAGGTGGCATTTTTCTCTATCATTGGGCATTGCTTGGCTCCTGGCTCTGATTCCAATTGGAGTTGCCTCCAGCCTGGGATCACGGGGGGAATTGTTGGTTGTTTCCCCCCTATCCAGGGTTCCCTTTTGGCTTGATTTTTGATTTTTTCTTCACCATGTTAGGAGGGTAGTTCTCCTGGTTTTATTGGTGTGGTTGGTTTTGGGACGGCTACACAAAGTTCACCTGTGCATTGTTTTGCATAGGCGAGTCCTGTGCTGGGGACTAAGCATAAAGTGATCCCTAGTTTGCACCTAGCTATTGGAGGGGAGATATTTTGTCATTGTTTCTTTCTATGGACTAGATCCCTTGAGTAGGAGGATAAGGTCCTCCCTGGTGATACGTTGGCGACCTATTGGTCAAATTTTGCTGAGGCATATGATGACTTTGAAAATTGGGTTGAGGTACATTCTGGGTAGAACTATACGTGTAACCGTGGTTTTAACTACTGCTACCTATCTATCCTTGGGTCAATGACCCAATTAGTCCATCTGCAGAGTTCAACGCGCCTAGAAATTCTTGATAAGTTTGCAGGCACAGGGCATTAGGCAGGATGTTGTGAATGTATCCTGACTATGTATAAATCAGCTCAAGTTGTTGGGCTTTGCTGATGGCATCCTCTTTGGATGTGGGGATTTTTTGCGCCACATCCTTTGAAGTCTCTATCGTAAGAGTTTTCGAGAACAAATCTAAAAGAACCCGATCGTCAAGTTTAGATTTACATAAACTACGATGTCGCCTCCATTCGTGGAGATGGTCTGAGATATGGATGGCGGGGGTTTGCCTAAAATGTGTCAGTAGTTCCATTATGGAATCATGGTGAATGGGTAACTGAAATTATGTTAGAAACGTGGTGGCGAGGGCGCCAAAGGTTTCATGTGACGTTGAGGGTTGCTCCACATACCACTTCGTGAGTACTCCAGTCAGAGTGTGTTGAAACAATCTTAATCGAATAGTGTCATCAATGATACTGTTCGATAAGCACCATAAGTGGAAGGTCATGACATGATTACCTGGCTCTTCCGCTTGCTTTCCTTCGGACTTTGGAATATCTGAAGGGAGCTTCGTGGGCATGGGAGTCCATGTAGGGTTGTGTGTGATGGGGCCATTCGTCAGCTTGGTTAAATTAGGCAGATTCAACGAAGCTAAGAAAGGTGACTGAGAAGTTGACACCATTGCAATGTGTAAAAACACAAAGTTCTGGTTAGGAAGAGGGTTGTTCTGTGACGTACCCTGTTGTGTATTCAGGTGGCTTCCCGAATGGGACACACTCCTTTGCCCCCTAGTGTTCATGGGAGGAGTGGTATGTGGTGTGGTGTTGGGAGATTGATTAGGGTTCCCAACTAAGGATGCCCCAATAAATGATGAACCAATAATGGTGGTAGCGTTTCATCTTTGATGCATAAATGGCAAAAGACCTGGAACCCCTCCTGGTAACGGGGAGAGGTCCAAAAGACGCCTAGATTAACGAGGTCCCATTGGGTCCATTCTGGTGTCAACCAGGTTTTTTTTTGGAAAATTTTGAGAGGATAGAGTCTATGATCAAAGAAAAATTCTTGTCACATACATAAAACAAAGCGAAAATAAAATAAAATCTCCCTTTAAATTAATCTATGTGATCAAGCAATCAAAAAAGTGGTTTTTGTTTGTTTTCACATGGTACTCAAAATCCTAGAAGACCTATTTGTCCTCACACACTCAAATGTAACTGGGCCTTGATAATATATCTTGCAAGTGCTGGCACAATGTCCAATAAGAGCTGGCGACACCCCCAGTCAGCCAAAGAAAATCCACCAAGGTAAGGGTAGAGGGTCTGGTGCTTACCTACACTGTCACCTATAGGGAAAGGATGCCCTAGTTTTGGTCACTAAGTACCACCGTCCCACGTGAGTGTTCAAGTCTTGGGCTTCTTGGTAAGTCAGCTAACAGTACCAAGTATCAGCCAAGTTAGGTAGCCCTGACTGATACTTACCCGCACTGAGCCAAAGCCTAACCCCTTCTGAAATGAGTCTCTTACGTGCTCAGGTTTTCTTTTCCATAGGTTGACAGGTGGATTTGAAGCTCCCTAAATAGTCAACTTCTATGTTTCAATATGAAGAGTGATCAAGGCGGCTTATTGGATTCCTACCCCCTTGATCCTAACTTAAGCTTTAAATTATTTTGTGGCCCCTATGGGGAGAATTTAGTGAGTTTGGTTAAGTTAGTTTTAGGTGTCTTTGATTCACTTAGTGAGTGAATGTGTGTGAGCATAAAGTGGACAAGCATATAGTTTGAACACATGGATATTCGATGATCCATTTCAAAATCCCCTATTTAAACTATGTTGTATTTTTCCTTGCTCAAAAGAAAAACATGTGCGGATTATGGGTCACTTTCTATTTTTCCTAGTTAATCTATGTGATCAACTATATGGAGATGGCGAGTTGTGAATAGGGAGCGCTCATATGCTTACCTAGGATCACCTAAGGGTGCAAAGGTAGTAGATATTACTTGCTCTTCTATAAACAATTCAATCTTAGTCCTGAAAATCCTAGTGCAAAAATTGAACTAAACTAAAACTTTTACACTAGAAAAAATAAAATAGCTACGCATGTGTGGTCGTGGGCCACTTACTTTGTCTAGTTATCTAGGAGTGTTGGTACAAAAATTTGTAAAACATAAAAAAAAATCAGAATGCAAGTTATTTTTCCCCCCTACTTAATCTATGTGTGAACTTTGCAAAAATCAACTTGAAATAAAACTGACACTAAGCCTACAAAAATCAGCTAAGAGTAAGCTTTAGCAAGTTGCGGGGTACAACAACCAGTGCTGCCAAGTGTATTAGGGGCTGCCAATCACTTTACAAGTAGTAAAAGATAGAAGTAAGGGAGAATTTTCTCCTTCTGTCTTTTGTGTGCAAAAGGTGCGGGTCAGCTCAGAACGCGTGCCCTGGGCACGTCTGTGGGAAGAAAAAGAACGCAAAGTCCTACATAAGAAATTTTTGGAGTTTTTCTGCTTCATTCTGTCACTTGGGATGAACTAGGGACTGCTAGAGAAATCAGGGGAAATTCAGCTCCACTCCACAACACAGACATCGATCTCTACAAAAAAAGGCACAACCACATAAACTTGATAATAAATGTTAGTGGAGTCGTCAATCCTATTGGAGTGTGTTTGGTGCATGTATGTATGAAATCACACCAACTTAAGGGGTGTGGTCTACCCACTTAAGTTATTGGTAACAGGTAGAAAAAAAAAAAGTGGAGTCAAGAAAGTTAGTGGAACAAGCTAGAATCATAAGCATAATAGATAGAGAAATAGCATGCATATATAAACTAAAATTAAACTAAAAAACTAAAACAAATAAACACAAACTCTAAAAAGAGTCAAACAATAACAATAATACAAATGGTGGCTATTGGCCCCTCTTATTGAGCATTGGTAGGAATAAGAGTGAAACTTTACCCTCTTGCTAAAGGGCCCCTAGAACATGGGTTCTAAGTCCCGATGCAAAGATGATTTTATCCCAAGCTTGCGTCGGTGCAGTCTCCCTCTCTCTCTACTATGGTGGATGTAATATTCCAAAAATTTAGACTTCATCTAAATGGAATATTATAGTTTGTTTTATCACTAGGTAGGTGAATAAGTGGGTGGGGAGACTCATAAAACCCCTTTAGAAGGAATAATAACATTCCTAATGTGAAAGGAGGAAGAATAAGTAGCTGGATTAAGCACCTTTGGGTGTGAACAAGGATTGGATCTTGTTGATTCCGTCAACTTTGACCAAATCAACAGCGTTGTCATGGAGGAGTGGCCTTTATGATGAGACAATGCAGTTTTAGTGGGGGACAGCTTGCATGAGCTTGGTGAAAAGTATGGATGGGAACTAATGTGAGGAGGTTCACTTGCTATATATGGAGAGGATGGCAGCCTTTTTTATTCATGTTTTGGATTATTATTTTGTGTATGGTCTATTTAGACTACTTTCACTCTTTAACTGTTTAGTTGAGATTGTTGTGTTGTTTAGCACAGGGTGCTCCTGATCGATAATCCCACCTCTTCCATTGAGGAGCTCTTGGAGGAGTTTCAACTATACTTCCACAATCAGGCATTTGACCAAGATTCAGTCTCATGTACAGCGTAGTTTTGTTTAGTGTTGGGTTGTGTTGTAAGGGTGTAGCAGTGGAGGAGAGAAATCTACAATTTTTGAGCTTATTTTCTAGTGAGGGGACCAGCCCTTCACCTATTGAGATGATTGGGTGTTGTTGTAGCTTATAGATCATTCCTTCAACCCCATATCAACATTCATTCCTAGGGAGTGCATAAGTTAGACAGCAAAAATGTAGTGGGAAACTTTAAAAAAGGCCGAAAATCCAAACTTAAAATCTGGCCAAACCATTTCTGGGTTTTTCTAGTTTTTTTAGTAGAGTCTGTGGTTAAAAGTGCGGATCATTCTGAGCACTCTAACAACCTTTCTCGCATGGTTATTCTTCATAATAACAGTATTTTCCAGCAGTAGCAGCACACATTTCCAGTGCTTGGTTTCTTTGGTGTATTTCAGCTATCTTGTGGCTTGAGTGCATTCATTTTGGAGCACTATGTAATTTCATTTGATGCTGATATATAATGAGATGGCTTAGCTATTTTCTGCCCATGTTTACGATTTTTTGATGTATTCTAGCATTTTTCCAGTTCTACATGTTTAATTCTTATTTTACCATAGTTGGAATTGTGCATATGTTCTATATTCCTGTCTTTTCCATTTTGGAATATTACATTGGACTGAACTTGTTGGATGGCCAACAATTGATTCCCCTCTATCTTCAACTCTGGATCACATACCATTGGTATTGCTTGGGAAATTTTTGCCAACATAACAATGTGTTCACCCATTCTTCATCTCATGGTGACCTTATATAGGAGATTTCAAATCCTCCTTCCCTCTCTTGGTACATTTTGGATGGTGACCCAAGAGAGGGGTATGATTCCTTTGTGTGCTCCAAATATTCCATTGTGTGCTCACTTTATGTTTAAGGAGGTGTTGGTGGTTGTCCTTAGGCAGCTTCAAGTGAGGAATCACCTTTCCTATGCTTTGTGTGATCCTGGAAAGTGACATTTCGCCACTCCCAATATTGCACCCATTTCAGGTCATAAGGCGCGCAAAGGTGCTCGTCAGGAAGGATAATGCATGCAAAATCATTTAGGACTTGTTCAAATTTGATTTTTCCTCGGACCTCAGAGATTTTTAAATACTTTCCAGATTCTATAATGTCTTCCAACCCTATAAATCCTTCTACTTCACATTAGATAATGTCATCTTCTACTGTACGATTTTCAAGTGTTAACACCTTGTTCCTTGAAAATTATCCTTAAAATAAATATAATTTAAAAATAATTTGCATATAGGTTGACAATGTCTCTTCCTTGCAGGGCATGGACTTCTTCTCCAAATCCTTTCTGATAGTTTCCAATAAACTCTTCAGGAGAGAATATTTGGGATACAAATCTCGATTTCCATCAAAGAATGGTGGGAATTTGTTTTTGTATATAATATCACATTTATACTTAAAGCTTTATATTTATTTTGTGATTTCTCCTTCATTCTTATCCACCAAGATTGTCCCATACATTTTGTAGAAATTATACAAAATACATGTATCTCCTGGATTCTCCTGATCTAACAATGTGCTACTGTTAAATACAGAATCGCTTCTACTAATATTTGCGGAAATTTAAAACGTTATTTCCAATTACATGAAGCAAATAATAATAGATCAAAACCACAACACCAGATAATCTCGGGGAAATATTACAGCTAAAAACGCCACTATCTTCTATTGTATATTATATCATGGATCATGAAACAATTACATACAAAGCTCCAATCGAAGATCTCTCAATACACGAGCTAACTGTCTCACACTTTCATACAAAAATTGGCAAGTTCCTTAGCCAATTTACTGTCTCCAGATAGCCTGCGTCCACTGCGAAATCCCTGATGCTAAATAATATTGAATGATTGATTACTTGCCTTCATTGAATACATAAATATCATGGGAACATCCAATGTGTGTGTGGTTGCATGTGTGCAACCAGATAATGTCACAACTGGTAATTTACTTCCCTTTCACCTAGAACTCAACTAGGTCTCCACTGGATCTGACATGCATGCAACTAATAATAGTAAAAACATCAGTTGCATGTGAGACCACTGGTTGTGAATTAATTAATAATTAATTCACTTGATCTCTCACTAGTGTATCTTCAGTTACAACTAGCACAACTAAATTTAACTCACTTAACTTAGTTAAACTGATTTACAACTTGCATTAACTAATTCACCACTACACTTCCAACTCTGTTACAACTAGAATCACTTTGTTACAGCTCAAGTTAACCTGCATGTCCCACCAACCAACCTATTAACTCGAAATTCCTTTAGCTAACTGATTTTCCACTTCAATTAACTATTTCCAAGTGCTCATTGAGAATAGATTATTGTTTATTGTCCAAATAATATTAAGGGATAATAATAGTTGACACACATCTATAAATATAAATTAAAATAAAAATACTTTTATTTCTTTACTAATTAAGGTTAGCACAGCAATCAAGCAAACTGAATAGAGAACAAAAATGTTGAGGTGAAATAAATTCACTAAAGGCTTCCAATCACCTGAGAAAAATAAAATATAAGGCATTTTTCGCTTTCTGGTGACCATGCATGTATATACAACATAGACGCGTCATGACGCATCGTGACGCGTCTGTAAGAGGAAAAGTCGCACCGACGAGAATAGAGAATGAAAAATCATAGTCGGAGGCTCAAAACAAGTCCCAAAGGTCCTCCGAAAATTCCAAAGATGTCTTGAGTGCCTTGTAGAGTGGTTATGCAAAGAGGAGGTCCTGAAAACAACCATTAGAACAAAGAAAATAAACTAGTGGAGTCACCAATGTTGTGTTAGTGTTTTTGTGGCAATGGAGTACTAAATAACACATCCTTTACAGTTGATTTTTCCCTACAAAGGATCACATAGATAGTTGGTGTTCTTAGTGGACAGACTTAAACAAAACAAAGCATTGTAAATAGTGAAAACAATGCATCTACAAACATTAAATTAAAAAAAAAAAAATACAAATACTAAAGCGTGCTCAATGGAGAAACAAGTCAACATAATAATGGAAAAAGACTCCCTTTATTTACTGTTGGTGGTAGAAGAATACAATATAATACTATAAACACTTGCAAGGAATCCTTTGAGAAATGGTGTCAAAATCCTCAGCAAGGAGGTGCCTTTCCTCAGTCTCTTTGCAAGCTTCTCCTCTCTGAAAATAAGTGTGAAGACTCTCCAATGGTGGACTCTTATGCTCTCATTAAATTTCTGGATTTCTAAGAAGCAATATGGCCAACATGATAGTGCTCTCACTTCTCTTGCTTCAATAATGAAATGTGATGTTTCTCTGATATAAATTTGGTTAGCATAGAAATTTCTCATGTTTTTCTCTTCCTATGGCTTGTTTATATAGAAATTTTTGAATCCATCTTCCCTCTCTTGGTTCAAGAGTGATAGTGACTCATGAGTAGGGCAAGATGATTCCATTGAGGGTTGCATATCTTTAGGGCGACTCCAAGTCAGTTGTCCTTGATTTTCCATGTCAGGGAATCCTCTCCCCAAGTGTGGTAAGTAGTCGTTAATTTTTGGGTTCTCCTTTCCTTTGATCAGGTGGATTTCAAAGAAAAAGTCATGCTGCCGCACATTGCTTCCTTTCTTCTGGTGCGCAGTCCAAATTTTCCTTTAGTGACCTTAGGAAAAGTTTAATTTTTTTTATTTCTATGATGTATTTGGCTGGAAAATATTTATTTGTACCTTTTGCTATACAACATTAAATGTTTTTTGCAATGTACGATTTTCTATTGTTAACAATTGGGTCCCTCTCCCTTTCACTCTTTTGCATATCAATTGTCTCAACACACATTATATTAGTATAATTTTCTTAGAACATGAACATTCCTCCATGCAATATCACAACAATACTCATATCATGCACTTAATTAGGCATTCAAATAATTATTTAAGTGTGCATAAAATTCAAGAATCATAACCTATAATTCTTAGAACACTTATATCGATAAAATCACCAGCTAGAAGTAAAACTCTTATTTTCTCTTAGCCATAGACTCTACTATTGATTTTTTTCTCAAAAATGGTTCATTCTCAGGCTAGGAAATTACTCCACAAATACATTGGCTTACCAATATCCAAGTACGATACATAACCAATATCAAACAAAAACATGGTCAAGGTACAAACCCTAGAAACTTCCTACCAACAATGTCACATCCCCCCATTAATTACACTCGACCTAAGGTAGTGCACCCCCTTCTATGATCGCAATAGTCCGCTGAGTTATGCCACTATTCTTCTAAGCTCTCCAAATTGGGTTTTCCAAGCATGTCTTAGAGCCTTCTTGCCTATAGGAGTTTCATCTACCTTCGGTGATATACGTATTTTCCATACCGTAGACACATACACTTGTCCCTACACTCCTCCCTCTAGGGCCATAACATTCTACAATGCAACCCAGGGATAAATGCACTCATAACATTGTCACCATGTTCATATCAACATGCATAGGTGCCACTTGTACCATTCTCTCATCAATTCCTTATCTTCCATATCGTTGATTCCACGAGACTACATGCAACACCTTCATTGGCTTCCAATCATGTTTTCAACTTGTTACTGGTTACATGTTCACTATTAACCACTATTAATCATATGCACCGTGTTATGATAAAAACTACTTGGAGTGTTTATGCATGCACATTCATTATTTTATGCAACTAACATACCTTCATGCATCTAGCATATCATTATTTAAAATGTGTTTAATGGACATGTGTCTTTGAACTATTTGATCTCTTAAATGTTTATCATGCCTATGCTATTCATCAACATATGAAAAATTCACAAAACATTAAATAAAAGTATTAAATCTAGCAAGAGATAAGTTAAGAGTTTGGTTGTATCACTTGGCCATAAAATTTTACAATTTTTTTGGGGCTACTCTAGGGAATATAGTCGAAAACCTACAAGTTTATATTGCATGTATACCTTATTTCCTCAAAGTCAAGTTAGTATTCAAGTAAAATCAGTGTATTCATATATACAAAAATATAATTTCACATAAGTACTCATGCATGCGTAGATATTAATTTATAATTTAAATTATTTGCTATGCTTAAGCCCATATAGGTTCAATGTTGAACCTGATCTCTGATACTACTTTGTCACATACAAGTTCCATCAATGATTTACAGAGGTTACAGGGTCCCCAAAATTTTATTTTTCTTTTTACTGGCTTGACAATAAGCTTTGATACCACTTTGTCACATACCCCTACTAAATTTATCCTTACCACACTTGCAAAAACTTGATTTTCATCTCTCGTACATATTTTCAAACACTTTACATGTAAACCTTTCTTCAAATACTTTATACACAACCAATTAAAAAAAAATCCTTGTATAAATTTTATGAAATCAAATAAGAAACATGCTTTGATTCCACTTGTAACATACTAACTAAAATATACCACTCAATCACGCAACTTTTTATTTTTGTCTTTGAGGTATTTTATCAATTATTTTGTATGCAAATTGTAATAAAACACCTTTAACATATTTCTTCAAATCATTTACATGAAAATAGGCATACATCAGCTACAACAGTACTATCATACAACAATTCTAACATACGACATTATTATCCCCATCCATAAAATAACATTTTCATTGGGGCATTTCATCAAAAAAATTGTATGCAATGATTCATTAAACATTTTAGGCATTTATTCAAACACTTTGCATGCAAACTAATATATCAACTTCCTTAATGTATATCTACTAAATAATAGCAATCCAAGTTTTGAAAATTGAACCAGATGATCATTTGGATTTACCCTCACTATGATTCGCATTTTGACCTTTGGAACCTCCTATATGAAAAGTTATAGCATAAATTCCAACATGACCTATTTTGATGCATGATTTTAGGAGCATCCAAGAAGCTCAACTTCCTTTGATCATATCTCCTAAAATATTGTAATCTACCTTCCTTATGCACATCAAAGGATATATTAAATCTCTCCTTCTGCACTTAATAATGTTTTCTTATGCTTCAATCTTTTCTTAGGAATTTTTAAAGGTAATTGCATATTTTTTCGTAATATTGGTTATTTTTGTAGAATATTGTGAGAATATCTAGCAAATTATAGAGATTTGGAGAAGGAGATGATTTAGGGACTTTCTCCCTGCCACTGGAAGATAAATATTGAAGAATAAATGAGCACAATAACAAGAAATTAGGGATAAATATTGGTGAGATTCAAGGGGTTTGTCCACCCTCCTTAACTCACAAAGGCAGCCAAGCAACTCAAGACCAAGTGCACTCAAGCCATACTTCACTTGGAGTCTCCAGAGATTCGAATTCCAAGAGGCAGCCAAGAAACTAAAGATGAAGAGCAGTAGATCTATGTTTACTGGGAGTCAAGTGGACTCAATCACCATTTCCAAGGGAGTTGTTGGTAGATACCCTATAGAATAAATATAGCAGAGCTAGAGCTAGGAAGGAGTCAGGGAGTTAGCTAGTCAGTTGATTTTGGTAAACTTCCATTCCATCCCACTTCCATTCCATTCCATTGGATTTAAATTTTTTTTGTTAATCCATTAGGTTCTGTTAAAAATTTTATGGATGTGACATACTGTTCTTTTTTATGAAATGAGTAGAGAGATTCCATTTTATTGATCTAGTTCCAGAGAGTTGGGCTTGTGGGTTAGGGCCCAACCCATGTGCCTCAACTTCTCTGTTGTTTTTATTCTTTCCTTTCTGTCATTTAGCTAGTTTTGTTTATGTCATTTATTTAGTTTTATTCTTGAACAGTTAGCTAGTTTCTCAGATAGTTTCATTGCTGCTTAGTTTTTTCTTTCAATGTGTTGTTGTAGTTTTCATTTGCTTGTGAGTGATAGAATAGAGGAGAAAAACCAAGAAAAATTGTGGATGAAGACCCCCTTCTCATCTCTGTCAATAGAGGTCGAGGAGGGCGAACCTTCCCATAGGCCCAACAACTGGTTTTTGTTCACTTTTTTTGAGATTAGAAGTAGAGTTCCATTACCATTTTCTAGTCTTAATTTGCACGGTATTTTTCACGCATTTGTCAGTTTCTCGTGCATAATATCAAAAGAGTTTTTTGTAGAACTTATTGTTAAAAAACCCAGAGCTCCATGGTTCTTCCCCACTTCATTTTCCATCATTGTTACACCCTCCATTCCCTCCTTTTTCTATGTATTCCAACTGTTGCACCCACCTTTTATTCCCAAAAACACTTAAACCCTTCAGCCCGTCTCATTCCTTTGTTTTTATCGGTCACGGTTGCCTTACCCTCTATAGTCACAAAAGTTCTTGAAAAACCATCCAAGGTCAACCTCTACCTTTGCTCCTCGAGTTTCCCGCTACCGTACTTCGCAAATCGCACTTTGTGACTTTTCCCTTTTAATTTAACACTTACCGCTCGTTGTAGCCAATTGTGATATTACGATATCACATATCACAAATCGCACCTTTCCCCTTTTTCTTTCGAGACTTACCGCAAAACACATCGCATTTCCTTTTCACTCAACCACAATTGCATATCCTTTCTACAATCTCACTTCGCAGTCTTTTCTAAACAACACTTCCATTATTCCTCCAAATTTGCGATATTGCAAACTGTGATATCACATTTCGCACTTCGCATCATTTCTCTTGTTCCCATTCGCACTTTCCGCTTCAACTACCAATTGCGATATTGCAATCGCACTCCATCGATGGTCCCACCACCACATCACCCATCAAAAATTTCATTTCACACCTTTTCCCTTTTTCTCCAAGACTTACCGCTTTCTTTCGCTGATTGCAATATTGCGAAATCACAAATCGCAGTGTTTAGCTTTTTCCCTTTAATGCTTACCGTTCCAACTTCACGATATAGAAATTGTGATATCAGACCCACCTCCACATCGCATCTCCACCATCGCATATTTCAAGTTATTCCTCTCCAAATCCTCTTGCACTATAATAGAGTCTTAATCCGGTTTAAACCCCAACTTTCCACTTCTAAGCCTCATTTCATGTGTTAAGCCCTCCATTAGCCTCTTTAGCCTTTTTCTTTCCTCCAAGCTGCAAATCAACACTCTTTTTAATTAGAATTAAGTCATGGATAGCTTAGTTGCATGAATAGAAGCATGATAGATAGACCATAGGATAAATAAAGTGAATTTAGCTTATTAGCCAAGTTAAGTGTGGTTTAGAATCAGTTTCCTTTCTACCATTTCTTTTTAGGAATATAGTTTAGTTTCTTTTCAGTCATTTCCTTCTCTCAAAATTAAATTAGTTTAATTTCTATCATTTCTTTTCAGCGATTTAATTTAGTTTCCTTCTGTCATTTGCTTTCTACAATTTAGTTTAGTTTCATTGAAGTGTGATAGACTTCACTGAGAACCCTTAGAAATAGCACACTTTCGTAAAGCGCAAGAGGATGACATGAACAGAATGCATATGCTGTGTATATAGCACTGTCACCTCCAAGTTTGTACGAACCCCGGGTTGATAAAGTAAAGTAGGGAAGCCTTTGGGAATTGCATCACTCTTGGTGCAATACTAGGGCTCACCAATGATAACAGAGTTCACCCTCTTTAGTGGGCTACCTCTTTGGGCCATACTTCAATGGTTAGGCCGCTCAAATTGATATCATCATCAAATAAGAGTACAATACATTTCATGGAGTAAACCTCCTTCTGGAGTGGCACTGCTTCTCCTTCAAAGAAAAATTTTCGTACAGATAACTCCCACTCGCAATATGACTCCCAAGAAATGATGGCACCAAATAGGACTCTCTCACTAAATGTGGTGACAGGTCCTCGTACTCATGTTGAGATCAAAAGAATAAATTTGACTGCTCAATGATGAAGCGTTGACATTGTCTTTCCCAATACCATACTTTGAATAGAATGAAATATGTACTACTATAGTGAAGAAACTGATTCTACCACTACATCCAGAATACCTCAAAACCCCTTGTTTAGGCTTTTGAAATGTTTAAAAATGCCTGCATATGGATTCAGAAAATAAATAAATAAATCTTTGTTGAAAACATATAAGGGTTTGATTGTTCAAACCTTATAACAAAACATGATTTGGCTCATTGGTTGAGCACTTGGGTTATAAAGACCCTGATCGAGGGTTTGATCCTCAATCAATGTGATTTTGTTGTGATTATTTTCCAGTTGGTTGGGATAGGATAATATTAAAATTTTAAAATAGTTTTGGTGGCGAGGCCAATCGACCCGCCACCCCACACTAACCAACAATACCATGTTTAATGTTTAAAATTCATGGCTCTTGGCCTCTCTCCAAACCTTGATGTATACCATATCAACATAACCATTAATTTTTTATGGCCTTATCTTTATCCAATGCACTAGTGGGGTTTTTTATCGTTGGAGGAGCGGATAACATATCAGGGGATATGGTGGAGCCACCAAATATGGCAGACTCCCACCATATCCGACATATCCCTTCCCTAAACTCTCGACTAATACACTTTAAATATAACCACAACTCCATACATGGTAAGAAATAATTGATGTCCTAGCGGTAAGGCACATGTATTTCTGGCAGGAGGTCAAGGGTTCAATCTTGCGGAAACTCCAAAAAAAATTCCAAAAGCACCTCTTCCTTGGTTTCATGGTCATATGGTGTGCCGAGAACCAAGGTTCAGGGAAAAATTCCCCTGCCCTCCACCTAGCTCCATCTCCTGGTCATGTGGGACCCTTTGCACCAAGGTCTAGAGTTGAAACTCTTCCCCTCATTGGTGGTTCCTTTCCACGTGTGCCAGGGTCTGGAGATAAGTAATGTGACCAGGGGTTGGGGTTGGTCCCTGCCCCCTCCCCTCAACCTTCCCCACAGTTTTGTGAGTGCAATAGAACCTAGATCTGGGACTACCACCCCACCCTCTCTACTGATCCTTCCACCAAAAAACTGTGGTCATGAGGTAGGGGCGTGACTAGGCGTCGGGGCTCACCACCTGGCCCTTCCTCCCAACATTCAAACTTTTAAACTTTAAATATAAACTTCATATAATATTTTTAAGAAACATTGCATGGCTTGGAGCTAGAGCGTGGGATTTGTACATGGTAGGTTGCGAGTTTGGCCCCTGCCGACTGTATTGAACCAACATAAAAAAAAAAATAACGAATGACGATGCGCCATGTGCAGATTCGTAATTGGGAAAATGGCTCAATTCCACTAGTCCAAATCTTTCAACCATACAATGACACATGTCGAAACCTGAAGGTGCCACATGTTGATTGGAACCACATGTATGGAATCCTAACTGTCGAAACCATGAGTTGACCATTCACCACCGGAACCATGAGTGTTAACCGTTGACTTTGACATGTTTACTTTTGACCTTTTTCCATGTTGGACCTGAAATTTGACCTTGCATAACTTATTCATACAATGTTTGTTTTTTCCATTCAAGTTGCATTGGAATTATAGCAATGAGCACTACGCATTGACACTGTTTTTAATTGCATCTGATAACTTTTAATTTTAAGCTATTTGAAGATCCACCTAGATCATATGTCCCCACAAAAAAAACGTTTGGACTCCAAAATTTTTACATTCATAAAGAGGATTTATTTATCAAACATTTATTCAATAATAAGCCAAATAAAAATAATGTTGCATATAAGTGATTTATTTTTAACATCACTTTTACAAAATACCCAATTGTAGGGATATGCAACATGTGGAATAAAAAAATAAATACAATACTTAACTAGACAAATAATCTAATCATTTCTTATCGAACCAAGCTAGTGAATTTTCTTTCAACATTTCACTTTCTTCTCGAGTTTCTATTGGAATGGTTATGGTGTGCCTCACACGTTCATATGCCTTCTCTTTCTTAGGTGATTTCATGACTTGTTTTTCCTTCTTTAGATGAAGATGTGGATGCGGCTTCCAACACTTCTCGATCCAATGCCCACTTATGTTACAATGAGTACAAATTTTTTTGTGAGAATTTCTTGGCAAAATATCTTTAAACCTGGAAGAGTATCTTTCTTCCTAGTTTCACCTCCACTAGAAATGTTCATTCGCTTAAGAAAAATTTTCCTTTCTTGTCACTTTGCTACACAATGGTAAGGTCCATGAAAGAAAGTACACAAAACATATTCCAAAAATATTGATTTAAATTCTCATGCTTCTTAAATTGAATAAAATCATGATGTTTATACCTTTCATGGTTTCCTTGTGAACTATGGATTTTGCAAGAAAATTTTGATTGATGAGGAGAACTTGACATAGTTCTTTCTTTGGAATGCTCATATCTCTTTGGAGATGTTTTTCCAACAATGTCATCATACTCCTTCAACTTGTAAGAGTCCTTTCACGAATCTAACACTTGAAGAATTTCCTGACTTTGCATATTTGGAGATTTCTCAAAATTCTCCTCGCACATATCCCAATCCTTCATGTTGAGGTTGTCTCGTTGCCTCAATAGGATTAATGATCCATTAACCATTATTTCCAAGCCCTTTTCTATTGGAACCCATCTTGGTTAACAACTTCATACCAATCCATTTGGTATGCTTCTCGAAGGCTGCAAAAGATGCATAATTATTGTTAAACAAAAATGTAGAAAATGAAAATATTTTTACCTCATTTGAACCTTGATCATCCACTTGAGGTTTTTTTGTCTCCTCCTTCTCTTATGTAGACTAAGTGGTAGATGAAGATTCAATAAAACCACTATTGTGTTTTAAAACATAAGTAGTGTTCTTCAACTGACATAGGGTACAATCATCAGTCATTCCATGACCACAAACTTGTTGAATCTTGGGAAGAGATTCAGTAGCTTAGCATTCCCCAGTTTTCTCTTTAATGACATTCTGCAACATCAGACGCAAACTATTCTTTTCATCCTTTGTTGCCTCAAGAAATATTTTTAATTCCATGTTCTCAATTTGAAGAGATGAAGCTATCTCTTCCAGTTCCAAAAACTTGTTGAATCTTGGGAAGAGCTTCAATAGTTGAACATTCCCCAATTTTCTCTTCAGTGACATTCTGCAACATCAGATGCAAATTATTCTTTTCATCCTTTGTTTCCTTGAGCAATATTTTTAATTCCATGTTCTCTTTTTGAAGAGATGAAGCTATATCTTCTATTTCTTGGATTTTTTCTTGCTGTAAAATTTCTCCCATACTTGCAATCTGGTGAGAACCTGCTCTGATACCCAGTGATCTGGTAATGGGTAGATCGTCCTCTAACACTTTGCAAGATTTTAAATTTTTTATCTTTAGTTCATAGATTATTCAAATATGAATAATTAAACTTGAGTGAACTTAAATATGAAAAAATGTTAGATGCATCCCAAAACGATAAAAATCAAGACGAGGACAACAAGATGATAACAGAGTTCACCCCCTTCATTGGGTTACCTCTCCGGGCCATGCTTCAATGGTTAGGAATCTTTATTGCTATCATGAGAAAATAAGAGTACAATACATTTTATGGAGTAAACCTCCTTCTAGAGTGGCATTGTTTCTCCTTTAAAGAAGTGTTCTCCTGCAGAGAACTCTCACTCGCAAGATGACTCCAAAGAAATGATGGTGCCAAATAGGACACTCTCGCTGAATGTGGTGATAGACCCTCGTACTCAAGTTGAGATCAAAAGCATAAATTCGACTGATCCATGATGAAGTGTCAAAACTATAATTCCCAATACCATATTGATAATAGACTGAAATATGGTATGCTCCAATGAAGAAACTGACTCTACCACTACATCCGAAATACCTCAAAACCCCTGTCTAGGCTTCTGAAACATTCAAAAAGGCCTCTGTATGGACTCATAAAATAAATAAAAAGTCTCTGCTGAAAACATATAAGGGTTTGGCTATGAAAACCTTACAACAAAACATGATCTGGCTCATCGATTGAGCGCTTGGGTTATAAAGACCCCGGTCGGGGGTTCGATCCTCAATCGGTGTGATTTTTTTTTTATTATTTGATGGTTGGTTGGGATAGGATAATATAAAAATTTTAATATAGTTAGGGTGGCAGGTTCAACAGAACTCCCACCACACACCAACAAAAAATACAAAATTTAATGTTTAAAATTCATGGCCCATGTCCTCTCTCCAAACATTGGTGCATACCATAATCAACATAACCATTAATGTTTTATGGCCTTATCCTTATCCAATGCGCTGGCGAGGTTTGTTTATCATTGGTGGAGTGGATAACATATTAGGGGATATGGAGGAGCAGCTAGATATGGCAAGCTCCCACCATATCCCTTCCCCCAAACTCTTGGTTGATATAATTTAAATATAACCACCTCGCCATACATGGTAAGAACTAACCGATGTACTAGCAGTAAGGTGCATGTATTACCGTGAGAACTCAAGGGTTTGATCTCGCGGAAACTCCAAATTTATTTTCAAAAGTGCCTCTTCCTCAGTTGCATGCTCATATGGTGTGCCGAGAACCAAGGGTCGGGGCTAATTACTTGTGCCCTCTGCCTAGCTCCATCTCCTGGCCTTGTGGTGCCCATAGCACCAAGGGATAGATCTGAAACTCTGCCCCTCATTGATGGTTCCTTTCCACCTGCACCACGGTCCAGTGATAAGTAATGTGACCAAGGGTTGGGGCTGGTCCTTGCCCCCTACCCTTATCTTTCCCCACAGTTGAGTGAGTGCAATAGAATCTGGGGCCGAGGCTACCACCCCACCCTCTCTGTTGAGCCTTCGCCGGAAAACTGTGATCGTGAGATAGTGGTGTGACCGGGGCTCATGGCTAACCACCCTACCCTTCCTCTGAGTTTTCAAACTTTTAAATTTCAAATATAAACCACATCCAATAGTTGTTAATAAACATTGCATGGCTTGGCGATGAAGCATGGAATTATTACATGGTACATTGTGAGTTCGACCCCTGCTAACTGCATTCAACCAACATAAAAAAAAAAATAACCAATGATGATGCGCCATGTAGCGGTTCACAATTGGGCCATGTGGCTCAATTCAACTAGTCCAAATCTTTCAACCACACAATGACACTTGTCAAAACCTAAAGGTGCCACATGTTGATTGGAACCATGAGCCTGGAACCCTGACCATTGGAACCATGAGTTGATTGTTGACCATCGGAACCATGTGAATTGACCATTGACTTTGACTTGTTTCCTTTTGACTTTTTCCCTATTGGACTTGACTTTGACCCTGCAGAACTTTTGCATACTATGTTTGTTTTCACCTATTCAAGTTGTGTTGGAATTAGAGAGATCAGCACTATGCATTGAACCTAGTTTTAATTGCATTGGAGAATTTTAAATTTTGAGCTATTTAAAGATCCACCTAGACCAAAAACCATGATAATTTTGTTGAAGGATAAATGCTTGCACATATAAAATTATTGAAAAGAGTAATTAAATAATCATGCATAAGAGATACTTATCTCGAGTCAAATATTTTGCAATCTAGAATTGAATAAGGGTGAGCCAATCTCCACCAAACCATATGATCATCTATGTTGCGATACTTCTCATAGTTGGTCACCCCCAAGCCAAGAATTTATCCCTTGAGGGAAAAAATAAACTCGTGGATTTAGCACACGGTTTTAAGACCATATTTAACACAAAAAGTGGAGGCCACTCTCCTCCACATATAGGAAATAATATTAGTGTTCAACCTTTCCATTCCTTAACCTCACTCATAGGCATTCACAAATGAAAATGCATGTTTGCACAACATAAGGGAGTCCTTATATGATCTTTGTAGTCCATTTTCCCTTCCTTATTCAGTGTTATTTATGCCACACTCAAACTAGACAACTCTCGGTCCTTAGATCCATAAAATCCAAGGAAAAATAATTACAACACAATCAATTCTTGTTACATAAGTTGTCGCCAAATCTCATGTAAATTCAAATTCTCAATCAGAGAGGGAAAAAATGAGTGCATGAGAAGAATAATATAGTAATTCTCAAAGCAAAAAGGAAAAGAGAAGAAAACCCCTCAATGGATTTTTTCTTTCATTTTTAGAAACACACATTAACCCTTCATCTTCCCAACCATCACATTAGGGAATTATTAATTCAAGGTATGTATTTTATTCTTAAGTCAAGTTTTTCCCCTCCTCAAGGAATCATAATCTGTTTGTTGTCCCATTTATTTGGATATAGATTTTTTATTAATAAAAAGAAACATTACATCATATAATAGTGTTTGACATCATAGCATCAGTGTTGGAACCCAAACATTATATGTTCTTAATTACATTACAAAATTTTGGGTAATGAAAGGGGTGTCACAAATAATTCTAAGGAAATCTTTCACCAGTAGATCATTTTTTGGAAAGCGATACTAATGAATTTCCTTCTAGTCAATATATTTTTAGGATGGAGTGCTGGGAATGAGAAGAAATTCAGGCGAGGCAGGGATCCTTTGGTTTTGGGAAAGTAAATATAAAAACTCTGAAAGGAAATTAGATTAATTTTATCTTAGAAAGGATTCCACTTTTTGACAGATATATATGAGGAGGAGATAATTTCAAAATTGGATTTGGGATGTAAACATTCCTAATGATTGGAGCTATAAGATAAATGGGAAGGGGAAAGGAACACATTCATAGCTACTATGGTAAATTGTTCATTAAGGGAGGAGGAGGATGAATTTCTTTTCATTCCATGGAACCTAACTAGGATATCCAACAAACTTTATTCCAATTTTAAATGAGAACAAAAATGGTGGTGGTAGGGTTTATAGAAGTATAACCACTAAAAATTAAATTTTTTTATGGTTTGAATTATTCAACAAGGCCTTGATATGGGATAACTTGTAGAAAAGAGCTTAAATGGATTAGGAATGTATATTTTTTGTAAGGCTAATGAAGAAAATGTTGTTCATATTCTTATTGTATGTGAATTCTCCAAAATAATACAGAATGCTACAAAGACACTCTCACATAATAAGGGAATTAGTAAGGAATAATTATAAATGAGGCATGAGAGAGTTGAAGGATGAAAAAGGAGATGGTATTGCACCTTTCTCTCCCAACAATGATACCATGGTCCATATCGATGAAAAGAAATAAAGTGATTTTGAATACAAATAGAATAGGCATCCCCTCTTTGAGAATTATATAGAACCAAAAATTTATATGAAGACCTCACAAAGCTTAGTATAAAGATAGAACATAGTAAGTAACTAAATTAAATATAGAAAAATCCATCCCTCGTGGCCTTTTTGGTGGAGCCTTAAAGGAAAACTCAAGGGCATGTGGGCTTGGAGGATGAGGTAGCTATAAAATATTCTTTAATCAAGGTCAATGAAATGGGTTAAATAATAAGAAACAAATATGATAGTTTTATTATTTTATTTTTTACCATGGGGAATCAGTAACTAGTTGGAAACTTGGAGTAATTTGGCAGTTACATTGTTAACGAAGATTGCAATGAAAACTCAAGGGCATGCAGAGTTGGAGGATTAAGTAGCTACAAAATATTATTAACTCGAGGATATGGAACACGGTTAAATAATGGATAGTTCACACGAAAAGCATTTTATATTGATCTAGGTGGCTCCAGAGATGCTCATAAGTCAAAGAGGATTGAGAATAGCTCAAAAATCAAAATGTTCCGATGGAAGCGAAAGTAGAACCAAATCATATTGTTTGTCACCCTGATTCTAATGGTGCAAACATCACTCAAATCCGAGCTCGTATACTCAAGTTATTCGTGGTAAAATTTTGGGTCAAACTTGGCAAAGTGGCAGGTTTAACGAGGCAACAAATTGAACGAGACGCGGCACACAGATTCCAGCCACCGAGATGAGTGAAATTGTTGCCTACTTAATTTTCCCAATCAAAAAATACTAATTTATTGTTACTATATATATATATATATATATAATCAAAATGGGTGGTGGGTCGTTACACCCACCACACCCTAAACCATTCAACATATATATTATAACACGACGGGCGGGTCACCCGCCGGAGGACCCTGACCCACCTCTACTTGGCACATATATATGCTGCAATCAAACAAACCAGAGGTAGTGGGGCTTGAACCCACCCAACCAGCCTGGTCGGCACACCTCCCAGGCGCCTCCATCAATCACAAATCAATGCCATAACCATTAAAATAATATTCCAATGGTTAGCCAAACGGCCAATGATAAATTCCACTTGACGTTGACTATTATTTTAATTTTTTTCCAATTAACAAAAAAAGTGTTGTTATGGGTAGGTGATGGATTCAATACCCCGAACTCTACTAGCCTAGTCAGCTCCACCACCAACGAACCACAGGCTCACTCAATTGTGGATCCACCAATGCACAAATATTTGAACCCCAGTCATTTTCACAGTGGGAGGAGCACGGAGCAGGAGGAGGCAACAAAATTGGGAAGAGCGATATGGACCCACGAAGCTTTGGAACTGTGAGTTTGAAAAACCATGACGCAGTTCCAAGAGGTGGAACCTTGCACAAGAAGAGATGTGGAATAATGAACCAGGAGAATATTAAGATTTTGAAAAGATTCCTTTGAGGGCTAGAGATGAAAGTGACATAATTTGTCGTGATTATAGCAGTTTTTACACTTTTTCTCGCTAGGAGTCCAACCGTGCAGTCAAAATCTCCATCTAAGCAACAGAAATACAGGCCATCTTCAACAAGTAATATTTTTTGAATCATGAGGAATCTAAAATATTCCTGAGGGTCCCAATTCTGAAGATGTCAAAGTTGGACAAGTTTACAATCAATTTTGCACTATTTTGCGCTAGGAATTCAGTGGTACGATCCATTTCAGCATATGAACTTTGCATATTTTTGCCATCATTAAAATTGGAGGCATATGATGTAGTTATGCCATTTTTTTCTTCTTTATTTGCTAATATGATCTTTTTATTGTTGAGATCCCTGATTACCATTATGTTGATGGATACTTGTTGCCACATCACGTGAGATTTATTAGCTTATCCTGTTAAAGGAAGACTCATTTGAGTGAAAGTTCCTATAGGGAGAATGTCTCGTGGAGAGACACACCACCCAAGTTGAGGGTATTTGTCCTTGTAATGACAAAGAAAATTCCATGTAAATCATTATAATGTGCAGCATTAAATGAAGCGACCTCCACTCTCTTAACACCGGGCCTGAAGACGTAACCCACACTGGCTGAACTTCGTTATCAATGTGTTCGTGTTCTTGATTTGATGGTTGTCGTCGTGTTTTATCTCCTTTACAATATGCACATGTGGCTTTTCATTCTATTTTAAACGAAATTTTTCTAACATCACAGAAGTAAAAGGTCTTGGTTAATTCTGGTAGTTGAAGTGATCCGGATCAAGTTTGGTATCAGATTGGTCTTCCTGCTGATGTGAATTGCGACTGTAAACAATTGAACATGAAACAAGAAAGAAAATGGAGGATGAAAGAGATATGTATGAGGCCTTCCTCAGGATATCCAAAATGGTGGACATAATGTATGAAGCTTATGAGAATAAAATAGAGGAATGAGAGAAAGAAAGGGAAGAGGATGATTCTCCATCTACCCCCTCGAGTGTACACTAATCTTCTTCATCGTATTCTCATAATTCAGATGAGGAGATCATGAAGAGCCTTCAAGATGAAAATTTTGAATTGAGGAAACTTCTACGAGAACAGAAAGAGGAGAAGCAATTGAAACTTCAAATACGAGCCACAGAAGAGGCCTTGGAAGAATTGAAGCACAACAAATGCTTAGTGAAGCCATCATCACATGCTTTAGAATCAATAACTAAGGTAAACAAGGTTAATAGTTCTTCAGTTTCATTTTCACGTGACATTATGTATGTTGGAAACATGGAGGTACCCATTTCAGGAACTAGCATGAGACTCCTTACCAAGATGAGGTATAAAGGAGAAGGACTTGGTGTTAATGGCCAAAGAATGACTTAGCCATTGCAGGTCGTGCAAACACCTCAATTTAGAGGTTTGGGATACACTTAAGGAGAGTGCTCAAAGGTGTCAGAAGCCTCTAAGACATTGTTGAAATCGTCAAGGAAATAGAATGATGGGCACACATCATCATCATCCCGTGACAGTGCACATTGCAGAGGGAGATTTAAGACAAGCTCTCATCACCATATTTTCACTAGAGACAACCAGAAAAGGTATAACAAGTCTCAGTATTCTAAAGTTCATTTTGATTACAAGCATGTTGTTAATGATGAACATAAATCATGGCATCAAAAACTATGTATTTTTTGTGGTTTACATAACCATGCATTTGTTGAGTACTAGAAGAGAATGTCAACAAGAAATAGGATGAGGCATGAAAGGCCTTCTCCACACCAAGGAAGGAAGCAGATTAAGTAGGTTTGGAGGAAGAATACTTTTTACAATCATTGAAATAGAGGTGGACATCAAAGAGCCACGTGTTGGAGGTTCCATCTAGAGCAACGTCTTAAGGACAAAGCGCCCATGCATGAACCAATTGAAAATTTTGTTCGACAAGAGAACCTGTCACATACCTGCTTGTGCACTTTGTTGATTAAGAGATGGTTTTACTAGACACAATATCTTTTCATGGCTTCATTATGTAAATCATGTGTGATGATGTGTTTGGCCTTGTCTCAATAGTTGGGGTATGTTTCTATTCTGATGTAAACTTGACCACATGGTACGTGTTATAAAATCTTGGCAAGTATGGGGATGCTTCGGTCATGTAATTGAGCATGTAGTTTGCAAATATTGTAGTACAGGTTTGTAGAGGATGCAGGTGTCAACTCATTGCTTATGGCTTCGAAGATCAAAGGTGAAGGAGAAAGAAGGGTGACCTATCAGGACACTTGTAGTGCAAACAATGTACACAGCAGTTGCAAATTATGTTCATTCTTTTAGTGGACCAAAAGCTCCTCAGTGGGGAGGAATGATCCAAGTGGCTCTAGAGACTCTCAAAATTCAAAGAGGACTCACAATAGCTCAAAAATCAAAGTGGTATGATGGAAGTGAAACCATAACCAAATCATAGCACTCGTTTTCGTGATTCTAATGTTGCGAATGACACTCAAATCCAAGGTCATATGCTCAAGTTATTCACGGTCAAAGTTTGGGTCAAACTTGGCCAAGTGGCAGGTTTAATGAGGCAACAAATTGACTGAGACTTGGTGCATGAAATATGGCCACCGAGACAGGCAAAATTGTTTCCTAGTTAATTTTCCCAATAACCCTTATTTTCAGCAAAATCAAAAAACACTAATTCGTCGTTAAAAACAAAAAAAATATTAAAAATAGGGGTGGCGAGCTGCCACACTATCGCATTAGTTCATATTATATTTGTGTTAAATCAAAACGGGTGGCGGGCCATTACCCCGGCCACACCCCTGAACCATTCAACGTATATGTTATAACATGACCAGTAGGTCACCCGTCGCCAAACCCAGTCCCACCTCCACTTGGCACATATATATGTTGCGATCAAACAAACCAAAGGTAGCAAGGCCTGAACTCACCTGGCCCATGTACCGGGCACCTCCACCAAGCACAAACCAATGCCATAACCATTAAAACAATAAGCGAACAGTTATTCAAACCGCCATTACTAAATTCCACTTACCACCCACGGTTATTTTAACAGTTTTCCATTTAATGAAAAAGTTATTCACTATTATGGGTAGGTGAGAGATTCGATACCCCGACTTTCACAAGCCTATTCAGCTCTGCCACCAACGAGCCACAAGCACATTCCTTGGTGGCTCTGTCGGCGCACAAATATTTGAACCCCGGACATTTGAACAGTAGAAGGAGTGCTGAGGAGGAGGAAACATAATTTGGATGAGCGGTGTGGATCCGTGAGTGTGTCGAACCATGACAAAATTCCAAGAAACAGATCCTTTCCCAAGTAGAGATTTGGAACCATGAATTAGGAGAACCTTAAGATGCTGAAAATATTCCCTTGATGGCTAGAAATGCCAGGTACAGAATTATCATGCTTATAGTCATTTTTGCACATTTTCTTGCCAGGAGTCCAACCATGTAATCAGAATCTCCATTTGAGCAACAAAAATTCAAGCCATCTTCAGCAGGGAATCTGTGTGGAATCATGAGGAATCTAAAAGATTCCCAAGGGTCTAGATTTTGACAGTGTCAGAATTTACACGTTTACAATCGATTTTTCACCACTCGTCGCCATGAATTTAGTGGTGCAGTCCATTTCAATAGCTGAGCTTTGCATTTCGGCCATCACTGAAAGTGGAGGTATATGATGCAGTTATGACATGTTTTTCTTCTTGATTTGTTGAGATGACGTTTTTATTGTTGAAGTCCCTTATTACCATTATGTTGAGGGATACCTGTTGCCACACCATGTGAGATTTTATTAGCTTGTCACGCTGAAGGAGGACCCATTTGAGTGAGAGTTCTTGTAGGGAGAATGTCTCGTGGAGAGACATGCCACTCAGGTTGAGGGTATTTGTCCTTGTAATGACAAAGGACATTCCATGTATATCATCTTCATTTGCAGCATTAAATTAAGCGGCCTCCACTCTCTTGACACCATGCCTGGAGACGTTACCCACACTAGGTGTAATATCCCAAGCATCAAAATTTTAAACACATCACACAACACAACAAACATAAGAAATTGAAGCTCAATTGTGAATCCTGAATGGATTCACCACATCGCTTTATTCTTAGTGAGTTTCGTCCGGGATCGATAATAAATTTGACGACCATTCTCAACCCAAACATAATAAGATAAAATAATCCAGAATGTCCTAAATGCCTAGCTTCTCTCCCCTTTTATAGGCTTGATGGGTCAATACCAACAATAGATACCATGGGTCAATACCATGGGAAAATACCATCAATAAATGCCATGGGTCAATACCATGGGTTAATACCATGGGTCAATTCTATCCACTTTGACGGGATCAAGAAAGGGGATATTACAAATCCTCCCGCACAAAGATTGCTTGTCCTCAAGCGATCCACTTCTATCCACAACAGAAGCATTTGTACATTAATACCAGGATCCCATACAATCTGATGTGCCACTTCAGATCAGTATACCACAGATGGGATCCTTGATAATGAGATCCCAAACAATCTTTTGGCCAATCATTTCCCCAGTGGATTCTCCTGGATCCCAATGCCACCTAAATCCTGGGACCTGTGGGTTATGGTACCATTTCAACCCTCCATCGTTGTCTGCACCAAAGGGCCCAAGCTGCAATATGCCCTCGGCTGTGAGTATCCTCCCCTCAAAATGCATGATTCTCTCCTCATTTGATTCTCCTTGAGTGTATTCATCCTGGACCTCTTCACATGTGAGGATGAGTTGTCCATCCTTTCTGGTTGTCAAACATGGAGGTACTGGTGGACTGTTGTTTATACCTAATTGCCCATACCCTTTATGGATGTCGTCCATTGTATTTATAGATTCAACTACCACATCATCAGGAGGAATTGCATCCTTCCTTTCATCATGTACTTTTTCAAGTTGACTGATCATCTTGTCCTGCAAGTTTCTCTGAAGAGCATGGTGTTGTTGTTCACCATTTGTATTTGACTGCTCGGATCCTTCATAGGTCCTCTCCTGAAAACCAGCGAACCCATCAATGGATGAATCCCCATGATCTGAATAATTCTCTAATTTTGTTATCCTTGTTGCCTCCTTATTGTCTGGACATGAATGGTCAAGTGCCCAAACTCCCTTGCATACAAAGCATAAGCCTTTCCTCCTTAGTTCATTCTTGCTCTCTCCAAAAATCTTTGTTAGTTCCTCCTTGGTTAAATTCTTTCTAAGTAGTTTGATGCTCTGTTTGATCAACCCCTCAACTAGTTCATAAGCAGCAGGTGATGCAATTAGCTCCTTCCTCCAAATGGCCAACAATTTGGATCTCAATTGTTCGCAGATGGCCCTATCTTCTCCTAAGATTGGAGACATGATATTTTTCATGTCTGTTTTGATGTAGTTTGGATGAGATGTTATAATTACATTGCAGAAGTATTGGAGCATTTGAAGGATTAAATCATCACACTCTAGATCCAGCATAAGCATACCAAATCTGAATTTCGCCATGCATTCCAAAATTGTGCGCTTCTGGAAAAAAAAGTAAGAATGGTGGTGTTGTGTTGTCCAACCCTTGGAGTGCTTCTACCATTACCTGAAAAGTCCTTCTCATGATGTCATCATTGTAGGGCAATAGTGGTGTTGTTAAGGCTATGATTTTACTGAGACAAGAAGCGACGGTGAGTCTAACATTTTCACAAGAATGCTCCAATAACCTAGGTTGTATCAAAGCAAGCATGGATGGCTTCAAGGCCCAGCTTGACCCTTCCCATTCTGATTTATCTATCAAGCTCAAAGCCGCATTTAATCTGTCTAGCTGTAGGAGAACATCTTTTGACTTTGTACCCTGCAATTTGGATCCAAGTTCGAAGAGACACTTGCTTGTTACATCTTCCTTCTGGATATCTTTTGACTGCTGAAGAATAACATGGACCTTTCGAGAGAAAGGCCTGTCACTCTGTTCTTGCTTCTGATTTGTATGTTGTTTCCATCTTTGATCCACAGAAGTATTTTAGCCCAAAGAATTGACTGATATATCATTATTTTGATTCTTGTGGCATTTCCAAAAACAAAATGATGACATTGGCATCAATGGATCTCAATACTTAGCTAATGAGAAACCTGAGAATGATCCCTGTCTAGCAATAGCTTCCCAACCTTTCAACAATGACCATATTTGCAAGAAAGACATGAATAAATATCATGGGTACATTCATAATATTCCATACAAATGAATAAATATCATGGGTACATTTATTCATAAGAGACCATATGCAAGCTATAAATGATTTTTTTTTTAATCATGCCTTCAAATATTTTCACAAATTTAACCCACAGACATATAAATGATTTTCCCTTCACTTATATCTCCCAATAAAATAATTTACTGCAAAATAAAAATCAAACTAGGGTGATAAATATCACCGAAGTGAGAAATACTGGCTAGGGTGAAAAATAAATTTCACCGAAGTTCCTTGCGTAAAATTCTCAGGCTAGCAGGATGCACAACTCTGATACCACTTTAATATCCCAAGCATCAAAATTTTAAACACATCACACAACACAACAAACATAAGAAATTGAAGCTCAATTGTGAATCCTGAATGGATTCACCACATAAACATTACCGCGGGGTTTCCGTCCCGGGATCAATAATAGAACTGGCCAGGCCAAGTTCTCAACCCAAACATAATAAGATAAAATAATCCAAAATGCCCTAAATGCCTAGCTTCTCTCCCTTTTTATAGGCTTTATGGGTCAATACCAACAAGAAATACCATGGGTCAATACCATGGGTCAATACCATGGGAAAATACCATCAAGAAATACCATGGGGAAATACCATGGGTTAAAACCACGACGGGATCAAGAAAGGGAATATTACACTAGGTGAACTTTGTTATAAATGTGTTTGTGTTCTTGATTTGATGGTTGTCGTTGTGTTTTATCTCCTTTATCATATGCACATGTGGCTTTCATGCTCTTTTAAATGAAATTCTACTAACATCATAGAAGTAAAAGGTCTTGGTTAATTCCAGTAGTTGAAGAGATTTGGATCAAATATGTAAAGTAATGTGAGTGATGCAAGTCCCATTTTCAATCCCCTAGAGCAGACCCATAAACTTTGTGGCAAGGTGATGATACCGAGAAATCATAGTAGCAGTGGTTGGCATTGACCCTGCTTGAAGTTAGAATGACAGTGGTTGAAATCAACCTCACATTATATAAGTACAAGACTAACCTAATTGTCAATTCTTCTAAACACCAAAAATAATTATTATTATTAATAAACTAAAATATGATAATTTCACTAAAAAAACAAAAACCAAAAAACAAAACTTCAATTGAAAAAAATTCTTATTGGAAAAAATCCAAAATATACTTTTTCTACTATCCTTTTATACACATCTATATAAAAACATGTAAAAGAAAACTATATGTGCTTCTTTTATTTGATTCACGTGGAGCATCCATATTTTATATTATGGCTTTAAATAATGAAAATCTAAAGGTTATGGAGTATCTATATTTTGTATCATCACTTTAAATAATGAAAATTGAAGAGTTACATATTTAATAATTAGAATATAAAACTTAAAATTTGAAATTTAGTATCTATATTTTGTATCATCACTTTAAATAATGAAAATTGAAGAGTTACATATTTAATAATTAGAATATAAAACTTAAAATTTGAAATTTTGAACTATCATTTAGGTTTAAAGTTACACATTTTTATAAAATGAAATTTTATAATATTATTATTAATTTAATTTTTTTTTATAGAAAGGGTTTATTTGATTTGATTTATTAGAAATTTAAAATTTAAAATTTATGTTTTATATAATATTTCATATCACACATTAAATTATTATATATATAATAACTAATTTGAATATAATTTTAAGTTGATCATTATTAATTTAGTATCCATTAATGTAATTTATAATGTTTAATTTTAAATATTCGTTTTTCAATAATATTGCAAAAAATTAGTTTTCAATATTTGATTAGACTATAATTTGAAGGTTTTATTGATTTTCTTGTGGATAACTCTCTTAGATTTTTTTCTCATAATTTTTGGATGCAGTTGTAATATTTATGTCATGAATTTTATATATTTGAGGAGTGATTTTTAATTGTCAAGCTTAATAACAAATCTAACTAAAATTAAAATATTTGAAAATAGCTCATACTCACGTAAATATTTACCATGAATTATTGTCCATCATAATTTAAGCAAGTATTTACATAAAAAATAATAAGAACAACATGTAAATAAATATGCTTAGGGGAGTTACTTCAAACCATTATTTATATGTTCTTAGGACTTTAATCAGGAGAAGTAAAAATGTAAATGTGCATACTTACTAGTGACTACTACTCACCACAAATTATACATGTCCTTGCCCCTTGTTAATTGATTTTTCTATTTCATATATCAATTGGTAATTTTTAGGAAAGCATAATAATTTCCTTCCAAAATAACAAGATTTAATTTTCAATACAATTTATATTTATGTATATTTATGATTTACAATTAAATAATCATAATCTCGTATATAACATAAAATTTTGATTTATTAAATTTAATATTAAACTATAAAATATAAAATAAAAAGAGTGAATAATTATTGTTATTATTTAGTGAGCAATAAAAATAAATTTTAATAATATTAAAATTTAATATTTTAACCCAATTTATAAAACTTGAGATTATTAAATATTTTATTACATATATTTATATGAATTTATATAGTGTTAATTTATATTTATTACTTATAATGATTTTTTAATTAATAATGTATAAACTTTCTAATATTATCCATTTTTTTTAAAATTTAAATATATGATGTCTCTTCCTAATCTTGAAATATCCAATACACTTTTTTATTTTTTTTTATTTTTATTTTTAAACTTAATGAGAAACCTGGAAGGCTGGTATACATTTGTCTAATTATCCATATTATATCCTTCCACATATATGAATTATCCATATTATATCCTTCCACATATATGAGTGTGTGCTTCATTTAGGTGGATTTAAATCAGTGTTTATCAATATTGAGTTAGCAAAATGGTTAACACCATTGGGACATTTTAGGCTTTATAGTGCATAATAATAATTTCACTAAAAATAATTTACAAAAAAAATTATCTTAAAGCTTTTAAACCAAGCCGGTTTGGTAAGTGTGTGTGGAGTGGAGTTTCTATATGGAAAAAATGTTCTTGGGAATACTTGGAGACTAAGGACTATCAAAAAGGATCCAAAAACACTTCAATGTATTAATGCATTCCTCAATTAAGAAAACAACCTCTCAAAGAATTATATGTGGTAAAATATTCCTTTTTAGATTATATGGAAATATTTATATTATGAAAAAATTGTATGGGAATTTATAAACTAACCATAACTTGTTTTCAAGATTCCAAATATAGCCAAAAAGGAAGACAAGATCATCTTAGTAACATACTAATGAATTATTTTATTGAGAGTTCCATGCATTGGAGTTGTTGGGCTTAACAAAACAAAACCATGTACACATATAGTCTAGTAAGTCATATTGCTAGCCATGACAACATAGTAGAATTAAACATAACATTGACCAAAAAGAAACCAAGGTCCATACAAAACTGCTATTCTAAAACAATAACTCGAAAATTTGCATTTGCATTGCATTATATGTGGCCAAAATCACAGAAACAAAAATCTCACTAACTAATAAATTTAGGTTTATTTCCTACTTCCATGTCAAGGGAGAACTCAACATACAAGTAAAACGAATGGAAAACTTAGGGGAAAACTTGTTTAAAGGTGTATCTTTTTAAGGCATTAGGGGAGTAAGAGAATCCCCTCTCCCCTTACATTGATCATAGTTCCATCAGACATTTTTCTCCTAGAGGGGGTTGAATTCATTAGCATTGAAAGTGGTGGACCTCTCCAAACCTCTTGTCAAATCCCACCAAAGGAGGATTAAAATCCCATGTGTGTTCATCTATGTTCATTGCATCAACTTGATGATGGTCATTGCCATCATCCATTCCACTAATATTTCTCTATGTAAACTTTAAGGGTCTATGTTGTGATTAATTATTTTCTTGTCGAACATTGAAATTACAAGGGATTGGGATTAACTATCAAGCATGAAAAGTAAATAGACATTCTTCCACAACTCTAGAGTGCAAGTTGGTTCTTTAAAGTTGCACATAGGAAAATAATGTAAAACGTGGAGAATTTGGGGTTACTAGCATTCACTGGTATCTATCAACATGTCTACTCTAGGTGCCATCTAGACATAAACCTAATAAGATAAACACTATTTCACTTTACTTTTTATTGTTTCCTTTGAGGAAAAATTCATAAATTATGAAAATGTCTCAATGAATATAAGAAATACATGAAGGCGACCATATACTTATTACTTCATTGATTTTGGAATGGGAGAAGTGAAAGATGGCCATGTGTATGAAGAACACAATGATAGACAAAGTTAGAGATCAAAATGTTGTGGAGGCTCCTCGAACCAAGGACCGTGAAAAAGATTCCTATGTAGCTTCAATTTTACTATAGAGAAAACAATTGGAATTTTCAACATCTCTAGATAACCTATTCAGATAACCTATTCACCCTGGTAGTTCACATCTTTGTGTACATCCACCTTCCTCCTTCCTCTTGCATAAGCCTTACTTGAAGAATTGAATGACTATAGTTATTTCCTTGATTAAGGATTGAATGGACTCTTTTAAGGGAGAAGAAGGTAGCTTGTAAACTAATGTGGACATTGTTGTTGACTTTAATTTACGATATTTCATCTATGTTTAGTTAAGAAATGATATTTGTTTTTTTTTTTTTTTTGTAAGCTTAGCAGATCCTTCCCATTTTCTATTAATTTAAAAACTGGGCAACATAGATACAAAAATTAGACCTCAACTTGCCCAAAGGAAACAAGGTCTGTTGGCATTCTAAGTGCAATGTATGCCAACAAAAACATAAACATCCTTAATAAACTATACAGAGTCTGAAGATAACTAATATCAAAGTCTGCTAATAATATCATTTACAGAAAGGGAAATAATTATGAACAATGTCAAATTCGAATGGGCTCTGCTAGGGTTTGCCTCTGGTAGGTTTTCTTCGTCTCTGCCACGGCGCTGCCGCTTCACAGAACATCCTGCATTCGCAGCTCGTACTCTCTGTCCTGACCACATCTGCATTCTCTAAAGCGTACCTCATGGATCTGCCTCAGGGGGAGGCCCACGAGCCTCCCCCACAGCCACGACTAAGGGCTATCAGAATCAGTCAGCAGAAAATCCAAATTCGGCCTCTGCGCAAGCACAAACCACAGCTACGACCAATGGTAACAAGAACCAGGCAACCAAGCCGAACATGCAAGGCGAAACGCCTACAGCACAAAAAGGAAAAGAATCAGAAACAACAGACACTGCCGCCCACCCCAAGGTGACCTCTGCGACCTGCAAGCCAATAGCGGTCGATCGACCAAAAATAGATCTTCCAAGCCATAGAATCAACGCTCAGATCCAATTTATGAAAGACCACGCACTGATTGGAAAATTTGTGGGCTTCTGGCCCACGGAAAAGGCTCTACATGGCTGGATCAAATCAAAATGGAAGCCAAAAGGACAAATCACTCTGCAGCTAGGACCCAAGGGTTTCTTCACGGCCATCTTCACTTGCCTGGAGGATAAATCGCGCATCATGGATGGAGGACCATATTTTTTCAACTCCTCAGGGCTCTACCTCTGGGACTGGACAGAGCGCTTCAACCCGGATAAAGAGGATCTTAACTGGGCGCCGGTCTGGATCAGGCTTTACTCGCTACCTCTGGAGTATTGGGATGAAGAATCATTAAGAGATATAAGCAATGGCCTGGGAGAATTTGTCAAAATCGCGGAGGAGACCAAGCTAAGACGTTACAACTCCTACGCTCGACTGTGCGTCTTCATGCATCTGGCGCAAGCCCTCCCTGACTCAGTAAGTCTCTATCACGATGACTTTGAATGGGTTCAATCCATAGATTACGAGCATGTTCCCTTCAGATGCAGAAAATTCCACGCTCACGGGCATCTTTTCAGAGATTTCCCCCTCAATCCCTCCCCCAGTAAGCCCTCCGATGCAACCCCTGACACTGATGCAGATGGCTTCACCAAAGTCCCTTCCCGTAGACGCCATAACAAAAAGCCCTCTGCTAGCTTGACCAAATCTACTCCTCAATCACAAACTCTCCCCTCCACGAGTAACAGCTTCGAAGTCCTGGCTCAACCTTCAGCCTCTGATCAAAATGGACCATCGGCAACCCCTACGCCCATGATCATCACGCCTCCAGTTTCTGATATTCCTGCCTCATTGAACCCATCAGTGCTCCCTCCTAAGGCTTTCCTTCTCCCTGCCAAGCCATCCCCTGGCTCTGCTTCAGGAGATACCACCACCCTGCGTATGGAGCTAGACCCCTCTGAAACGCCCTGCAGTTTGTTGGAGGAAGGTCCGGAAGGGGTTGATATCGACGAGCTGGACATCAACACTTTGGAACAAGCCTGCCAGAAACAAGACTTTGACACCATTTCGGACAAACAGATAGAAAATCTGGCGGTCGCCTTAACCAAAGCGCAGCAGCATCAAAAAGCTCTTGGAATCCAGGTTGGAAGCCCGTGGGACAGCAAGAAACTCTTCAAGGACTCAAAAAAACGAGGACGGAAAACCGATCTACAAAGGACCATCCTCATCGGAGAAATGCTAGTAGACTCTGGTAGGTATCCCAAGCTTACCAGGTTTTTTCAACCCAGGGAAGACAGTTCCCAATGAAGCACATCTCTTGGAACATAAGGGGTCTAAACAGCCCCACCAAGTTCAGAATGCTCAAAAACTTGATACAAATGGAAAAACCGCAGGTCATTTTTCTGCAAGAGACCAAATGCACTAGCACTACACTCGGCCCCATACTCACAAGAGCATGGCCTTGCTGTAAATCTATAGCTGTTGATGCTTCAGGATTCTCAGGCGGTCTGGCCATTGCCTGGGACCCTCAGTCAGTCTCAATCAGCGACGCTCATGCTGCCCACAATTTGATTCAAGCTACTTTCCACATTCTGGGAACAAATCTGCATGGTCACTTTACAAATGTTTATTTCCCCCCGGATATACAAAGGAAAATCGCTCTTCTCAGCACTATAGAAGTGCTCAACTCTAGCAGAACCCACCCCCTCTGGATATTAGGAGGTGACTTCAACATGATCACAAATCTTGAGAAAAAAAGAGGTGGTCGAGCCAAGCTGGATGGAGACAGCACCCACTTCAAAGAATTCATTCAGTGCAATTGGCTAATCGACATCCCCTTCGCCAACGGCATCCACACCTGGAGCAACAAGCGTGCTGGCCCTCAACAAATTGCTTCCAAATTGGATCACTTCTTACTCTCCGACAACGCAATACACATTGGGGGCGATTTCCACACCTCTATCCTGCCCACTGCTGGTTCTGATCACTGGCCCATCTCATTACAATGGGCCAGACCTGGAAACACCGCCAAAAGACCTTTTCGCTTTGAAGCCTTCTGGCTCACACATCCGAGCTTCAAGGAAATGGTCAACTCAGCTTGGAACGCCTTTATCCCTCCTCCAGGTTCCAAGATGTATCAATTTCAACAGCATCTCAAGGACCTAAAGGCTCACATCAAACAATGGAATCACTCCACCTTTGGGAACATCTTCCAGCATCAAAAGCAGCTCGAAAAATAAATGGAGGAGCTACAGACTCACATCATCCAAGAGGGACGCACAGAGGAATTGATCTCAAAAGAGCAACACCTTCTTAAGCAGCTGGAGGACCGGAGACAGCAGGAAGAGATTCTTTGGAAGCAGAAATCTCGCATTCGCTGGCTAAAGGAGGGCGAGCGGAATACAAAATTCTTTCACCGCTCCACCATTCAGCGCAGGATGCACAACAACATCAACTTCCTCCAGACCCAAGCAGGAGAACGCCTAGAAGAACACCAAGCTATTGAAGCAGAACTCACAACTCACTTCAAAACGGTTCTGCAAGAAGATAGACCGGACAGGCAGACAGCGATCAACAAGATCCTTCCTCACATCCCCAAACTCATCTCGGAAGAACACAATCAGCTTCTTCTAAGGCCGGTTTCGCTCTTGGAGGTAGAACAAGCTGTCGCTCAGAACAAAGAAGGCAAAGCTCCAGGACCGGATGGATTCACGGCCTGCTTTTTCCACCACTTCTGGGAGCTGATAAAAACTGAGGTATGGCAATTAGTAGAGGAATCCCGAACCATGCACTGGCTCCTTCCGTCTCTTAATGCCACCTTCATTGCACTCATCCCCAAATCTGATCATGCTGCCTCTCCGGATAAATTCCGACCCATAGCCCTCTGCAACGTCATCTACAAAATCATATCCAAGGTCATCGCCAATCGGCTCAAGCCTCTCCTTCCTCTTCTCATCTCCCCCGAGCAAACTGGGTACGTTGAAGGCCGACAAATCTTGGATGGCATCATTCTCACCCATGAAGTTATTCATTCCCTAAAGCAGATCAAAAATCCTGGAATGCTCCTGAAGATCGATCTGTCTAAAGCCTTTGACAAACTCAGCTGGAATTACATTCGCCAAGTACTTTCAGCCTTTGGCTTTAACCCCTCTTGGATTCGCTGGGTCATGATTCTCATTTCCTCCTCCTTCTTTTCCATCCTTGTCAATGGCTTTCCCTCGCATCCTTTCTCTCCCTCCCGGGGTATCCGTCAAGGCGATCCCCTTTCCCCCTTTCTCTTTGTGCTAATGGCTGAAGGTCTTGGTCGATACATTAAGCAAGCCATGCACCAGAAGCAGATTCGAGGCATCTCTGTTCATGGCTCTTCCCCCATCATGCATCAGCAATTTGTAGACGACAACATGCTCTTCGGGCATCCCTCTGCCCAAGAAGCCTCTTCCCTCAAAGCCATCCTAGACACCTTTGCTGAAGCTTCGGGTACCTTTGTCAATGCCACGAAGTCCCAAATCTTTTTCTTCAACACTGCGCCTTACACTCAAGCTCGAATCGCTCGGATCTTGGGCTTCACTATAGCCAAAATTCCAGCTAACTATCTCGGCGCCCCCCTCATTGACTCAGATTTGAAGCACTCATCCTGGAAACATCTGCTTGACAAACTTGAAACTAGACTCTCCTCATGGACGTTTCGCTCTCTGAATCTCCCCAGTCGTCTCATTCTTGTCAAAACTATCCTTCAATCCATGCCCCTCTACCTCTTCTCAGTCCTGGCGGCACCCAAGTGGGTTCTCAAGCAGATCAAGGCTCTTCAACGCAACTTTCTCTGGGGAGCCTCAGGTCACAATCGCAAATGGGCACTAGTCAAATGGACCACTGTCTGCACCCCTAAGCATGTTGGAGGATTGGGTCTTCGTGATCCCCATCACAGCAATGCCATCATGGGTGCAAAAGTCTGGTGGAATTGGTTGTCTAAACCTCACAACCCATGGGCGAGGCTCTGGACTGACAAATACGCCAATCACAGACCCACCTCTGAGCTCATCCGACTCACCACAGCCGACTCGGGCTCCTTGATCTGGAACGCAGCGAAGCAACATCGACAACTGATCCAAGAGCACAGTTTCTGGGAAGTTCACAATGGTCAAGTTGCACGCTTCTGGACAGATGCATGGCAGCAAAGACCCCGCCTGCTGTCTTCCATAGATCCACAGCTTCAACTGCAGGAGATCCACTCCATTGAAGATCCTGTTTGCCAGTTCTGGGAAGAGCCCCTCATCCAAGGATTCCGCCAATGGAAATCATCAGCCACTTGTTTAAATCAACAGCATGTTCATGCTCAGGCACAGCTAGAGAAGGAGCTAAATAGCAGGAAGCTACGATACTCAGAGCAGCCAGATATCATTCGATGGGGTTACACTACCAAGGGCACGTTCACTACTCAGGAAGCTTATTCGCTTCTCATTCATACTCAAGATCCCTTAGACCCCATTTGGAAGGGGCTCTGGCTTCCTCCTCTTTGGCCTAAAGTTTCCACTTTCTTGTGGCTCCTCAGCCATTGCAAAATTCTCACCTGGGACAACCTTCTCAAAAGAGGGTTCATTGGCCCTTCACGCTGTCCTAATTGCGCCACTCAAGAGGAAACTATCCACCATCTCATGATCACCTGCCCTCTGGCTGCCTCGTTTTGGGACAGCATCAATCTCAAGTGCAGAAGAGAAGGCAGGAACAGAGCAAACCTGAATGCCCTTATTCGTAACTGGCCAACAGCCCCCTACAATTGTGTTCTCCTCAACACCCTGTGGCAGATCATTCCAGGCCTCACGCTCTGGAACCTTTGGAAAGAAAGGAACAGGCGAGTTTTCAAAGGCCAGAGTACTCCCTTCGATGTCCTCTGGAGCAATCTTTGCAGGAACCTACAAGAAACTCTAAGTCTTTGGCAGTGAAATCAAGATGACTTCCCCTCTCATCCTTCTGAAAAAATCATTTGGGAAAGCTGGCATCTTACTCTTCCGCACATGAACACCTTAGGCAATCATTCAAAGCGTCCTTCTCCTATGAACCACAAGTGGGACCATCCCCCTGAGGACTACCTAAAGCTCAATTTCGATGGGGCATCAAAAGGGAACTCAGGGGAGGCTGGTTTTGGGGGCATTTTCAGGGACCACCAGGGGAGACCTCTGCTCATTTACTATGGATCCATAGGATGGGACACCAACAACTCGGCAGAGCTTGAAGGACTATGGCAAGGACTTCAACTGGCGCAGCTTAACAACTTATTTCCTCTGGAAATAGAAGGTGACTCTCAGATCCTCATCAACATGGCGCAGAAACTACTCCAAGGCTCTCCCCCTTCACGAGTTTCTGACAGCTAGAAATTGACGGCTAGACTAGAACTCATAGCAAACTGGATGCAAAAAAACAAAGCCATCGTTCTAAAGCATGTTAAAAGATCGGGTAACAAGGTCGCGGATCTACTGGCCAACAAAGGAGTCACCAGTGATCAAATCCTCTTTGCTGGACCTCTTTCCAATCTCAATGATAGCAAACTCCTACAGGACTGCACTCAGTTGGTGCACAAGGACAACTCCACCCCGGATGCGGGTGAATTCTGTTGATATGGGAAATCGAGGTGGTCTGGTCGGCGCGTGGCAAAGCCACATGCTAGCCGGCCACCCGCATTCATTTCGCCCCGGTTGTATTAACTCCATGGCATATCACCCTACTCGGCATTCAAGCTGGTGGGGAAGACGAGGTTGCTACCATTACTCAACGCCGTCCTCCACCTGCAGACGCATTCTCGCCTTCTCGATGTTTCGCTGCTGCGTTATGCATTTCATCTGGACTGTCACAATGTATAACTCCATCGCTCCTCTCGGCTCTAGATGTCCTCCGGAGGCCTCGATTGCCAGCTCCCGAACTGCGTTGGGTCGGAGGTGTAATATCCACTGCTGTGTGGAATTCACTCCTGGCTCACATTATTCTCAAAGCACTTTGTGCCCCTGGCTTCTTGCAGGTCCGCCTCAGAACTTCTCGCCTGGTCCGTCTCTGCATCCTCCGCTGCTTTTCTCTCCGCCCCAGTTGCATTCTCCACGTAAGAACATGCCTCGGCTTAGGCACAGGCTCAGATGCCGCAGAGGCAGCACCCGAGCCAGGCCTGCTTCCAGGCGTCGTTCCCCCTCCAGTTCGAGCTCTCCAGCTTCTGTCTCTCCTCGTCGTGCTTCTCCTCGAGCCTCGAACAGGCACCGAACCTTCCCGCTCCATCACCCTCCCTCTCCTCTGCATGGTGCTTCTTTCCCTCCGCCACCCACTGAACCACGCAATGCTGAGTCTGCCCACCTTGTTAATCCGGCCACGGCTCTGTTTCACTTCCCCTGCCTCACTTCTCAGCCCATGGTGGTAGCAACAATCACTGTGAAGTTCAAGGAGCTCCCTCAATTCGATTCAACGTCCCTGTCTCCGGGTGTTCAGCTCCGCCCACCTGGGTCTGACCAGGCTTACCACACAGCTGCGCAGAACTGCTCACGCGGCACTAAGGGAGGCACACAAGGCGATGGCAACACCAGACTCCCAGGCATGCCCATGGAGCAGAACGAAGGAGGCGCGGCAGCGAATCCCGCTCAGGATGATGATGATTATGAATATGGATGCCGAATCGAAGAAGAACCCCCCTCCGACGATTATGGTATTTAGGATTTTCAGTTTTTTTGTATCTTTCAGGTCAGAGTTCTTGTCCGCATGGAGTCTTCAGAATTTCTAGCCTACGGGCTTGTTTAACCACTGTTACTGTCCTAGGTCTAAGTTTAATGATGGTTTAAACTGCTACAGTTTTTAGGTTTTTTATGTAATGCTGGTTTCCTCCCTTGAGGCAGCAATTAAACTCATATCACGCTGGTTTCCCCCTACGGGCAGCGCCTATCTTGATATTTTGCTGAAACTCGTCCTGCCTAAGAAGGCTCACCTCTGTATGTACCATATTTTCTTACAGTAATAGATCTTAGTCTTATTTAGAAAAAAAAAATATCATTTACAGAAAGTAAATATAGCCGCTAAAAAAAGAAGTATTGATATCTCTATTCATCTTCTGACTCCACCGGAGCAGGGTCTTTGGCACTGGATCCTGGTATTTAAACCTAATACAAAGCTTTTATATCCTTCTCCATTCTACCCAGTCTAGCATACTGATGCAGTTAACGGAGGTTGATTTCCTGAATATTTTTGTTTATGTCTGCCATGGTGGAACCTAACTTCGATTCACCTATCTCCTGAGTTGATATTACAACTTTTGCCAGCAATCATTTTATCAACCAATATGTTCGAATTGAGTGTTGGAACAGAGAGATTCGCCCACTAGTATGCCCTAGATCGCCAATTACATTATGCAGTTCTTTCGATGCCAAATCATCCTCTTCATCCATGTTATTTATAACTTCTATTTCCCATCCATAAATACGAGATTTTACAGAACAGGGGATGTCTTCTGCAAAGTTTTGAATTAGCGGCTCCATGAGCTATTTTGTTGACTTCCTGCCTCTCTTTGCTGGCGGGGGAGAGATAGGCTCTTTGCCTTTACCTCCATTAGGCTTTCTTCCTCTATTTTTCTTCACCATCTTATCATAAGCGATGACAAACACTCTTGATTCCATCAACCGAGAAAAAATTCCATGACAAATACATATCAGGAAACTGGAAATACAAAAGGTTGGTGAAGCATGAGAGGGAGAGAAGACGGACACACCCTTCCCTTTAACCATTCTACTAGCAGTAGCAACAAACCGTACCCGAAGGAGGCATTAAGATGCAACAGAGAAACCTAAATGTACAATCCCACAATACTGGAACAACCCATGTATAAAACCCACAAACAACCCTATTTTGCTTCCTATGGGCATGCTCAGAGCCCTAAGCAACCCAAAGCCGAAGCATTAAATAACAAGAAAGAAACCAAGGCTAGAACGAAAAGCAGAGAAAGCGAACCTTGCCCAGTTCCCAAATTCTACAAACCCACAATATTGGTAAACCCTTAGAATAAAAGCAACAGAAGGCCCTATTCAATAGCCTACTAACATATACAGCGCCCTCAGTAAATGGCACCACTCTACCCACCCAAACATACTTATAATTGTCATGCATTCGCACCAAATTCTGAGTAGACTCACGAATAATTTCATCCAGGCTCCTAACAGAAAAAGAGTGAAAGTTATCCAAAGAACAAATTCCCAACCTCACAGAACTCCGAAAATGAAAAACATCCTAGAACTGAGCAAAAATTTTATAAAAAAAGTCCAAAAACACCATAATTATAATCTGCATGCATCGAAATTCGGATACCAACTTCAGTTGCATAGCTAGGAGAAAGTATAATACATACCAAGAAGCTATCCACAAAGGCGCCCAACATCGACAAAAATGGCTTCCCAAGGATGCGCAGGAGGAACCAGCTTCACAGAAAAACCAAAATAAGGAAAATCTTTCCATACCGTAAATTTTAACTCACCTCGGGACATTCCTCCAGTGCTTTCCCCAAAGGACACCTAACAGCCTCGGCGGATTTACCAGTTGTTTACCACATCTTGTTAATGGCATACTTATTACCTCGGTTGGGAGTTGTCTTATCCATTCCCCTGCCGACCAACCTCTGCCATAATGTGCATGCCATGGCCACATTGCCGTCCAACCTCCCCACGCGGCGCTACCCTTTCTGCAGCATGTCGACTTGGCCCCCTCTTCATCGCATTCCACCCTGATTGCGGGTTGTTATGGTCCGGACCTGCAGGGTTCCCATCCTGTTGCACTATACCCCATAGGTCATTCAAATCAACTTCCATTTCTTGCCTCCATGGTCAATTGAGGAGTTGATCTACATTGTTGCAGGCCCAATTTGCCAAACAATCCACCAGTTTCTTACCTTCTCTTCTCACATTATAAGGAACAGTATATTCGATTGCTCCCATTATTTGCTTAATTTCCTGTACTAATCTTTCAGTTCTCCAGTTAAGAAATGATATTGTTAAAATAAAAGTAGCTTGACAACTAATGTGGATGTTATTATGTTTTGTGTATAAGAAATTTTCGGTGAAAATCACACGTAAGAAATTTTTGTCGACGCGTTTCGAACGAGCCAGTGTGGTTCATCATCAGGACAAGATGAGATATCTGATTAAGAAACCTATTTAAATAGATAAAGACAGCTCCAACTAGCCATTGAAAAAGAAATTGAAAAAAAAAATTGTTAAATTTTATTAATTTTTAATTAAAATTCTAAATTATTTTAATTTAATTATATTTGAATATAATTTAATATTAATATTTTTATATAGTTTAATTTTAGTAGTTTTATAAAAATAATTCAATATTATTTTTATCATAAAACATTAAATTATATGTTCTCTAATTTAAATAAAATTAAATTAAATTAAAAATTAAAAATTAAAAATAAATAAATAAAAATAAAAATTATAAATAAATAAAAACAAAAAGTAAATAAATAAAATAACAATAAATTAAAATAAAAATAAATAAATTAAAATAGAAAATAAATTAAAATAAAATTAATAGAAAATAAAAATAAAAATAATTGATTAAATAATGTAATATTACTAAAGAGGTAATTTTCAAATTAAATCATAAGGATAATACTAATTAAAAAAAATATATGAACAGAACGAGAGAGAGGAATCAGGAGCAAGAGAAGAAAGAATGACTAGAGGGGGGAAAAACACTAAGAGTGAAGGGCAGGAATCCAGCATCTGCTAACACTCCACCCATCATCCCTGTTAAGGTTAACCGGCCTCTTTTCAATTTCCAAGGCTTCCCTCAACTTTCGGTGGTGGAAATGGTCAATCCTTGCAATAACCTCAATATCTTCAATACAAATATGATGATTTGTTTTTTCAGCATGCTCTGCTAAGGCATAGGATCGAGACCTACCATGTCTAAGGTCAGCAACATGTTCATAAATTCTTTGATTAATTGATCGACCAATTTCACCTATGTAAGGTGTCCCATAGGAACACAGAATCAAGTAAACACCCTTACCATCCATTGGGCCAATTGGGTCTTTAACCGATCTAAGCAAACCTCGAATAGTGCGAAGAGGCTTGAATGTTGAAGAGACATTATGTTTCTTCAAGATCCTAGCGATTTTATTAGTAGTACCTTGGATAAACAGAAGGTGAACTCTAGATAACCGATCACAAGGATCTTTCTTAACCCTAGGACCTTTTTCAGCTTTTTGAAAAGCTCTAAGACATTGAGCCCTGCTATAACCGTTCTTATAGAAGACATCAAAGAGATGCAATTTTTCACCTTCAAAATGGTGAACATCAAAGATTCTAAAGGCTCTAGTGACTAGGGTACTGAGAACCCCAAGTTTCTGAGCCGGGAAATGATGAGAACTAGCATGTAAATATTGCTCAATATGCGTCTTCTTTCTAAAGACTTGATGACAGAAGGAACCATCATCATTTCTCGAAAGAAGGACATCAAGAAAGGGTAGGCTACCATCCACTCTGAATTCCATGGTAAACTTAATGAAGTCAAATTGATCATTAAGATGCTGGAAGAAAAGGTCAAGTTTCTCTTTACCATGGGGCCACACCACACAGGTGTCATCAACAAACCTTTTCCAAAGCCTAGGTTGAAAAAGAGAGGAGGAAAGGGCCTTCGATTCAAAGTTTTCCATGAATAGATTAGTAACCACGGGGGAAAGCGGGGAACCCATAGCCACACCACAAGTTTGTTCAGAGAATTCACCCTCGAAACTAAAGAAGGTCGAGGTTAGACAGATCTCCACGAGATGAGCAGTATCAGGATCCGTGATTCGAGAGATGACATCAATGGTTTCCTTAATGGGAATGCAAGTATACAATGATACAACATCAAAACTTGCAAACCTATTATCTGGATCCAACTTAATGTCTTTCAATTCATTAATGAAGGAGGAAGAGTCTTTGACAAAGGAGTCGGTGTGACCCACAAGGGGCTTCAGCTTATTGGCGAAAAATTTAGCGAGGAGATAAGTTGGACCACCTATGGTGTTGATAATGGGGCGAAGGGGAGCACCATCCTTATGAATCGTAGGAAGACCATAAATCCTCGGGGTGAGGGGGTTACTTTCAATAAGATTTTTACTAAGGGAGCCAATAGTGCTACTCGATTTTATCGCCAAAGCAACCGCTTTAGACACTTTTCTAAGGGGATTTCTGTCAAGCTTCTTGTAGCTTCCGCTATTAAGAAGGTGATCTAACATCTTATTACGATAATCCTCCTTGTTTAAAATAACTGTAGCACCTCCCTTATCCGCCTTAAGAACGACAATGTCTTGGTTATTGTTTAAGGTTTTAAGAGCCTCAAACTCCGGTTTGCTAATGTTGCTCTTGGGTGGCTTAGCTTTTCTAAGGATCATAGAGCAATCTTGCCTAATGGTGTCTTTAGTAGCATCAGGAAAATCTCTAATCCCGTATTCTATATCACAAATGATGTCTCGAATAGGGATTTTTTTAGGAGCAAGAGCATAATTAAGGCCCTTCTCCAATAATTTATAAACATGATAATCAAAGGAAAAATGAGAGAGATTGATAGCAATCCTCTTTAAAGGGGGAGAAAAAGAATTCATATTAATATTATTGTTTATATTGTTATCCTTAATAATGTTATTATTATTGATATTATTATTAATATTATTATTATTAATAATATCAATCCTATTATTATTATTACTATGGCTATTAATAATGTTATTATTGTCATTAAAAATATTATTAATATTAATTGGAAGCAAATTGTTACTAAAAATATTCTCTTTTTTATTGATACCATCCAACACAAGCTTATCATAAATGAATTTGGAGGAATTTAAATTTTAATTTATGCTATTTGGTATGTATTTTGTTAAATAATGTTATTGTTTGTGCTAAGAGGCACTCTCTAGCCTAATATGGAAGAGATGTTGTAATGTTATGTTATGTCATTCTTATATTTTTGTCTGTAAATATGGGTGAAGTGCTCCCTTGAAATGTTGGGCACCTCAATGAGAGCACACAATACTCCAAGAAAATTTTTTAACATCATATTGTTAACTGTGAAAATCTTCATATTAAAAAAATTTAAAAAATAGCCGACCTTAAAATAAAGATAACTTCAAACTAAAATATTAAAAATAAAAAAAATTCCTAGATCGAGGTGATGTATCTAGACATGTTGATGAAGATGTAAAAATATAGTCCTACCAAACTTACAAAAATAAATATAAATAAAAATTGTTGTTGTTGTTGTCCTCGTCTTCTTTGTTGTTGTTGTTAAACTAGATTAGATCAAGTTACTTGTGGTTTTTGTATTTGTGAGCTTCTTTGTTGTTGTTGTGGTAGTTATTGTTGTTAAACTTAACTCGATCGAGTTATTTGTGGTTTTTGTATTTGTGAGTAATTTTTAAAATTACTATAATAATCATTTCATATCATAATTTAAGAAATTAAACCATCATAACTCTCAATCCATCCAAACTATATATATCAAAATCCATATCTATAAATAAATTAAATAATTTAATTTAATTTAATATTTTGCTAAATACATTTCTTTTTATTATAAATATACAATAATCTAATTTTATAAAATTTTATAAATGTTAAAAATAAATCACCACAACCATTTATAATTTAAACCAATCATTATTATTTAAAATTAAAATTTTCAATATTCAAATTATTGAAGAATAATTCATATACATTATTTTCATGTTTGACAATCATAACCTAAAAATTAAATACATTATTATATATTTTAACAATCATAACTTAAAAATTATAATACAAATGAGTAACTTAATATTATTGGAGGTGTTATCCGATCAATAAGGTAAAGATGTAATAGAAATCTAATGTTTAACATTTTAACTGATCCAAAATAGAAATAAAAATATGAGTTAATATTTTTTTGCTTATAGTATGTTTGTTTTTTAATGCTATCTATTTAAATGTTAATAATTAAACTAACTAATTTCTTTTTAATTCTCTAAAATTATCAAATATATAAAAATTAAATTATTTTATACAAATCTCTTTTAAAATAAAATAATTTTTGTTTACAAATTTTTTTAAAACAAAATTAGATTTATCTTAAATAATAAATCCAAAATTAAAATAATTTAAACCAATTTTTAAAAAATCATTATTTACACAATAAAAATATATTTACACCGATTTACGAGAAACAAGGAGATCCGAAAATAGTAATGAGATTTACGAGAAACAAGGAGATCCGAAAATAAATTTGGGAAGAGGAACTAATAAAGCCTTTAGTGTATGCCACTATGATTTAATTAATATTTAAACCCTTTTTTTTTTAACCTTTTACATCCATGTACATATATTATAGTGATCGACTTTAATTGATGTGATATTTTCAAATTGGAACAATGGTTAGGTTATTTTGCGAAGCAATATGAACCAATAGCTCTTAAAAATTTTAGCATTATTTAAAATTCAAAATTTATTATATATAAAATTATAAATATTTATAAATTTAATAATAATAAAAAATTTATAAATTTATAAATTTTAATTTTATATATAGAAGAATTATAATAAATACATATTATATTATATTATATTATATTATATTATATTATATTATAGATATTAATTTATTAAAATTTATTTTATATAAAATAATAAATATTTTATAATTTAATTTGAAGAATTTAAATTTTTTTTTAAACCATTAATTTATTATTAATCGTTATTCTACATTTGTACTACACTTATTTTATTATTTTTTAAATATGTTTTGGGTCAACTGATTTTATGTTGGGTTTGTTAATTGATTATATATATATATATATATATATATATATATATAATAGTTATGAAGTGTAATCTAGTTAGTTATTGTGGGGTTTAGTATCCATAAGAAAGTTTCAAACTCAAGCTTCAAATTTTATGAGAGGAATTGAAGTTAAGGGTCATACTAAGGATAAAAGTTAAATATTGTCTTATCGATAGTACCATATATAAATATACAAGAGCATAGATCCATCTTAACTCTTAACTATGGATGTAACACGAGAGTGATCAAATGTCTCAAGATGCAAACTCTTGTAGAATTTGAGGAAATGTTTGCACATTGAAAGGTCTGATTATGGTGCTTGAAAGATATGGGGTTAAAAGGGATCTATATTGGTATAATATATACATAGTTGACATTAAAATAGTTCACTCATTTGAATATTTTATTTGTGGCCCCCATTGCACACATTAAAATGTTTTCTTGTTATTGATATATTTTTAAAGACAAGTCTTCCTCACATTCAAAAGTGTATCTCTATATATATTATGATATTGAAACATTATTTGATTGTACATATGAAAATATTTTATTTATGATCCACATTGAATTTTTTATTATTATTAATATTTTTTAAATACCAAACTTTATTCATTGTTCAAGTATCTTGGAGTATGATGGGGGTGACAGATGGTAGCAGAGTGGGTATGGCGAGGGCCCTGTCACCCTCGCCCATGTGACATCAGGCTTAAATGGAGCTTTTTAGGCATACCTTCCCTGGCAGACAAACAACGAAGCATCCATAAGCGATGAGTTTTAAATTGGTTCAAGTGCTGAATTTTTGACATTATGGTTTGTGGGAGGTTATTAGACTACTGGTGATGAAGGAATTTGGGTGCTTCTGTCTGCAGGGTGGCACTTTAGTAGTGTCATCCCTTGCAAACCAATTTGTGAGGAGTAGTGGTGATGCGCAAGGTGGAATTGAAGTGTATGCCAACGACGAATTTAGGTGGAGAGTGTGGTATTCAGGTTCTATCTATCAACCTTCTTCATCCTAGAGTCATGCACTTGCCTCGTTGTTAAGGCACTGGCAGAGGGAGTGTAACAACCCTGGTTAAAAAATGCATGTAAAAAAATATAAGACCAAGGTCATGGGCCACTTATTCCAACCTCAATGTTGGGAAAAACATCCTAGTGGGTGTTCATTTTGGTTATTATGGCTAAAGGAAATTGGAAAAGGATTTGGAAAGGGAAAGTAGCATTAATTGAAATTTTATTTATGAAAATAATAGAAATTAGGAGAAAAGGAAGGTCAAAGGTCAAAGGTTACATGTGAGGAGGAAAACGAAGGAAAATAATGGAAAATGAAGAAAATAGAGGCATCATTGATACAAAGGCTTATGAGCATCAATTGGTAGCTTTTGTCAGTTCAGTTTTGGAGCTTTCTCTTTGTCTCATACTCTTGGACACTTAGAGTTTTCTTGGAGCACTTCAACGTTGGATCAAGAAAGGAAAAGAAGGGAAAGAGGAAGCAAAGACCAAGCAAGGAAGAATAGGATCAAGCAGCTACAATGATTTTACTTGCATGTATTGATTTCCATGTCTGATTTCCTTGCTAGATTTGGTATGCATGGTTATGCATGTGTGTTCTTGGTTATCTTGTTGCCATTGGCATGGGGTTTTCAAACTGTGACAGTGTTCTTCAGCGTTACCTTTCCTTTTCCAGATAGCCATGTTGTGATGGGGTTCTCATGTTTTGGTTAAGCTAGATTATCGGATGGATTCGAAAATGAGTGATGTGGATCTCTGATGAAAGAACACATGGCCTAGTAATCCCTAAACCAAATTGTGGGTTGTGGTAAAGCCACTGACTTAGTAACCCCTAAACCATATTATGGGTTGTGGTAAAGCCAAGTATTGTGTGCCTTGGTGGGTCTAGGAATCCTTGACTGGTGAATGGTGGGATATACGGTAAATCCTAGAGGTGGTTTCCCTTGATCATGCATAGAAATCCTTGCCAGTGAATTGCAAGATATACGGTAAATCTTGGAGGATGGTGTCTCGATTATGACCTAGTAATCCCTGGATCAAATTATGGATTATGGTAAATCCCAGATTCTAGGAGACAATGATTTGAAATGGGTGGATAACTTGTTATGATTTGCAAGCACCTTCCACTCAGTTAAACAAATTAAGATCTAGCTTATACTTGATTGTGTGAAATTGAATTCTTGATTCAGGGGTATGTGTTTTAAATTATTTTAATGCTTTAAGTGTGAGGAATTACACATTTTTTTTTGTTGATATTAAGCATGTATAGAAACCATATAGTGCATCAAATAAGCATCAACACATAAAAACAAATTTAATTAAGGAGTTCACCCGAATATCGTGGGCTACGTCTCCTTGAGCCTTTGTCAACTGACTTGGCTCTTTGGGATTATGATGGAAAAATTTCTTTTACAAGTAACTACTCAACTCCAATGGTTATTTAGACTGTACCATTGGGTTTAAAATACCATCATACCCCTGGAATGGTTGTTATCTCTTTGAAGATAGACCTAGGTTCCCTTAGACTTGACCTGTTCTATCAACACCCTTAAGCTTCCCTGAGCTTCTTTGTGGCACTAAATCCTTAAGAAATCCTTTTCTATCCCTGAAACCTCACCTACTGTCTCCAACACATATCATACATCCAAAATAGACTAATCATTTTATCAAAATAATCTCTGGCTCCTCAATCTAGGCCCCCATCCACTGTTGGCCCTAAGTTGTCTGAAACTTCCCTATCACTTATTGACCTTCAGAAGTATCCAAATGGCTTTGAAAATCCTTCCATTGGATTTATAATGTCCAAAATAGTCAGGATATACTATTCACTTATTGAAATTGGCCTCCGGCTGCTTCGATTACGCCTCCAACACCTGGTGGCACCCTTGGCTCTAGGTTCATTGAAAACTTCCTTGAAGCATCTCGACCTTCAGCTGTCTTCAAAAGCTTCTAAAAATCCTTCCATTGGATTCATAAGGCTCAAAATAGTCATCATAGACTATTGGTTTGCTGAGAATGGATACTAGATGCTCTGGATAGGCCTCATTCTCTTACTGGCACCTGGTGGCCCTGGTGACCCTTAGAACTTCTTTGAAGCATCTTGGCCTTTATAAGTCCTCTACTGGCTCTACAAACCTCACCATTAGATCTAGAATGTCTGAAACATCCAAAAATTACTATTGGTTTCTTGATTAAGGCCTCTAGCTGCCTTGGCTAGGCCTCTTTCTATTGCTGGCTCCTAGTGACCCCTAGAACTTCTCTGAAGCAAAATCATGCTCAGAAGCTCTGTGATGGCTTTGCAACCCTCACCAATGAGTCTGTAATTTCCACGAAAGTCAAAATTTACTATTCAAACTCCAATAATGGTCGAATAATGCTCTAGATAGAGCATAAACAATTTTGTCCAGTAACCCTTAAAACAACTCCACTAAAAATGGAGCACTTCAGTTTAAACTCCAGTCAAATTGGCACTTTCGCACAAAAATTGGCATGCTTATATAGTTCTTCTAGTCTAACCATGGCATTAAAAAAGGCGGTTAGGGGTGTTGGGCACATGCCCCCCAAACCTCGCAGTGATATTAACTGTCGAGCAGAACTCCGCTTAAACTAGGGGTAATGGCATTGAAACCCGAGTTTAATGTTGCATAACTGTTGGAGAAACCATCACTTCTAACCACACAGAGTTGCATGTAACAAGGCTTATCACCAAGATTGCAGAGACTGACGGTTGGTGGTTGGCGGTTGGAGGTAGCGTTAATTTCTTGCCATGTGAATGCAATTGCATGACTGCTGGTGGTTAGGGGCATAAACCCTTCGCTCAGGGTCATGGGCGAGGTCCTATGGGGGAGGGGTTGGCCCCTCCACTCCCCCGTATACAAAACTTATAACATTCAAATATGTCTAAAGTCTATTATATGTCAAGCAACAGTGCGTAATATAGTTGGTAAATGGCGTGCATGCTAGGTAGGAGGTCTAGGGTTCGATCCCTAGGACCCAAACAAAATTTTTATATGTCATTGAAGGGCCACGTGGCAGCCTCCAAGCTTGTCACATGGCACTTTCCAATTGGTCCACAATGAAAATGTACACCCAACTGCAAATAATACCCTGCCACTTTTCACAATATGACTAGCTCGGAAAGAATATTCTAGGGAATATTCCAAGAATATTCCTTGGAATATCCCAAGAATATTCCCTGGAATATTCTTTTTCTGACTGTACAAATGCCCAGTCAAACTTGGTCCACTGTCGAAATTTGCAATTTACTAGACTTTTCAAAACGCGATAACTTCTTCATACGGTGTCAGTTTTTCGAACCGTTCATGGCGTCGGAATCATAAAGGCGAGATCTATCCGGTCGCTCAAGTTTGACACACTTTCAAACACTTTTAAATTTGAGCTATCACTTAGGTCCTTGATCCAAATCTGATCACTCCTCCCCAATGGGAATCTTTTGTACCCCAAAAGACTGATTACCTATTCAATAGATAATAGTATAGCACCCTCACATTTCCAACCTCCATACACTTTTCCTTGCTTGGCTTAGTGCCTTTGAACCCAAACTTGAAGGTAGTTAACACTTCCCCTCTTGGATGCTCTTGTCCTTCTGTCAAGAATTGTGTCTTCCTCGAGCTCACCCAGAAATTTCTGGCAAGAAATTTTCAATTGAAGGTAGCTAAACATCATGTCCTTGATCATCGATCAAAGGTGGCTCGAACAAACGTAAGTTTTCAACACAAATACATGCATACATGACTGAAATTTGCATATGCACAAATGAATGTATGTCTTACTAGGTTAAGAAGTCAAACCACTTCTTACCAAGCCACTTCCATGGCGATTTTTGCTGCTGAAAATATTCTTCATGTGAAACATCTGTTCTCACACCAATGATGGAATCTTTGGTTCCATTCACACCAGTATTTTTATCATCTTTCTTCAAATGCTTGGGATGATTAGTTGGATGAAATTTTCAACATTGGACAATTAAATGTCCCTTCTTCTAGCAATGTGTGCAAGTCTTGTGCACCTTCTGTGCAAGTCGCCTTCGCTTCGACTGTTTCCTGTATGCCTTCATCCTCTTTCAGCACCTTGAAACTTCATGGTTACAAAGACCAAAATAGGAACAACAACTCTTTCTTCCATTCATGCATGCAGATTTTCCATGCTTACATAAACATAATCAACTTGACTATGGGAAGAGTTATACCTCAAATGTTTCTTTGCATGTCCATATTTTTTACCTTCTTGAGGAGATGAAATTGAAGAGGTTCTAGCTTTATTCTGAAGACTAACATCATTTTTCATGTCTTGATAGCTATAGGAACACTCTTGATTGCCATAAGATGCATGTCTACAAACATCTTGCTGCAACATAGGCTTCAAACAACAGTATTCAACTTGAATAAAAACTTGACATGTTTGTGGTTTCGAACTTGCAACAAAAGTTCTTTGTGGAAATGCCTCAAGTGCCTTCATGGCTTTGGAATTTTTGCCATAAGATTGAACATAGCCTAGACCAAACTTCTTAGGCCTTTCCTCAACCAAAATAAGATCAATCATTCCTTGTGCATGTTTTCCTAGACCTTTGCCTTCATAGCCCATTTTTCACATCAACTTGGACCCTATACCTCTAGCTTGCTTTTCAAATGAACCTAGACATCTATCTAAAGAGGAATTCGAAGACAAATTTGATTGATTTACCTCTGCTCCAAGCATGTGTTTGGTTAAGGCCTCTTGGGCATGATGGAGCTGCATCTCCATCTCATGCATTCTTTGAAGAATTCCTTCTTTCTATTACTTCATAGCAACCAATTTCTCATGAAATCTAGTGCTTTCCCTTCCATCTTCATACAGAATTTGCACCATATCCTTCAGGATGTAAAATTCTCACTTCATCTCTTCATCAAAGATTCTTGTAAAAGAGGATTTAGAAACCTCACTTGAAGAAGTTTTCATCATTATGTAAATGAATTAAATAAATTCAACAAAAATTCACAAAGCTTTCAAAAACAATTGACAAAGATTCTCAACGATATGGTTGTAGATTCAAGCTCTTTTCTACAGCTTGTATCTCTTCTTCAAGCAGCCTTTTGCACACAATCCCTCTTGTGCTTCAAGGGTTGCCTTGAGGTCCTTTGGGTAAGGAAAATACTTTCAACCTTCTTTTTTCTTGTCCTCTTCTAGACTTAGATAATGATAGCTTCCCTTCACCTCTAGCAAACTCAAACTTTTAAGCATCAGTCAATTTGCAAACAGTTAAATTCTTGGCATTGTTAAACACCTTTCAAGTCAAACAAGCAACCTAGTGCTCTGTCAAGCAGGAAACCTAGTGCTTTGTCAAGCAAGCAACCTAATGTTGTGTCAAGAAAGAAACCTAGTGCTATGATACCACCTGATCTGAAATGGGTGGATAACTTGTTATGCTTTGCAAGCACCTCCCACTCAGTTAAACAAATTAAGATATAGCTTATACTTGATTGTGTGGAATTAAATTCTTGATTCAAGTGTATGTATTTTAAATTGTTTTAATGCTTTAAGTGTGAGGAATTACACTTTTTTTTTCTTATATTAATCATGTACAACAACCATAAAGGGCAGAAAATAAGCATCAACACATAACAACAAATTTAATAAAGGAGTTCACCCAAATATCGTGGGCTACGTCTCCTTAAGTCTTTGTCAACTGACTTGGCTCTTTGGGACTATGATGGAAAAAATTATTTTAAAAGTAACTACTCAACTCCAGTGGTTATTTAGACTGTACCAATGGGTTTAGAATACCATCATACCCCTATAATGGTTGTTATCTCTTTAAATATAGACCTAGGTTCCCTTGGACTTGACCTCTTCTATCGGCACCCTTAAGCTTCCTTGAGCTTCTTTGTGGCACTAAATCCTTAAGAAATAATTTTCTATCAATTAAACCTCACCTACTATCTCTAGCACATATCAAAAATCCAAAATAGACTGATCATTTTCTCAAAATGAGCTCAGGCTCCCCAATCTAGGCCTCCATCCACTATTGGCCTTGAGCTGCCCAAAACTTCCCTATGGATTATCGACCTTCATAAGTCTCAAAATGGCTCTTAAAATCCTTCCATTGGATTCATAATGTCAAAAATAGTCATAATATACTATTCACTTGCTGAAATTGGCCTCTGACTGCTCCGGTTACGCCTCCAACACCTGGTGGCACCCCCTGGCTCTTGGTTCACTGAAAACTTCCTTGAAGCATCTAGACCTTCAAAAGTCTTCAAAAGCTTCTGAAAATCCTTCCATTGGATTCATAAGGCTCAAAATATTCATCATAGACTACTGTTTTGCTAAGAATGGATAATGGTTGCTCTGGATAGGCGTCATTCTCCTACTGGCACCTGGTGGCCCTAGTGACCCTTAGAACTTCTATGAAGCATCTAGGCTTTTAGAAGTCCTCTAATGGCTCTTAAAACCTCACCATTAGATCATAATTTCCGAAACATCCAAAAATTACTATTTTTTTCCTGAGTAAGGCCTCTAGTGACCCTGGCTAGGCCTCTTTCTGTTGCTGGCTCCTAGTGGCCCCTAGAACTTCTCTGAAACAAAATCATGCTCAGAATCTCTCTAATCGCTCTACAACCCTCACCAATGAGTCTGGAATGTCCAAGAAAGTCGAAATTGGCTATTCACACTCCAAGAATGGTCGAATAATGCTCCAGATAGAGCATAAACAACTTTGTCCAATAACCCCTAAAACAGCTCCACTAAACATGGAGCACTTCAGTTTAAACTCCAGTCAAATTGGCACTTCCGCACAAAAATTGGCATGCTCATATAATTATTCTAGTCTAACCATGGCATTAAAGAAGGCGGTTAGGGGTGTTGGGCACATGCCCCCCAAACCCCGCAGTGATATTAACTGCCAAGCGGAACTCTGCTTAAACTGGGGGTAATGGCATTGAAACCTGAGTTTAATGTTGTGTAACCATTGAAGCAATGTGGAGTTGCATGTGACAAGGCTTACCACCAAGATTGCAGAGACTGACAGTTGGTGGTTGGAGGTTGGAGGTAGCGTTAATTTCTTTCCATGTGAATGCAATTACATGACCGCTGGTGGTTAGGGGCTTAAACCCTTGGCCCGGGGTCACGGGCGAGGTCTTAAGGGGGAGGGGCTGGCCCCTCCACTCCCCCACATACAAAACATATAACATTCAAATATGTCTGAAGTCCGTTATATGTCAAGCAACAATGCGTAGTATAGTTGGTAAATGGTGTGCATGCTGGGCAAGAGGTCCAGGGTTTGATCCTCGGGACCCAAACAAAAATTTTCTATGTTGTTTAATGGCCACATGGTGGCCTCCGGGCCTGCCACGTGGCACCTTCCAATTGGTCCACAATAAAAACGTACACCCAACTGAAAATAATACCCTGCCACTTGTCACAATACCACTGGCTCGAAAGGAATATTTCAGGGAATATTCCCTAGAATATTATTGTTTCTGACTATACAAATTCCCAGTCAATCTTGGTTAACTATCAAAATTTTCAGTTTACTGGACTTTTCAAAACACGGTGTCAGTTTTCGAACCATTCGCGATGCTGGAATCACGAAGACGAGATCTATCTGGTTGCTCAAGTTCGACACACTTTCGAACACTTTGAAATTTGAGCTATCACTTAGGTCCTTGATCCAAATATGATCAGACAAGAAAATTCCTCACAATGTAGGTGGAGAAATCAAGTGGCATCCATGCTTGTTTATGGCCTAGTGATACGGTGAGAATTGCGGTAAAAGTGGTTTCTATTGATGAGGATGATGTGGTTTAGCCTTGGGAAGCCCTTGTTGGTTCTTTTGGTTTGATCCCCACATTCATGCTTGGAATATTACACGGGGGTGATTGGCTAAAAATATTTTTGGCTCAGCCAATCTATGGTAGGGTGGAACGTGGTATTCCCATGCCAGGTTTATTTTTTCATTCATTAATAAGAGGTTCTTTCCTTGGTATCTTAAGTGTAAATGGACTAGATTTTATGTGGAATTTATGGTTGTTGTATCATGGTTGTATCCTCATTATTTCTGTTGTCTATATGTTGGTTGTGGATATGTTTTATGACAGTGAAAAGGTATGGTTCTCATTATGTTTTAATTGTAAATGAATGAGTAATTAATATATGACCTAATAGATGGTAATGAAGCTAATGATATAAGCCATCAATACTTCTTAGTTATTCTCATATAAGTATAATACCCCTATGATCATGTTTTTTATTACTATCTGTAGAATGCATCTTTGTGACATGTTTGATGAAATGCCCATCATGGCTAGTAGGGGTCCAATTAAGTCTCTTTTAAAGACTTTGCATTGGCATCATTGTCTCTATGTTTCATTTCATTTCTGTATTTTTCATGAGGTTTGGGGTAGTGAAAGGTTCCTAGCCCTGGAATTCAACCTTAAATCTCGTATTTATTGGCATAACATTGGTAAAAAAAGGCCACATTCACACTCAGGCAGGCTCATGGGATTGAATAGGACCTGCAGTCGCTTGGAGGGCTTGGCAAGGGAGCGATTTGAACTCTAGGAGATTGAATTGTTGAGTATACTTAGGGGTTGGTCACCTGGAAAGGTGGGGTGGCTCCTAGACATTTTGTTGGTTGTGTGGATGATCGGTTTGGTTGTGTTTTGTCTTTTCCTTCCTTAAGGTTTCCTAGGAGGTTGAATCAAATCATAGTAGCCTCTCATCACATGTTTACCCCAGTAGACTGGTTAACTTAGGTAAATGTTGGAGGAGGGTGTCACAAAGTGGTATCAAAGCATGGTTCAACACTTGGACTATTTGGGAGAAATGTGTTTATCATGCATACATGTCAGTTGCATATGTGTTATTTATGTTGTGGACTACATATTTTTTGCATATTCCTGGTGGTGGTCATGGTTGCAGTTGTGTTTCCATGTAGAATTTGGTGATGTTGTTGTGGGATGTGTTTGTCATGAATGCATGTCGATTGTATATGCATTTGTTATGCATGTTAGTGTCTATGTGTTGTTATCCATGCATTGTCATAGTTATGGTTTTTGTGCATGAGGTCATTATATGTACTTTATGTCATCATGATGATGTTGGAATTTTTTGATGTTAATATGTTTGTTGAGATAGAGCAGGCGATGTAGATCACCAGAGCGAGATTGTAGCACTAGACTTTGGGTAAGAGAAGATCGTCATATAGGTATTGTATGTTTGGCATGCAAGTATGTCAGTTAATGGATTGTTATATGCATTAGGGTTATATATATGTTTGTCATTTTATTGTTGTTGTGGTAAGATGCATGCTAGATGTTAGTGCATCAGTGTGGTTATATGCACATGTGTCCAATAGTCATGAATGATAGTAACTTGTTGTTATATGCATTGTTGTTTTTTTATGTTAATTAACTTTATGATTATGTTATATGTTGTTGATAATTATGTTATATGTTAACCTCTTGTTGTTATATGATAGTTAACTTGATGATTATGTTATATGTTGTTGATAAGTATGGTATATATGTTAACTTGTGATGAGATGATATACTTGTGATATTGTGTCGTACTAATCTAGACCGATTGTGTAGGTGTGATTGTTATACATGAATGTTTATGCGTTTATGATGTGAACATGTTAGCTAGTTACTATATGGATATCATGACCTCATTTATGTTTGATTTGATGTGTTTTTGAAGTTATATCGTGCTAATATATATTGATCGTGCATACAAGATAGCCTCCCCTGAGATACCTTGAGGTATTGTTGGGTTATATAAATCAATGTTAAACGACTAAACAACACACATTAATTATCAATCCAGGGATGTCTGTTTATTCCAATGACAGTTGCACTGTTTGTGCCAATACACCAACCAGAATCAATTTCAAAGAAAAGAAATCGTTGTTGAAGTAAATGTTGGAAGTAAATCACTCATGAAGAATTAAAAGGATCTAAAAGACTGGAATCACACTTCAATTAATCTGTTCTAACGCGACACACAACAAGTAACCAGCTAGTGTCTCTAATATCATATGTGTAATAGCATATAAAGAATTGAAATTGAAGCGGATATATTCACAGCTGAACAACAACAACATCACTCTATTGATACATAAAATGAAATACAATTACATACACACAACTACTTTAATCACCAATATCCCTGCTAAGAAGGAGGGCTCTTCCTCCTTAGCAGGGCGCAGGTAAAGGAAGAACTTAACGGAAACTAAATTGAATAATGCATGTAACAACAATAACAGGATAATCTGTATTAATCTAAACACAATTATAGAGCCAAAATAATGTTGTTCTTCGCTAACATTTCAACCTCTAGGGCCGAGAACTATATAGTGGTTACATCAAAAAATCAAGGGATAGATCAGTCATGAGAATCTTACGATTCTCATGTTGATCGAAATAGAACACATATAGTTATAACCACTTCCTAATAAAGTTCTGACTAGAAAATTATACATTACAATCAAAACCGCCCTTAGGCTGTTACCCCAAAAATACAATGCTAAACAACTTCTACAACTATCGTAATAGAATCAAAACTGTAGTGTAATATCTAGAGGATAGATCAGCAACAAGTGTTGATGAAATCCAGTCAATGGTACAACTGTATCAGCAGTTCACCAGTGGGTCTGTAACAATAGAGTGTAACAACAGTTTGTCAGCGGGTCTGTAACAGCAAGGTGTAACAACATCGCTTTGTTGTAACATCACCCTTTTAATTGTTCCTGTGAACTTTGTGCTTGGGATCTTTGGTGCTATAAATGACATCTGAAAATAAAACACAAAGACCATCAATCTTCTCCAAATATTCACCATCAATTAGTCATCAAAAGGTACGATATATCATAATAATTGGTGAATTGGCAGAGCAATAAAAACAAGGTGAAAGAGCACAAGTTAGGGTAGAAAGGTAGGAGAAAGAGGCAATATATTCCCATTGGTTATAATTAAGAGAAAAATTAGGGAAAACAAAGGTAGGAAAAGTGTACAAAACTGGCACTCAAAATCTCCCCCCAACAGAAATACTTGCATGTCCTCATGCAAACTCATCTCTCATGGGAATATCTCTGGTGTAGGTTGGTGAGATCATAAGCACCAGCTATATCTTCGTCTCCAGACCTATGTCCTTGATTGGCCATCAACTACCGTACCCAGGATTATGACTCATACTTACTCAATTCATAATTAATTTGTAATCCTTAATTGGCAACCAAACCAAAGGAAACTTCAATCTCAATCCCAACCACAAAGCACCAAGGGATTGTACGATCTATGCATAAGCTGTTACATGTGTAACATCCACCACAAAATTCTAGAATGAGAATGGATCCACCTTCAATAGCTCAGCACTGCTGGCTTCCATGCGTTTCAAGCACCCTGTGAAATCTCGACTCTTCATCATTGAGAACTGATTGAGTCAGAAGTTTACAATTCTTCTTCTATAAGTGGTAGTCGATACTCTAATCCCAAGGGTACTCAACATTCTCTTGAATTCTCGTCTCAACTTGGCAGCTCGTCCTGTTTCTGCTCGAACCCACAATGTCATCTTCTCCTCATTAGTCTCCATAGATATAATGGCCAAATGCCACTCAATATGATTCTTCATGAAGGACACAAAAGCTCTCAACTGAAGGTCTCCCATATAGGAGAATATTGTCACAACCATCTGCATACTCACATGTTCACAAATAATATTGTGTAAGAATAACTCACACAGCAAGTTTTTCTCATCAAAATTAGAGGCATGGAAAACATCTAGAAATGTACGAGTGGAATAACATAAATAAGTTCTATCCTCTATAATGGCTTTCATCTGAAACAAGAAGTAACGTTCCCACAGAAAAATAGGATATGATGGAGAAGGTCGCCTACACCGCAGCAAATTGAGGGCGATTTCATGAAGTTTTTTCTTGTCTATGGTGAGGTCCTGAACGTGCTGCTGTAACAGCAGCATTTGTCCCTCCTGCTTCTTCAAAGCTTCCTCCTTCTTATAATTCTCCCATTTTTTCTTCAACTCTTATTTCATCCACCTTTTATGCAAAGTGTCTATTTCTCTTTGATGTTCCTTTAGCGAAATCATCCCCTCCCAAAGGGAGATTGCTTCCTGTTTCCACTTTTGTAATTCAAAAATTAACAATATTTTCTCAGAGCTCCATCTCGATATGGGACTCGGCATTTTTCTGCATTAAATATCCACATCAACAATGGGTGTACCAGCCTCTGCTACATGGGTTTTTTCTACCTCTGCTGCTAGTTCTTGTGTAACAACAACTTCCTTGGTGGGTTCTTGTGTGTCAGCCCCTTTGTTTCCACCTCGAGTAGCCTCTATGTCCATTGTTGTTTCTTCTACAATAGGAGTGGCCTCCATAGGTTCTTGTGGGTTGGATTCTAGGTCAATTATTATAGGAGGCTCTGCTTTAACTGTTGGTTCTTGTGTAACAACAGTATCACCAACAGGTTCTTGTGTAACAGCCTCCTACTGTTTTGTTTATGTTTCCATTGGGTTGATATTTTCTCTATAGACCTTATATCCTATTGTTGTTAAGTCTTTAAAACATGTCATGCATACAGACACCGGTATTTCCTTCCACTCAAATAATTTTCACTTTAATTCTTCATTTTCCTTTCTTAGATTTTCGAGTTCTAAAAAAATGACATTGGTTTCGTCCTTACCTGATGAGGAGGGTTGCCTTTCTTCTTCTAAAACTTTTGCTTCTATCTTCTTTCTGGCCATAGGTAAAGGTTCTGTAGGTATGCTGACTTTCACTCTTTTTTTTGGCCTCCTATCCCCAATTGGTTCATCAATAGGCTCTTTCCCAATCCTAACTCCAGCAGGTTGAGTCTGGGTTTCCACTTATGCCTAACTTCCTCTTGAAGTCGTGGTTTGTTTCCCCTGGCTTTTTCTCGACCTCTTTCGCTTGAATTCCTCCCAATTTTTTCCTTGCTGGCCTAGGGAATCAGCACGATTAGCTTGATGAGTCCGTGATTAGTCACACATGCCTCCGGGTGTGCTGTTGTTTTTACTATTTCCGTCATATGCTTGATATTCCCTAACAAATAGAATGGAAGATCAATCCTTTGCTGGTGTCGTAGGTGATTAAGTAGAGGAAAGTGATAGTTGAACACTATCGTGGATCTTCCCTCACAAGTGATATATTTAAACCCGGGGCAACATCTTCCCAAGGATGAGGAAGTGACAACCTGTCAATTCATCTCCCTTTCTTCTCTAGTTTTACTTCACCTTCTAGGAAGTCTTCTTTCAAGGAGGGGTCATTGATTTTTCTATTAAACCATCTCCGCCCCTCTACTAGTAATGAAGTTACCCGAGCAATTACCTCTTCAGTCACCTCCACTTGCATGCCCCTTTCTCGAGTTTGATTATTGTTCAAGTTCTGAGCAAATTCAATTGCCACCGCTTCGTCCGAGCCTTCAAGCTTCTGGAAAAACTCAATCCATATAGCATCTCTGAATATATGGTAGGCTTCTAAACAATTCTGAATTGTGTCCATAGAATCTGACTCGTTCTTGACTGCTACTCCACCCATCTCTGTTGTTCGTTTCTAAATTTACTTCTTGGTGTTCAACCCCACTGTAATATCACTGCGTTTCTGAATTCTCTTCTTTTTTGTTCAGCCCTACTGTAACATCACTGTGTTTCTGAATTCACTGCCTCTAGGTGTCTCTCCTTATCCCAATCAATGATTTTACAATGAAGATGCAAGGTTTCAGTCTATGAGGTTGATGGGAGGTGACGGATTTTACGGAATTACCGAATCATACCTCACACTAATATTCATAAAGGGCTCATTATGGAAAGTAATGGGATTTAGTACACACGCTCTTTTCCAACCAGATTCAGTCATCATTGGAAATTTTGTTATTAATTAGGTGCATGTGGATTTGATAGATGTTTATGATTATGGATTTTGCAATGATTTCAAGACGTATCCCCTCCCCCACCTTAATGGTGACGGTCGCCCACGGCCGTCACAGGAAGATCATTACTTCTGCCAATTAATCACTGAATCATAAATGACAACGTTTACCTTTTTAATGACATACCTGAGGTGATGTGGAGGAATATTTTGACTTGGCTACTTCCTACTTGCAGCACTCATGTTGTTACATTCGGCCGGCACAATTATTTTTGTTTATGGAATGAATCATAAAAACAGTATTCGTGGCTGTCGGATGTTACATGTGTAACAACCAAGACAACCCTTAGATTATTCTCAAAAAAACATAATAATAAAGAGAAATTGGTACAGAAAAGGAAATTACATGAATACCATCATCCTATAAAATAGATCAGAAAGGGAAGATGATGTTTCAGGAAGAAAAACATGGATGTAACAGCCACCACAAGAGTGGTTTTCAGTTGTTACTAACTGTTTGACTGTGCCCCGAAAAGTGGTTTTCACAGTTAGATTTTTTTTTTTTGTTATTTATTTATTTTATTCATTTTTATTTTTTAACAGGTGTAACAGCTACCACAAAGGTGGTTTTCAACTGTTGCACTTATTTCAATTTCAATTTTTAATGCTGCACAGGAGAATGTTCCCCTATTGTTGTAACATGAAGATCAGAGTCCACGACAATGTTGAAAAATGATTCCTTCAAAGCGAGTTGATGATATAACCTTAGACGGTGCCCATTAACTAGTAACGATGTCTTAGCACTGTCAATGGTGACCAATTGTATAGTCTCGTTGTCAAATACTGTATCCAATTCATAAAGACCTAGCCATCTGGTGCAGAGCTTGCCTTTGAAATCTTTGAACATTGAATCGTAGAAAAAGGGCCCAATCTCCTTTCTGGAAATTTTTCTTCTTAATAAACCCATCATGCCATCTAGCTCCTTTCTGTTGAATGATCTATGTCTGTTGAATGGTGGCCAACCGTTTCTCTTCCAACTCATTGAGTTGGTTCAGTCTTTGAGTCTGTGTTGTAGTCAAATCTAGATCGACCTGCAATGTTGCTCTTAATGTATTTATTTCAAATTCTATGGGGAATAAGGGATTCTTACCATACACCAATTCATATGGTGAGAATCCTGTAGTATTCCTCCATGTTGTCCTATAAGCCCAAAGTACCTCTGGAAGTTTCCCAGCCCATTTTCTTCGGTGGCTGGCTACTGTCTTTGTTAAGATTCCCTCAATGAATTTATTGGTGCTTTCTATTTGACCATTTGCTTGTGGGTGATATTGTGTAGTGATTATGTGACGAATTCCATACTTTTCAACCAAATTCTTGATCAAATGAGATGTGAATTGAGGCTCCCCATCTGTCGCTATCTCTCTGGGTATCTCGAGGCGAACAAAAATATCTTGAAACAGGAAGTCTGAAATAACCTACTCTGTTGCTCTAGTTATTGCCTTTGCTTCTACCCATTTTGTGACATAATCGATACAGACCAATATGTATGATTTTTGTTGTGATGAAGGATTAATTGGTCCCACAAAGTCTAGGGCCCATTTCTTAAATGGTTCTATCACTATCTGAGGTTGTAACAACATCTTATATGATTTCAAAGGTTGGCCCATCCTTTGGCAACTATCACATCATTTCACAAACTTCTTGGCATCCTGGAATATAGTTGGCCAGTAGTACCCTATTGAGAGTACTTTATGTCATGTCCTCTTGTCAGCGAAGTGTCCTCCACAAGGTTACTCACGACAAGCCTTCTAGATCTCAAATACCTCATCTTCTCTAACACATCGCCTAATCTGAAAATCTGGCCCGATGTGATAGAGATTTCCTTCTATCCAGGAGTAGGTAGCACTATGTTGTATAATCCTCCTTATTTCCTTGGAAGACAATTGGTGTGGGAATTTTCCTGTAGCAAGGTAATTGGCTATATCTGCATACCATGGTGAGTGAGTAGATATGGAAAAAAGATATTCATCTAGAAAATAATCCTTGGTGGCAGTGTAGTCATCACTTATAGTTAATCTAGAAATGAAATCAACAACTACGTTATCTTTTCCTGGTTTATCTAAAATAGTAATATAAAATTCTTGTAACAACAATAACCATCGTGTAACTCTACCATTAGTAACAATCTTGTTCATTAAAAATTGAATTGCAGCATGGTCAGTGTGTACAAATACTTGGTACCTCGTGATGTAGTGCCAAAATTTCTTGATAGCATGCACTACTGCTAGGAATTCCTTCTCAGTAATAGTGTAGTTGAGTTATGTTGGAGTTAAGTTCTTGCTGATGTAATAAATGGAATAAGGTTTCTTCTCCTCCAGCTACCCCAAAACAGCATCCACGACCATGTCTGATGCGTCTGTAGCAATATGAAATAGCAGTTCCTAGTTTGGTCCTCGCAAAAAAAATGTTGTTGTTACACAGTTCTTCAACTTTAAAAAGGCCTGCTCACATTTCCCTATCCACACAAATTCCGCATCTTTCATGACTAATGAAAATAGAGGAGATGCAATCTTTGAAAAATTCTCTATAAATCTCCTATAGTATCTTGCATGTCCCAAAAAACTACGTACCTCTTTTGGAGTCTTAGGGGTCAGGATTTTCGAGATTGCCTCATTTTTTGCAGGATATACCTTGATTCCATCTATTGAAATGAAATGTCCTAGCACAATTCCCTCGGTCATCATCATGTAGAATTTTTCTATGCTCAGAGCAACATTAGTTTGTTCACAATGTTTGAATATTTTTTCCAAGTTAGCTAATGTTGTCTCAAAGGCATCCCCATAGGGTGTAAAATCATCCATAAATATTTCAATACACTCATTCAAAAGACCAAAAAAAATACCCAATATTTCCCTTTCAAAGGTTGCTGGTGCATTACAGAGGCCAAAGAGAATGACTCTGTATGCAAAAGTACCCATGGGCAAGTAAAGGTTGTCTTGTCTTAGGCTTCTGGGGAAATCTGTATTTGATTATAGCCACTAAACCCATCTAGAAATGAAAATAATTTTTTTCCAGAAAGAGTGTCCAATACTTGATCAATGAATGGTAAAGGAAAATGGTCCTTTCAAGTGGCCTTGTTAAGTTCTCTATAGTCAGCACAGACTCTCCATTTTCCATTCTTCTTCGAAATTATGACAAGTGGAGACACCCACTAACTGTTAGAAATGGGGTAGATTAAATTAGCATTAAGGAGTTTCTACAATTCTTCTTTCACTATCTCCTTAAGTTCGAGGTTCATTCAGCGCTGAGGTTGTCTAACTGGTTTGCAATCCTCTTTAAGGTAAATGCGGTGAGTGCATAAGACAGGATGGATTCCTTTCATATCCGTATAGTCCCATGCAAATGCCTTTTTCATTTCTGTAACAGTTGTATCAACAATATGTTTTGTTCAGCATTCAGGTTAGGGTTGATGTTTAAACATTTTCCAGGTTCGATTTCAATGGGACTGCTGATAGTAAGTGGAGTTGTTTTCAAATGTTCAATAATTTCATCACCATCCTCATCTTCTTCTCCCAAATCTCTCATGGAGGCAACAGGGAGTGAATTACTAATAAAACCATTAATGATATCGTCCTCTATTTCATCCTTAAAGTATTGTGCTTTCCCAAGCGTGAGAAGAGGTAGGGAAAGATTAGATTCAGGTACAAATTCATCCCACCAGGGACTACTCGAATCCATATGAGGTTTTCCTGGGGGATAAAGGTTCAAGTTATGAGTGGCTTGTCCATCTGATATCACCACAGATCCGGACCTACATCCGATATATGCATTTGCAGTGGCTATCCACTGTATTCCCAAGATTAAAGGATGACCCCCCAGGTTGGATTTGGTTTGTAAAATGAGAAATCCAGCCGGATAGTTCTAGGAAGCCATAGTGATAACCACATCTTCAATCATTCCCTCAAGCTTAACATGAGACCTATCTACTAATTCAAGCACTGTAGGTGTAGGTATAAGTCCATGGAGTCCTACAGAGATGAAGAGGTATTTAGTCATGACATTAATAGTTTCCCCTAGATCAATCAAAATATTGGTTATGGGATGATTGTCAATATGGACAGTCACTGTAGGGTTCCCTGGGTCATTATATTTAGTCAACAAAGGCTGATCAATCATAAGATCGGACAATTTTCCCATGACATGGATAGTATCAGGATCTTTAGGTTTCCTTCCAGGTCTTTTGACGCATATATCCCTCACTATTTTAGCATAGATAAGAACTTCTTTAAGAGCTTGTAATAGTGGAATCCGCACATACAAATTTTGCAGCTCCTTGAGGAATTCAGATTCATGTTGTGAGACCAACCTAGTTTCAGTTAATCGTTGAAGGTATGGGGGGTTCTGAAAACTAACAGTTGAGTTAGCTATCATAGATGTACCAACCTTACTCGGATTGGCTATTGTAGGAACAACAGACCCTCCCGAGTTGCCTGCTATAGATGTAACAACAGGTGTTGTATCAGTTGTTACATGTGTAACAACTGCCTCAGAATTGTCCATAGCCTTCCTGGGTGATTCACATTCTTCTATAATAATGGGGGTATGTTCAGATCTGATTACTTTCCCTGATCGAAGTCAAACCTCGTTAAGTATGATAGGAGTAATAAGATAAGTCTAGAGGGTAACCAGAGCATCCATGCTCTCAACTGCCTTATTATTTGGATTGGGGTTAGGTTGCACAGGTAATTAGGGTCGGAAAGAAGTTGTAGGATTTTGAATAGAAAGTTGTTGTAATTGTTGTTTTTGCATTGGTATTGGAGGGGGTACTGGACCTCGGTCATTTCCTCTCCAGTTCTTACCCCAAGGATTGGGTTGTGATGGAGGATATTGCATTAGTGGAGGAGATGGCCACCAGTTCCATGGTGAAGGAAATTGTGTTGAGGAAGGAGTAGGATACTTCCATGGGTATGCTAACTATTATAAACATTATTCCAAGGATAAAAGAGGAAAATGTGAAGGCATACATGTAGGTCATTAATGCCATGGTCTCTTTGATCCGATGAAATAAGAATATTGAACATCCTCGCTTGATCTTGAAGTACCGCCTTCAGTCTGGGCAACTCAGGACACTGATTCGTAGAGTGCGCCAACTCACAGATGTTGCACAGGATGACACTATTCAGCCCACATTCTCTTTCCAAATGTTTCTTTTTTCATCGGGGACAAAATATTTCTAAGGATGCTTCAGCTTCTGCTTGTGCTTTCTTGACTTGTACCGTAATGATTTGGGCAGAGAGAGTGCTAAGGAGGTTAGTTTTAAAATCCTCAAATAATTTCTCAATCTCTTCTCTGGTTACTCCTCCACTCGTGGACTTCTATGTCTGGAGTGAAGGGTCTCGAACTGAAACTCTCCCCTTGACTGATCCTCTTGAGCTACGCCAGAAAAGCTTCATTATCTCATCAAATGTTTCTTGCGATATGTCTCCTTTTCCTATTATGTTTAGATGCTCCAGAAAATCATCTCTTAAACCTCTTAATAATATTGGCTTTATAATTTTTGGATCTAAGTTACTGAACTTAGACCTCTGTAAATTGTAGTGAAATCACTCCGGATAGTATTCTAGGCTTTCCTCCTCCTTCTGCGCAATTCTGAAAATCTCGTCCTTCAAATCCTTGTTTCGGAAGTAGTCCTAATACTTAAAGAGGAAGGCCTCTCTCATGTCATTCCAGGTTCGAATCATGCCAGCACCCAATCTCTTGAACCATCTTAATGCTTCTCCTTTCAAAGTATCAAGGAATAATTTCAGCTTCTGGGCATCTGAAGTGTAGTCATAACCTCTACATAGCACATCGAATTCGAACAGAAAGGTATCAGGATCTTCAATAGCCATCCCCTGAAAGGATGGTAGGGATGATAAAGGAATATTCTTCATAGGAGCCTCATCCTATGTTACTAATATTGGGAATTCAAAATTAACTGAGCTATCTGTCTTGACATTCTCATCCCCCATGGTTGATTCTTCCTAATGGGATGAATTGACCTCGAAGTGTACTGGAGATTGATAAATAGAAGGATCGGAATGCTCTAGGACCAATTATTTAACAACACTACCAGCGTCCAATTGATGATAAGCTGAATTTTTTTCCTCAGGTCCCCAATGCTCCCCACTAGTCTCTTAGTGTCCTTCAATTCTCAGATCTTGATCAATGATTTTCCACTATTGTTTTGAATCTAGAGTTTTGATATTGGGAGTGGATATGTTGTTTGAAAGATGGTGAGGTCAAGACATGGAAGACACCGATGATCCAGGACTTGATATGGTAGCTTTTATCTGTGGTCATGTCTTCCTATTATCTCTGTATGACGTGGACTGTTCCTTTTCTGCCCTTGAAATCAGATCTCCAAAGAATGTATTTCTTCCCAAATCTTCACTCTTCTTTTCCTTCTTATGACCCTTATTTCCTGTAGTCAGTAGAGTGGGGGGTGTTTGTAGATGTTGATGTTTTCCTATTGGCACACATGGGCCCTATGTGTATCAATTCATCCTATAAGTGCTCCAATTTCTACAGCAGTGAGCCCGCCCAAGTTTGTTAGTGCGATGTGCAGGTTCTTACCTCTCGTCTTACCACCCAACGACTGTATAGCTAAAGACACCATAAAAAACACCCGAAATTCAACTCCTAAGTGTCCAGCAAGACATTGGTGAGCCCGCTCAAGTTTTTTAGAGCGATGCACACGTTCTTACCTCTCATCTTACTGCCAGACAATTGTGTCACTAGAGACACTTTAAGAAAAAAATCAAAATGCTCAAAAATTCAATCTCCTAAGTGTCCCATCAACACATTGGTGAGCCTGCTCAAGTTTGTTAGAGTGTTGCACAGGTTCTTACCTCTCATCTTACTGCTCGACAATTGTGTCACTGGAGACACTCTATGAAAACACATGGAAATTGCACTTCTAGGAAACAACTATGATTGATTGGATCATCATTTCCATCCTCGGAAACGGCGCCAAAATGTTTGGCTATATAAATCACTATTAAATGACTAAACAACACACATTAATTATCAATCCAAGGATGTTTGTTTATTCCAATGACAGTTGCACTGTCTGTGCCGATACACCAACCAGAAGCAATTACAAAGAAAAGAAATTGTTGCTAAAGTAAATGCTGGAAGTAAATCACTCATGCATAATTAAAAGAATCTACAAGACTGGAATCACACTTCAATTAATCTGTTCTAGCATGCCACACAATAAGTACCCAGTTGATGCCTCTAATATCATACGTGTAACAACATACAAAGAATTGAAATTGAAGCATATTTATTCACAGTTGAACAAAAGCAACAACACTCTATTGATACATAAACTGAAATACAATTACATACACACAATTACTTTAATCACTGCAATCCCTGCTAAGAAGGAGGGTCATTCCTCCCTAGTAGGGAACAAGTAAAGGAAGAACTTAAAGGAAACTAAATTGAATAACACATGTAATAGTAATAACAGGATAATCTGTATTAATCTTAACACAATTACAGAGCCAAAACAATGTTGTTCTCCGCTAACCTTTCGACCCTAGGGTCGAGAACTATATAGTGGTTACATCAGAAAATCAAGGGATAGATCAGTCGTGAGAATCTTACAATTCTCATGTTGATCGAAATAGAAAACATATAGTTATAACCACTTCCTAATAAAGCTCTAACTAGAAAACTATATATTACAATCAAAACCACCCTTAGGCTATTATCCCAAAAGTACAATGCTAAACAACTTCTACAGCTATTGTAATAGAATCACAGTTGTAGTGTAATAGCTAAAGGATAGATCAACAACAAGTGTTGACGAAATGCAGCCAACAATACAACTGTATCAGCAGTTCACCAGCGGGTCTGTAACAGCAGAGTGTAACAACAGTTTGTCGGAGGGTTTGTAACAGCAAGGTATAACAACATCACTTTGTTGTAACAGCACCCTCTTAACTACTCCTGTGAACTTTGTGCTCGGGATCTTTGGTGCTATAAATGAAATTTGAAAAGACAACACAAAGACCATCGATCTTCTCCAAACATTCACCATAAATTAGTCATCAAAAGGTACGATATATCATAAGAATTGGTGAATTGGAAGAGTAATAAAAACAAGGTGAAACAACACAAGTTAGGGTAGAAAGGTAGGAGAAAGAGGCAAAGATACTCCCATTGGTTATAGTTAAGAGGAAAAATAGGGAAAACAAAGGTAGGAAAAGTGTACAAAACTGGCACCCAACAGGTATGAGTTTGATTATGTCATCAATTTGGTTTTCTAGCAAGGTATGTATACAAGTTGATTGAATGTTTGATTACTTGCATGATATGAGCATGTATCTATAATATTTCATGAAGGAATGATTTTGTTTTAGGATGGTTGTACTAACACATTATGTGTTGAGACAACTGGTATGTACTTGAGCGCAAGTGAGTGCTAGTTGTAGTGTTATGATTCATGACTATGAGTTGACTGTTGATTTTGACATGGTTTTTAGACTTGGTAAAGGTTGATTTCAAATTAATAGATATGTTTTCTTGATATTTGGAACATGTGATCGACATGTGTGAACAGTTTCGAGAAACATGTTTGGTATTAAAATGACAAGGTAATATTTGATTTGTTTATATAACTAACCGTTGGTTTCTAGGTATAGCTGGATATGTCAAGGGAATTGGAGTCCCTTGAGAGATGGCAAGAATGTGTTCAGCTACAAGGAAATGTGCTTGCCACAACAAGGTAAGATAATTGGTATATTATTATATTTATTAATGTACTGACAATTCTGTGTTATGGTAGTATGATGCAAGGGTTTGCATGTCAAAGTGACTTCCATGAAATCTTGAAGAAGGCTCAAGTTGAGATTTTCCTTGGAATCATTAGGAACCCATGGGAATTGAGTTGTGGTGTTTTTTGCTAGTCTTTTTCTTTTGGTCCTTTTGATTTGGTTACATTTTATTTGCGGTATTGATTGTGTTTAGTGCATGATCATACCACTTTATTTGTGGTTTCATTTTGCTATTGGTATTCCATGGTTTTATTCTTGTTTGTTTCTTGTTGTTGTCTTTTGTGTTTTTAGAGTCTTTGGAATCAGTTGGGAAGGAGGATATTTAATGGAGCTTGGGGAGATCTGAATGAAACCCAACATGTGATGCAAGATTCAGATGAAGCACAGTGCACGAGTAAGGACAATTGAAGGTAAGAGTATGGTAGTGAATTCGATTGGTTAGGTCCACTGGTGTAAATGGACGATGGAAGGACAATCATGAGAAAGGAAATCAAGTAAGGTAATTTGAATAGACTTGTGGTGTCAGATGCCTTGGATATTTTGGGAACTGGTGTTCTCAATGTTGTGCATACTATGCATGGATAAAGGGAGTTCTCTTAACCTTAACCTTATGATATCTAGTAACTATGTTGTGATCATGATTATGATCATTTCTATATATGTATATATGCATGTATGTATGTTGATGTTTGATGGGATCATGATTGCTTTATGTTGATGTTTATATACGCATATATGTATGTATGTATGTATGTTGTTGATTGAATATAGGGTCGTTAGGATTGATTTTTACTAGTGTTCACATGTGTGTGTGTGTGTGTGTGTGCAGTTGTTTGACTGGGTGGTAAGGGATCATGATTGTTTCATATATATATATATATATATATATATATATATATGTATGTATGTATGTATGTATGTATGTATGTATGTATGTATGTATGTATGTATGTATGTATGTATGTATGTATGTATGTCGTTGTCTGATGTATGTATGTATGTATGTATGTCGTTGTCTGACAGGGTCATCAAGAATCGTTCTCGTGGAGGAATTATTGCTTATGCAGGTGAATGGTATGAAGAGGTTCCTGGTTATGAGGAATCAAGTGTGAAGAGTAACCTTGACAGATCTACAAGGTCAGTATCATGTGGATATGAATTGATATTATATGTTTGTACTATGACTGTGTTTATGTTATGGATAGGTAATCCTTAGGGATACATCAATTGAATGGAAGCAGTGTGATTAGTGGCATACTAGAACATGAATGAATAGTGAAAGGGCCCTAAAATCAAGGTTTCTTAGTAGAGTCAGTGTGTGGTCTATGGATGTGCAGTACTACTGTTGTGTATATATGATACTATGTATATGTTTTTTATGCAGTGTTGGGTATAGATGGTGTTATGTACATGTTGGATATACGGTGTTGTGTACATATCATACTGAGTGCATGTTGGATATGTCGTGTTGTGTGCATATGGTGCTATGTACATATTGGATATGCGTGCTATGTACATATGGTGCTTTGTTCATGTTGCATATGCGGTGTTGTGTACATATGGAGTGGTGTGTATGTTTTACATGTGGTGTTGTGTGTATGATTGTACATGTGGTGTTGTGTGCATGTGGTGTCGTGTACATGTTGTACAAGGGGTGTTGTGTACATGTCATGCATGTGGTGTTGTGTACATGAAGTGTTGTGTACACGTTGTTCATATGGTGTTGTGTACACATTGTGAAGGTGGTGTTGTGTGCATGTGGTGTTGTGTACACATTGTGCAAGTGGTATTATGTACATGTGGGTTTTTGTACATGTTGTGTAGGTTGTGTTGTGTAAAGGTGGCACTGTGTACATTTTGTACTTATGATATTATTTTACATGTGGTAGTGTGTGCATGTCGTACAAGTTTTGTTGTGCACATGTGGTATTGTGTGCATGTTGTGTTAGTATGAATCTTAATCGCAAGAGTATGAAAAAGGCTCACTTTAGCCATGCATAACAAACAACCCTAACAACAAAGATGGCTGCCAATATCTTTAGATCTGCAATTAATTGACCAAGATAAATGCTGCAAAATCTAGATCTATGCATTAACAGACATTAAGCAATAAATAAAAACAAGAGTTTCTCCATGCATCCAATAGACAAGACAAGATTGTTTTAAAGAATTTTTGTATTTTTTGACACCTGGGAAGGGAACATAGAAAGATGTTACAATTCCCCCTCAATGGGATGGGTTCTTGTAAGTCCTCAGCACTTCAGATCTAAAATCCCTCTCTCTTGATGGTGTAGAAAACCCAGACAAAAATGGAACTCAAAGGGAGCTCATAAGAAAAAGGGTAGCAAAATATGACAATGATGGTGAATCAAAGTCAGACCAAAAGTATAGATCCAGAGTGCTCTTTAGGCAACAAAAGGTAGTGAGTGAATGAAAAAACCCTTCTATTTATAACAAAATATTGAGTTAGTCTAGACATTGGTGCATAATTAAAATATTATTAACCAAATGAAGATCCAACTTTTATGGAATATTTTATTATATTTGTTCGAGGGAAAAAGAATTTGACTTTGGTCAAATCCCTTTATTTGTAAATAATAAATAAATAAATAATTATTTATTAGTTTAAGGATGTGGTTGAGTAATAATCAAATAAATAATGATGTATTCAATTATTTATAAATGATTTAATCAAATTGAACAAGGAATATTATTTAAATAAGGTTTAAATAATTATTCCTAGAAAATAATAAGATAAATAATGATTTATCTAATTAATTTTCCTGTTTTGGGTTAAATATGACTAGGAATATTAATTAAACTGATGTTTCACTAGTTATTCCTTGAGGAAAATCAAACAAATGTGGATTTATTTAATATTTCCTCCTGGGGTTTCCTATTTAGATCATAAACAACTTAATAAATGTGGTTTACTAAGTTATTTTTCATAGTGAAAGAAATTTTACTTAGGGTAAAAATGGTCTTACATGGTGTACATTGGTCCATCTAATAGCAACAGGTTAGATAACCAAAAAATGGTGTAACAAATTGCCCCCTAGCGTGCGAGCGTTAGGAGCTAATCATATGACCGAAGTATGTTGTAAGAACTCAATCACTAGACTTCGAAGGGGAAGTCAGAGAGAGAGAAATATAAGGTAGACCAAAGCACTAAAGGACTAGACCCTGAGGAGGCGAGACTTACAGGTGTGACAAGTCTCTTTTATGAGTGAGTACATGTGCTATAGGTAGTGTGGGAGGCATACCTATGCCCGCCGAGACAAAGTACAAAGAATAATGCGTCCAGTAAACAAGGGACTAAACTATATAGTACATGATGGCATAAACATGAGCCAGATAAAAACATGATAATGAATCCCACATACATACTATGTCTGGGATAACCAGTCAGGACTTATACAATAATATCTGAGTACATGAGATATAAATACAACCAAAGTTCCCTTGTAAACAGGAAAGGGCTCTGAAAATATGACTGATACATGCAAACTAAAAGGCGTTGCAAGCGGTTGAGGCTGACATCATCAAATTTATGGAGCTGCATCAAAGGCTGTAATGAAGAGGTCATTTGGGCATGTGGGGGGCTACTTGAAGTGCTACCCCCTCATGAGGTATGAAACATCTCACACACACCCGGGCATCACCGGTAAAATCTGTTGCATCACTGAACCATCAAGTATACAGATCTCAATCATGTAGTAAGGAGTTGGAGCTAAGAAATAATCAATTCAAAGGGCAACAAGGAGTCTCTTTGCCTGATCTGAGGCACCAAACAAGAGTGGAAGCTGGAACCAAGGTACACCACCCTCTAGACCTATCTTATGGAATGAATTATCTAATGTTGATAGAGGGAGGTCCACCATAGGTGAGGCAATAATGGATCCTCAACTAAGGCACGAGAGAAAATTGTAGAGAAATTGATAGACTGACACCAGGGATGATGATGAAATGGGGGGTAGTGAGTAGCAGACGGACGACTTCCCTTGTTAGAGCATAAAGGGCATGGATGACCTGGCATCAACTAACACAATATCAAAGGGGATAGGGGACAGCAGGACAGAAGGCCATAATGTGTGACGTGAGAGAGGAATCAAGAAATGAAGGATGGAGGACTATATTGGGATACAAAGGGACTCAGGATAGACTCCATGGATGTGATGATGACTTAACTCGAATGCTTTAAACAAGGGCAACTCGATGATGCTGCCACACAGAAAAGGTCTAATCGAGACCATAAAGACATGAGTACAAGATGGTTACTCACGATGAAAAACGACACGATCATGGACAAGTATGGAGGCAAAGTGGTGCCCCAAGTACAAGTGTTTCAAGTGAAGAAATTTGATTTTGAGGAGTGGTGAAGTGACCCTTCTTGGAAAAAATGTGTCCTAGTGAAGCATCAAATCATGAAAAACTAATAGATACCCATTTGAGGGCTCGGTGATAGCTTTCCAACAGTACAATCGGTTTGTCAAACTGAGCTACAGTTTGGCCACAACAGACGAAAGAAGAATTAGGGGTTTCTCTTTTAATAAGGCATTTTCCCTCCAAATTCACTCATTTGCAAGTGTATATGTGGTGAATGTAGAGAGGAAGAAGGCCCTAAATCTTGCAGCAATCGTAGCGGAAAACCCAACCATTGGAATCGAGATCTGTCAGTTGCAGGTAAGAGGCCTAACCCTACTCTTTCATTTCAGTGGATTGAAAGTTTAGTTTAATTTCCAGAGCTCAGAAAAAACCTACTCTTCATAGTTGGGTCTCACTTTTTGGGGCAAAAACTACGACCTGGGTAGTAGGTTTTGGGCAGAAAACTGTGACCTATCCCAAGATTGGGCCTGAAAAGTGTGACCTGACAGAGAGGGATTTTTCTGTGCTATTTTTTGGTTGAGAACTGGGTTTCTATGTTTGGATACAGTCTTTCCTATCTGCACACTGAAAAATATGATGGTTTTGTACAGATATGGTAGAATTACAAATCAACTGAAGAGAGAGAGATCTAGACACATTACGGTTGGAGATCTGAGAGGATCAGGGTGTCTACAGTGCATTAGCCAGGTTTGGGGTTCTGAAGTTTGTGGAGAACCCTTTGATGAGAGCTGGAGAGCCCTTGTTGGCCTAGATTTTCAGTTATTTTGATCCAACCCATGAGGTATTTATAGTGCAGGGGCACCGAATCAAGTTGAAAGTCCAGGATATATATTTTATGACTGGTCTCCTACCACTTGGGATGGTTGGGAATACTTAGCCAGTGTTACCGCAAGGTAAGAACATCATGGAGTTTGTAGAGCACCATTTTCGACCAAGTCTCCATGTCAAGGGGACATGGATACCCATCGGGGACCTAAAGAGGTTAGAGACCCGTGCTATGGCCGTAGCAGTGTTGGAGATCCTGGGCAACTAGGAACTCCACCACATCACTAGAGGGTAGATGATGCTTGTGGAGAGTGTGTTGAGTGGGACCTACTATGGGTGGGCTCAGATGATGCTATCGTCATTGAAACAATAGTTGTCACTATGTTAGCAGCAAGTGAACCATGAATGTGCATATGGTACAATGTTGTGCTCGCTCTTCTTTGAGAAGATCCCGACACTTCGACCTCATATACAGCTCCAAGATTGGGGCCCGAGGGAGCCCAAGATGTGCCAGTGAGGGTGACTACTGTGTAGAGGAAGGGGTGGGGCAGTCGGACGAGTGTTACGACCCGAGTTCTTTGCTCACTGGGATTAGATGCATTTGTACATAGACAACTATCCCTATAGTGGGATGAGTTATCGTGGGGATCCAGACTTGCCACTGCTGCCTAGTCGAGTATGGGGGGCCGATGGTAAGTGACAAGTTGCTAATATTTTATGTGCATTGTAAAGTTTCAGAATATTGTATATGGTATTGATTCTTTCCCTTTTGGTATGTAGATACAGCACCGGATAACCGGCTGGGTATATAGGACGACCTGCAGTATCAGGAGCTAAAGGACCTAGTGGATCGAGAGCACCACAAAATGAGGATGCAGCGGCCCTCCTGGAGGGCATCCGTCATAGATGTGAGAGGCTTCTGAATGGGGTTTTAGAGTGTGGTTGGCAACACTTGGATGACTAGTACATAAAGCCATGTACTGGTCTACCCTCAAAGTGGCGAGGGGTCATGCGGTGCATGGCAATGGGCGGATAGGGGATGTGTGATGTACGAGTGGCAGGAGCAGAGCCATTGGCTTGGGATCCTCCAGATAGTGATTAGGTGTAGGGGCGGGTGGTGCCCCCAGTTTTGAGTTTTTGTAACATGCTATGGGCATGTCATATGTATCAAAGTTGATGGACTCTAAAACATGTTATACGACACACATTATGGATATGCATCGTTTTGATGATTTTATGTTATTGTCTTGTGTTAAATTCATGTGCTAAATGCCAATCTAGAATATTGTTTGCAATGCTATCTACATAGTGATTTTTTGCTCTAGGTACATGACTAAATGTAATGATCTCAAATTCACGCATCAAAAGCTTCACTCATAAATATCTTCTAAAAAGGATAGGATTATGCACACGATATACACCATTCAATTGCATGAAAAGAAGCAGGGAATCTAAACAAACATGAAGGTGGAGGATGCGATGAGAAAGGGCATCGGCTAATAAACCTCGAACTACATCATATTCAACCTAATTATTGGTGGCAGTACCAATGCATACACCATTTGAGAGAACAAGCGAATGAAAGGGGGTGAAAATGGCCCAACCTGCCGAGGCTAGATTCTGGGAGTAGCGACTTGCACCATCGGCATAACCGATATAAGGTGTGGATGGGAGGTCCATTTGAAAGGTGCCATAAGACAACAAATAGGAGGATGATGAACAACGCTATCAACCTGAGCGCAAAGTAGGAATCGAACAAACACTGCGAGAGGCAGTGATTTGGGTAGGATGTCTACTGCCCGCAAACCGTCGGGAAGGTGATTTGTGGGAACTACCTTGTGGGAAGCTTGTGCTCAAGCCACAAAATTCACCATAGACATGGATGGTGCCATTCCTCTTATGGGCGGGAAAGATGAGGTCAGGGGTGGACAAGGTTTCCATGATGTCATCATCACAATAGAATATGGGGTGATGGGAGGAAGGGAGACCACATGATGTGGCGAAGCTACCTGACTCATCATCATGAGAAGAAAGGTTCACATGATCATCATCATGGGGGATGACGAAAGAAAAAGCAGATAAGGGATCCACTGATGTTGAGCCCGGGGTGATCGCTGAAGGGAGGTCAAGCGAAACAGAAGGGGAAGTCTCAGATGGAGTTTCCACCGTGGAACTCATGAATGATGATAGGTAGAGGATGGTGGTCGTAGGCTCCGTCATCTCGACATCAAGAGGGGGAATGTCAATGGGAGTGGGTAAATCCTCAATCTGGCCCGAAGCATACGACGTAAGGATGGGAGAGGCAGACTAGTTTTGTTCAATCTCGTACTCCCGAACTACCTCCAAAGAGGCGTGGTAATGTGTGAGGTGGGGACAATGGTGGGAATAATGGGCATGGAGATCACACAAAGCATAAGGTTGGCTGGTGTGAATAGTCTTAGGGTTCTTGGCTGTAGTCGAGGAAGAAACAGAGGCTTCAGGGACCGCAGACTCGGGGAATGAAAAATTAACCATGGGCTTGATACAAAGCAACTCGGGACAAGTATGGGTGGCATGAATGACAACATCACATAAATCACAAGGATTTAGAGGCTGAGGAGGAGTAGGTTCAGTTGGGGCAGCCTTTTCTTTTGATGCCTTCTTGCGAGCTTTTCCCTTTTTACCCGAAGCTGTTGCAGCAGGAGAAGGTTCATGTTGAGGTGGCTGAGGCATGGTAGCAGTGGGAGGAGTCATAGGGATCGATTGAAACGGGGTCAAAGCAAGATAAGGTTTGGGTTGACCAGGTGGGGTAGTGGCTGGGGGATTGATGTACCAAATGGGAATCCCAAGGTCGGGTTAGGAAGGGATAGGGTAGCCATGATAGGTACTAAGAACACTCTAGGAGGGGGAGCTAGGAATGGTATCTGACCAGAGGGATAATGGCCAGGCAAGATGGCTCCGAGATGGTTAAGCCATGTAGGAACTGTTCCAAGAGGGTAGAGAGGCTCATGGATACTAGCTGCAGGTGCAGGGCCTGGAGGAGGGGATCTAGAAGGTTGAATCGAAAGGCTAGGAGAAGGTTGCGGAGGGTGGGGCTGCTGACTAGCTGAAGTGGGCTGCTTGAAGGAAGCCTGAGATGATTGCATCATGCAAACATTCAATGAGTTGGGATCAAAGACAAGAGGAGGGAGACCAAGGAATGAACCAAGCAAGGAGGAGTCTTTGTAGACTCTGGATGAGACACTATTCAAGGGGTTGACGGTTTTCTTATTGGCCACCAAAGATATGATGAACTCAGGGGAGGTCTGAGATTTTGGTTCGTAATATGTCAACTAGTCAATGGTGACTATCTTTCCATTATGGGGAAAGGAAATCTTGCGGTGAACCACAGATGGTACAACAGACATCGCATAGGTGTAGGTACGACCTAATAGAATGTTGTAATCTAAGGGGGCATCAATGACTTCTATGTCAACGCAAACAGTCTTGCCCGCAATAGTAATAGGACAATTGTGGAATAGGCCAATGGGCTGGGAAGAGTGGCCATCCCACGCTCGGAGGGTGATAGTGGAAGGGGCCAACTCAGGTGATCTAAGTTGCTTCCAAACCGAAGCAGACATCACACAAGTGGATGCCCCCTCATCAATGATACAACGGGAAACGTTGGTGTTCCAGACCTTGACTGGGATTTGTAAAGTGACAGAAGAAGGAAGAGGAGGATTTTCTGACCGGTCAACATCGAAGACAATCAATCGATCATCTGAAGGATCTACAGTGCCCATGGCAGATAATAGATATTTTTGTTGTGAAGGGCATGACTGGAGGAGTTTCGGCATTGAGATGGCAACAGGAGATTGTGCCAAATCATCTATTATACTATACGAATGGGCAGCTTTTCCAAAAGCAGCGTTTTAGAATAATGGTCCCTTAGGGATCTTGGTATGAACCTATGCCTTAGGTTGAGGGATCTGCAAAGGACCATTGGTTGTCGAAAGAGGCTCTGTAGAACTTGAAGAAAGGGACTTGGGGACAGACGTAGCAGGAGGCTTGTTGTACTGACAAGAGAGAGTCTGAAGGTTGAGATCAATGGTAGTGGGCTGGTCAGATTTCATCATGAGAATCTGGTAATCGGAGGTATTGGATGGAGGAGGTTGAGTGGCTGCCTGACCTTCAGGTGGTTGGGTAGCCACGAATCCTTGCTGAGGGAAAGGATTAGTAAACACAGCCGGCTGACTAGGTGCAGCATGGGGAGGGCCATAAGGGGAGGCTTGTTGTCCTTGCGATGCTGCTTGAGTCTCCCACATCTACCTCATATGTGGTAAAAGAGGACAATCATGAGTGTAATGACCATAAACACCACAACAAGAACAAGGCTTATTCATGCAAACATGCCTGTCCTGCTTGGGATGAGTGCATTGTTGTTGGTTAGCAGTGTTAGGTGCATTACCTTGGGGATTAGGTTTAGGATTACTGGGGGCAGATTGATTTTGAGTGCCTTTCCTCTTCTTCTTGGAAGTAGGAGGATTAGTCACACTCTGCTATGCATACACCTGCCCCTAAGGGGGTGGTGGCTGCTGTTGTGGGGGTTGAGAAGGCAAGGGAGGTGGAGGTGCTAATGCTTGAGGAGATGGAGCACCAGGCTGTAGATACAGATAATAAGGAGGTTGAGTAACATTGTGGTAAACAGGTTGGGCAAAAGGAGGAGGCATGCCGTATCCTAGATACATGCTACCGGGAGGGGGAAAAGTGCTGGAGGTGTTGGCCCCTCCTTGAGGGAAACCATAGCCCATGGGAGGCTGAGCGTATGGATGAGAAAGAGCTCCAACGATACCATCGTCCGTATGAGATGCCCCCGGTGCATTGGCACCACCAGGTCTAGGAAGATCAAGTAAGACGGTATAACCATAACCCGACTGAGCATAGATCAGGTCATATTTTAACGCAATCTGGAGAGCGACTTCTTTGGTTTGAGGGAAATGCGATGCAAAATATTTACCTATAGCAGGCAAAAGGGGTCTAAGGAACCAGTCCATGTAGACATGGTCTTCGAAGATAGGGGCTCAACATAGGCTCTTTCTTCTGTGCCATTCCTGGACATGATAGGATAGGCGGGTCATAGACAATTGACGAAAAGAAGTCAAAAGTTCGATACCAGTGTCATAATGAAGGGGAGACTGGAAATAAGACAGAAAATCCTGGGCAAGAGTCGCAAAGGTGGTATGAGAGGATGAGGCCTGATCAACATACCACTTAGAAGCTTCACAAGTAAGCGTACGTTGTAACAACCGAAGCCGAACACAATCATCGGTAATGGAGTTAGACGAACACCACATGTGGAAATATAGAACATGGTTTGTAGGATCTTCTCCAGCAAGACCTTCAAACTTGGGGATGTTGGAAGGGAGCTTGGTTGGCATAGCAGGCCAACCAGTGTCATGGCGTATAGGGTCATTGATCAACTGGTTAAAATCGAGAAGACCGAGGCCTGCCATATAAGGGAGCAAGGGAGCAGCCAGGGTAGTTCCTGTTGTGGTCCCACTAGTTGTATTCCCAACATTAGGGCCGAGGCTACCATGATAATTAGGTCCTGAACTAGACATGGTGAAGGTGACAGGGGGAGAACCAGGGGCGAAACCAGAAGGGGAACCCAATGAACCAGAAGAGGAGTCGGAGTGCGGACTCGGTGGAGGAATAACTCGAATCCTACATGGAGGAGTAAGTCTTCCTACCGAAAACTGAAGATGAAGGCCAAGAAGTCTCCGGGATAAACGCCTTGGGGGTGCAATGATGAAGGCACAAACATGACACAAAGGGAAGAGAGAACAACAAGGGCAAAGAGGTGCAAAATCAACTTGAGTACAATGTCGAAACAAGGGCAAAGAGGTGCAGGATCAATTGATTACAATGTTAAAGTCTTTGCCTGGTGGTGTTAACCATGCTCTTCTTCACTTAGGGTGTGTGTGTTAGGTGTGTAAATTTTAATTTTTAAACCCAGATGTTTGTAGAGAAAAAAGAAAAAATATGTTGTATAACTGTAAATAAACGTGCAAATAACAGTATATGAAACTGAAATAACATAAAATAAACGGCTAATTATGCATTAATCTAAACCCAAGGAGGTGGGCCTCTCAACAACTAGTCTGTAGGTGGGAAAACATCTAGTCAAAACATACCAAAATAGCCAATAGATCGAAAGTTAGGAGGGACAATGATCTAAAGGTCAAATCTATTGGAAATAGGTGCAGAAAAACAACAAAAAATCAGAGGAAAATTTGTTGTAAAGGAGGTGGCGAAAGGCTATAACCTGGAGGGAAGCGGAGGGGACCCTAGAGGAAAACCCAAACAAAACTAAAAGGAGGTGTTTTGGATGGATAAATAACCAATCTGAAGGTAAGGGATCAGATTTGAAAAAAGACTGAATACACTGAAATTTCAGACGACTTGCAACAGCTAAAACTCTTCCACGAAAGGTGGAGGGTACTGAAGCCCTAGGGGGCTAGGTTCCCACCTTGATGAGTAAAAAAAACAATTACAGGTCCAAAATAGGTGGAGATAGAGGTCAGACAACCCTGAACAAAGGCCCAGACAAACCCAGAAAAATTTCAGAAAAATTCCCGCAAAAAGTTCAGGTCGCAGTTTCTGACTTGTTTTCTATAGAGGTCGCAGGTTTTGGCCCGTTTTTGCGCCCTGGAGGTTTAGGTCATAGGTTTTGGCCCAAAACGTGCAACCTACACTTACGGCACTCTCGGGAGTATATTTTAGAAAAGTTTTTCGTCTCAGCTGCGGCTGATGCCTGTCACCTGCGCAATAGGTCCGAAAACATACTAAAGTTAGAATTTTTAATCTTTTAGGGTTTTATAGGTTAAAAACAACATCAAGAAAAGCAAAACAAGAAGCTGAAGATAAATCCTAGGGTTTGAAGTAGCTGGATATGCAAGGATCTGAAAAACGACAGAGGTCGTAATCGTAAACCCTTGTGGAGTCACCAGTTGTTAGTATGAATCTTAATTGCAAGCATACGAAAAAGGCTCACTTTAGTCGTGCATAATAAACAACCCTAACAGCAAAGATGGCTTCCAATATCTTTAGATCTGTAATTAGTTGACCAAGATAAATGCTAAAAAATATAGATCTATGCATTAAAAGACATTAAGCAGTAAATAAAAGCAAGAGTTGCTCCATGCATCCAATAGACAAGACAAGATTGTTTTAAAGAATTTTTGTATTTTTTGACACCTGTGAAGGGAACATAGAAAGATGTTACCAGTCCCCCTCAATGGGATGGGTTCTTGTAAATCCTCAACACTTCAGATCTAAAATCCCTCTCTCCTGATGGTGTAGAAAAACCAGACAAAAATGGAACTCAAAGGGAGCTCATAAGAAAAATGATAGAAAAATATGACAATGATGGTGCATCAAGGTCAAACCAAAAGTATAGATCCAAAGTGATCTTTAGGCAACAAAAAGTAATGAGTGAATGGAAAAACCCTTCTATTTATAACAAAATATTGAGTTAGTCTAGATATTAATGCATAGTTAAAATATTATTAACCAAATGAAGATGCAACTTTTATGGAATATTTTATTATATTTGTTCGAGGGAAAAAGAATTTGACTTTGGTCAAATCCCTTTATTTGTAAATAATAAATAAAGAAATGATTTATTTATTATTTTAAGGATGTGGTTAAGTAATAATCAAATAAATAATGATTTATTCAATTATTTGTAAATGATTTAGTCAAATTTAACAAGGAATATTATTTAAATAAGGTTTAAATAATTATTCCTAGAAAATAATAAGATAAATAATTATTTATCTAATTAATTTTCCTGTTTTGGGTTAAGTATGACCAGGAATATTAATTAAACTATTGTTTAACTAATTATTTCTTGAGGAAAATCAAACAAATATGGATTTATTTAATATTTCCTCCTGGGGTTTCTTGTTTAGGCCATAAACAACTTAATAAATGTGGTTTACTAAGTTATTTTTCATATTGAAAGCAATTTTACTTAGGGTAAAATTGGTCGTACATGGTGTACTTTGGACCATCTAATAGTAACATGTTAGATGACCAAAAAATGGTGTAACATGTTGTACATGTTGTTTTGTGTACATGTGGTACTATGTATGTGCGTTACGTAGTCGTTGTATCATCAAATTTGTATTTGTTGTGTCACACACTAGGTGTAGGTGTATGTGTAGTGTCATACACCGTATTCAGGTGTATGTGTTGTGTTGTACGCTGGATGTAGGTGTATGCGTTGTATGTCAAGTTTAGGTGTGTGTATTGTATGGTGTTGTATGTCATGTGTGGTTGTATGTGTGTGATGTACATTGTGTATATGTGTACGTGGTTGAAGAGAAGGCACTAGGTGTTTGTCGAGTGTGGCAACTGATCTAGTGTGCATACAGAAAGTATCAATTAAAGGATAAGTATGAGTATTTTATTTCAACTTTAGTTATCCATGTGATCTATGATTATGCTTTATTATGATTATATGTATCTACGATTCTTATTTATAATGGTTATATGTGATCTATGATTTTGATTATGATGATTGTGTTTTGAGTTAACTGGATGTGATATGTTTATACATGATGATTTGATCAAAAAACTAGTTTGACTTGTTGTGATAGGAAGTGAACATAATTTCAAGTGTACCTTCTTGACGAACTACCAATGAGTTATTATGTGAATTTATTTCAATTTATTTTGAATCTAATAGCAGTTATGTGCTTGGTACAGGAAAGCATGGAATGCATGGTTGGGTGGTTGGAACTAACTACAAGAATTAGTAACATCATTGAAAAGGAATTGAAACAAGCAATAGTATGATAGCAAAGCACTTCAGGATCAGTGCCATTGTGGGACACTGGTACCCAATAATGTCCATTGATTTCCATGAGCATGTTATGACTGGTATGATGGTTGAGGCAGTTATATGCATTAGTTTCTGTATCTTCCGATGCGAAGAAACCTTGCTAAGGGATGGATCGCCCAGGATAGGGAATGTTGGGGAATTTGGAAGGTGAGTGACTACACAAAAGGGGGTTACTGGATTTCCCAAGGGACTATGTAGAAGAGAAGGGAAGGTTGGGGGATGGATTTGATTTTACCATTAGTGTTTTCAAATGAAATCAAATGTAGATTGGGAGTGTGCCGTAGAAAAATGAGTTAGTATTCACTGAAAGGACAAGTGGTGCGGGATTGTAGCACTAGAAATTGGGTGCAGGTTTGACTCTGGCGGTGGATTCTGGACTTCTTGGGAAGGAGCTGAATCTTGGTATTATTTTTTAGGGTGGAGGTGTGAGCCTTTGGATTCCCTTGTTGTGGATGCAAACATCATATCCTTTTATTTGTTGCTTGAGAAAAATGTGCATATGTATATATGTATTATTGTAAATACTATATCGAACTATATTTATAAATATCCATAAACAATATGATTATTTTATGGTTGATAAAATGTGGTTGTTATTGTAAATATGGTAACAAGTTGTGTTATAAAGCTCCATTAAATGGTATGATTGCCATTTTTTCAGCATGTGGTCATTGTAAATACTGCAACGAGTTCTGTTATAAATCTCCATGGGCAGTATGTTTTTCTTTCAACAGTCCCATTGGTTGTAGGTGTCATTGAACACTGAGGATGGTGTTCCCCCAAGGGGGAGGGTTCTGTAACAACCATGGTTAAGAAAATCATGTAAAAAATATAGATAAAACCAAGGTCATGGGACACTTATTCCAAAATGACTATTGGGATAAACATCTTAGTGGGTGTTCATTTTGGTTATTATGGCTAAAGGAAATTGGCAAAGGCTTTGGAAAGGAAAAAGGGCATTAATTGGAATTTTAGTTATCAAAATAATGGAAATTAGGAGAAAAGGAAGGTGAAAGGTCACAGGTTGCATGTGAGGAGGAAAATGAAGGAAAATAATAGAAGATGAAGAAAATAAAGGCCTCGTTGACATAAAGGATTCTGAGGATCAATTGGTATCTTTTTTCAGTTCAGTTTTGGAGATATCTTTTTATTCTCTCTCCCTCATACCCTTGGACACATATTTTTCTTGGAGCACTTCATCATTGGATCGAGAAAGGAAAATAAGGAAAATAGGAAGCAAAGATAAAGCAAGGAAAAGCGGGATCAAGCAACTACAGAAATTTACTTGCAGGTATCAATTTTCATGTGTGATTTCCTTGATATATTTGGCATGCATGGTTATGCATGTGTGTTCTTGGTTCTCTTGTTGTCATTAGCATGGGTTTTTTCAGGTGTGACAGTGTTGTTCGACCTTTCCTTGCCTTTTCTGGATCTCCATGGTGTGATGGGGTTCTCATTTTTTGGTTGTGTTGGATTTTCGGATGGATTCAAAACTGAGTGCAGTGGATCTCTAAATGAAATAACACATGGCCTAGTAATCCCTAAACTATAATGTGGATGGCGGTAAAGAAAATGGCCTAGTAACCCTTGAATCTGATTGTGGATTGTGGTAATGCCAAGTATTGTGTCCCTCGATGGGCCTAGGAATCCTCGATCGGTGAATGGTAGGATATAAAATAAATCCTAGAGGTGGTTTTCCTTAATCAGGCCTAGAAATCCTTGCCAGTGAATGGTGGGATATACAGTAAGCCTAGAGGGTGGTATCTCAATTATGGCCTAGTAATCCCTGGATCAAACTGTGGATTGCAGTATATCCTAGAGACTAGGAGACAGGAAAATTCCTCATGGTGTAGGTGGAGAAATCTAGTGGTATCCATGCTTGTTTATGGCATAGTGATCTGGTGAGGATTGCAATAAAGTTGGTTACTATTGATGAGGGTGAGGTGGTTTAGCCTCAGGATGCCTTGGTTGGATCTTTTGTTTTGAGTCCCACATTCATGCTTGGAATATGGCATGGGGGTGATTGGCTGAAGATATATTTGGCTCAACCAATCTATGGTCAGGTGGAATGTGGTAGTCCCATACCAAGTTGGCTTTTGCATTCATTAATAATTGGTTCTTTCCTTGGTATCTTAATTGTAAATGGATTGGATTATATGTGTCGTTTATGGATGTTGTATCCTCATTATTTATGTTGTTTATATGCTGGTTATGGATATTTTTTATGATCTAGATTTATGCAGGAATGCAATGGAATACACATGTAACCATAAATACAAATATGCAGTGGAAATAACACTTCATTTCATTAATATCAAAGAACTGAAATTTGCTTACAGACATAATAGAAATAAACTAGCTAAGGCGTTGGTAGCATATCTCTGAGAAGAGATGTGGCGGCTATAGGCCTCTAAACTGAGTTAAAATGAGGCTCGAGGGCCTATTTATTATTTAGAAATAATGGAAAACCCTAAACATCCAAAACCCTAACCCTAGGAGATGAAGCACCAAAACTATGGGCCCCGTTTGGGTAAATTGGTGTTTCAACTTCCCACGGACATAACTTTGGTATATGATCTATGTTTGACACGCTTAATAACTCATTAGAAAGATCTATCCAAGGAGTAAAAATTTTGGTGTAAGAAAGAGAAGCTTGATCGCTCTCGGTTTTCCCAAAAAATGTCGTTTAGGGCCTCAAAATGGCTCTGGAAATTTAGGACTCGAAAAACTGTCAAAAATAGTAAGTTGTGTCGAAACTAAAAAACTGAAAGAGACAATGGTGGGCCCCAAGTGGAATAGGTGGGTGGCCACCACCTACAAATATCCACCTGGATCATTCCTCCCCCCTTAGATGAGAAAACTTCTATTGAACTCGGTCCCTGGTGAACCACTTGCCTTGGTGCAGGAGTTGGCCAGCTTTGACAACCCGATATAGTTGGATCTTCTGTTGGTGAGTGTTCTTGATTTGCATGTCCATGATACAATCTATTGTGGCATGTTCCATGCAGTCTGGGTTTAACTTTGTTGTTGTGAATTGTTCTACAATTTCAGAGGTGTCCAGTAAAGGTGGGAAGTAGGGACGAAGGCCGTCCACATTGAATACCGGGTGCAGACCAAGGAATGGTGGAATAATGAGCTCAAAGGAATTATTCCCTACTACCTTGGTGATGATGTATGACCCATATCGGAGAGGGAAAAGCTTGTGGTGGGGTACCCGATGTTGATCATGTCATTGCTTGTACTTAGCATTGGCTCTGTCCAATAGACTTTGTTTTAAACAGTAAAATGGACATAGCAGCAAGTAGACGAAAGAAACAATTTAAATTTTGGATGGAATTTAATGCTTTAAGATGTCCAACAGACCTGGTTTCCTTTGGGCAGGTTGAGGCCATCAAATGTGTATATGTTGCAACTTTCTCTTTGTTTTTTGATAAATAAAAAATGGTAAGGAACTACTAAATTTACAAAAAGAAAAAGAAAAAATCAGCTCATAATCAGGGAATCTAGCCACTTCTTTAGGGATCATAATTCAATACTTTAGTGTCTTTTAAAGATCATATATTTTCCCATCAAATAAAAAGAAACAATAAAATTTTGTAGTGACAAGAATGGGAACACATTTTAAATGTAATAACTCCCTTCTCTAGTGATAGTACAGTTTTGTTTTGAAATGAAATTTTTTTCGTGATCTTTTAAATAATAGATTCCTCCGTAAGTGACCCTTTAGAGTTAAATTTTGTAGTGACAAGAATGGGAACACATTTTAAATGTAATAATTTCCTTCCCTAGTGATAGTACATTTTTGTTTTGAAATGAAATTATTTTCTTGATCTTTTAAATGATAGATTCCTCCCCAAGTGACCCTTTAGAGCAACCTTTTTTTGAACTGATTGTAATAGGTAAGTGTCTTTTGTCTAGTATTTTATGAGTCCTCCTTACAATTGAAATATTTCTCTTCCCATAACTCTATCTCGGGCTATAATTCTGGCTTTCTCTTGTTTATGAATAAATTGTCTTTATGTCACTATTGTCTGTCTCTTTTTGAGCTCTTGTTTGAATCAGTGAGATAATGTAGCTCATGTCGATTCCAAAATCCTTGAGTTACCCATTTTTTGAAGAGTCCTCTTATGTTTTTAATTATGCTATTTGGTCCTCCATAGCCTTTTCAACTTCGTTTCCTTCTAAAGAATCATACATTCTTGATAAGTATCCATTGTCCTTCTTTTTTTCTTCCATATACTTCAGGTCTAAATGAATGGAACATGAGATAAGCTTCGTGACATTTTTCATTTCATACATTCAACCTTATGCCTTTTTAGGGCTTGTTGTAAGGTTGGAAGCTTCTCTTCACCATGTCTCCTTTCTTCTATATCCTTGACTTTGATGCAAACAATTGTTACTGACCACTTTAAAGGTAAATTTAGTGTTATTTAAGAAATGAGAATTATGAATATTCATCATTATTGCTCAAGATAAATCATGTCTTCTTAAATAATTAGGAAATTTGAAAAAGATCACATATTTAAAAAAAATTCATTATTAATTTAAATTTTTACATATTAAGAAATAATACTCATGAATTATAAAAAGGTTGTAACATAAATAATATATAACAAAAAAAACCATGTATTTTGGGAATAATAAAATAGTTGTAACAAAAATAATATAGAACACGAAAAACTATATATATTTGGATGTATGAAAATTTAGATACATTTTATTAAGTAAAATTTTAAAAGAATAATGGTTATAAACATTTAAAAATAATTTTATTAAATAATTAGTTTAGATCCAGAGTTAAGATTGATTTAGGCCATCTTAGTTCCCCCCTATAAAGAAACTACATTCCACATGAATACCATGGGTCAATACCATGGGCTGTATTTATATTTTATCATTATTTTATTTTATTATATTTTTTTTATTGTATTTTGACCTAGTTAAAATGTTCATTACATTATGTCAATTTTTTTATTTAATTTACTTTTATTTTTAATTTTGTGTAATTTGACATAGTCAAAATGTTAAACTTGACATTAGAACCTTTCAATCATATTTCGTTGGAGAGCATAGTAGCACAAAAATGTAATGTTTAAATATATAAATAGTTATTTTCCTTTTTTAATATTGTTTTTTATCGATGTAATATAAATTTAAATTTGGTTTGTGTGGAGTTTAATTTTATGTTATAAATTTTATTATAAATAAAAATTTTAAAATTTAATGTTTATGTATTTTACAATTTTTTTTTATTCATTAAACTAATTTATGTTAAATCTAGTTTTATTAAATTATTAATTTAAATTTTATTAAAAATTTTGAGGTTAAAATCTCACAAATTTTTAATAGCAACATTTTAACTTAAAATTCACCAAAACCTAAATTCAATCTAACTTATTAAAAAGAAAAAAACTAACATTATAAAAAACATAAATAAAAATATTTACTTATCTAATGGCCTAAAACATTTCAATCCTCTAACATTTGATCCAATGGCTCAAACACTGACACAGTGGCAGCTAGGGGAGTTGTTTTCAAATAACATTCATCATTATTGATCAAGATAAATCATGTCCTGTGAAATAATTTGGAAATTTAAAAAAGGTCACATATTTTTATTAATTTTTATATATTAAGAAATAATAATGGTGAATTATAAAACATTTGTAACATAAATAATATATAACATAAAAAACTATGTATTTTTGGAATAATAAAATAGTTGTAACAAAAATAATAGAGAATAAGAAAAACTATGTATATTTGGATGTATGAAAATTTAGATACATTTTATCAAGTAAAATTTTAAAAGAATAATGGCTATAAACATTTAAAATTTTATTAAATAATTAGTTTAGATCCAGATTGATTAAGACCATCTTAGTTCCCCCTATAAAAAAACTACATTCCACATGAATACCATGGGTCAATACCTGTTACAACCATCGTAAGCATGCATAAAAAAAAATTAACTTGTACCCTAATACTGACACCTGTAAAAAAAAAGGGATCCTTGTATTATACCACAAAGGAATTATAATATATCAAGAACTCACATTTGTTTCTATCATATATATAGGACTTCTAAACTTATTTCACAAATATAAATATTATTATCTATGCACATAAGACACTTCGCATTTAAAGCATTTAAACTAAGATAATCTCTTCATCAAACACCGTCGGCATTAGAGGCCTTATGGTTCCCTTGGTTAATTTTTATACAAACCCCTTCCATGTGGTGATGAGATATTTATCCCTGTAGTATTTAAGGATCAGCTCGCACATCCCTTTTGAAATAAATGACAAAGTACTAAGAAATAACTCTATGCAACATTGCAACAATTGTTTAGCTCTGTGCTGGATTTGTGGGTCTTGAAGTCTGAAACCTCACCATCCACCATCTGATGCAACTCTGAGATCGACGGTGAGTAGGAAGGCGAGAAGGCCTTGGGCTTTTCACCGCTTCCCTACCTTAATCGTTTCATTTCTGCCTCTTCCTCGCTTAGTCGTTCTGCCATTACAGGGTTGCATAACCCGTCGCTGAGCTCTCGGCTTTCTATATGAAGTTCATCTCTGCAACTTCCATATGAGCTTGCTTAAGCATAAATTGGTTTTGCCACACTTCCATATGAGAGGGTTGGTTCAGGAAAAATAGTCACGTTTACCACAACAAGTTAGAAACCCCTAACCACAGACATCTCAGGTATGATTTACATCTTTTCTGTTATTTGTAGCATTACTCTCGTGGTAAATTTTCATCTCTGAACATTTTCATGTTTGATTGTTTCTTTTATAAATATTTAAGAATCTTCATTTTTCAGAATTTCCACTCCAGTTAATTTGTGGAGAGATGCATTCCATCCTCAACTACTTGGTAGGTAAAGACCTTAAGTTTTTGCCGCGGTTGTCCATAATTTTTTGCTATTGTTTGCATGGCTTCAGTTTATGATTAATTTGAAGATTATGTATTTGTAAATTAATTCTTTCTACTGGTTACCATGCAGGTATCCTCCCTAATCCGTCTGGTTTAATACACCAATTCCTCATAGTTGCTCTGTCGGCTCTACTAACGGATTCCCGCCCCTTTCAGGTATTTATACTCGCTTCGCCCAAAGAAACTTCATTCCAGTTTTTCGCACATGAGGCGGTAGCATTCTTTTCGGGCTTGGATGGCTTATCCCATCCCTCATCATTTCTCAAGGGTTTTGAATTTCTACTGTAATAGGTTTTACCAAATAGTTTTATCCAAGGAAAGCACTGTAGTACAAGACCTCAACTATATGGGGAAATCTTTTCCTATGAGGCTTTTATCAGTTCAATCTGACATTTTGTATAAGTTTAATTAAACAGTCCTCCTTTAGCAGATTTCCTGTAATGGAATTTACTAAATGTTTTTAGCTTCTTTCCTATGTATTATCTTATCGGACTATTATTTGATTATAAAGAGTTGGTTGGTGATATCCTATCACTACTGTGTTTATAGAGCTTTCATAGATGTTTAAACGTGTATTTACTTTACTTGCTTCTCGCATTCTATATATTAATCATTGAATGGATGACATCATTGGTCGATTTCTTAAATTCAGTTTCAGTATCAGGAAAAGTAATAATGCAGAATATGCGTTCAAATTGCTTTCTTTCTTTTCTTGTTTACTTAAACATGAAATGGTTATTTATGTGTATGGTGTTATACACATTTATTTGCATTGTCTTGATGTGTATAAATCCTCACTAAGAGTTCTTTTTACGATTCTCTGTAGTATTTATTCTTCTGTTCAAATTATTTATGAGATAATAATTCTTTTTAGTAGTGTCCGGACCACCTTTCGGCTCTATCCGTCAATAAATAATTTATTGAGAGGTGACTAGACCTCGGATTGGTTTTTTTACCCGAACCCTCGTCTGACAGCCTGTTCATTTCTCTTAAAAGAAAATAAAGTTTCATAAGAGAATTCCTTACAGTTTGTACACGTGTGTTCATTTATTATTTGTTTTTGAAACCCCAGCATAAACTGCGATTTTACTGTCCTTTTCCTAGAAGAAAAAAAATGCCATCCAAATCTCTCATTCCAGATTTGTTATTTTTCCTTAATCATTTTCATTTATTACACACAAAAACTAATATTTACTTTTAGAAATAATCATTCTTTCATAACAGTCGCACTAGAGAAATATTTGCAAAATAAAAACCCATTTAAGAGTAATTTCAACGGTAATTTCTGAACCATTAGTTTAAGTACAAATTAACATTCATCACTATATAACCCAGCATGAAATCCTGAGTTTTAAATTGTAGAATGAGAAGATACCTTCAAAACATAAATCTCTTATATACTTATCTGGAATTTCAAAATTATTAGCTGTGGTCCTCCCAACCTTCAAGTGAGGCTATTACGTCCTCCACTTGCCCCTGTGCTCTACCTAAAAAGGTATAGGTTGGCAGTAGTTTATTCTGTTATGATCTCAGGACTCCAAGTCCAATCAATACCAGAAAAACTTCAGGAATCACTGAGTGTTTTTCCCCTGGTCTCTACCAGCTCAGGAAATCTTCACTCCTTCCTTAGACTATGAACATAACCCCTAATTCTCACTAGGTTCAGTATTTATCCTCAGAGAAGCAGGTGACTGTTCCAGCTGTCCAACCACCTTTCAGTTCATGGAGACATTTACCAACAACCTTTCTAATTTTTACTTTCCATAACCAATTTTTATTATTCATAATTTAAAATATTAATTGTCTCAATATTTCATTTAACAAATATTAAAAGTCATTTAACTAGTTAATCAACTATTTAACAATAAATACAACTGTCACAACTTCCCCCCTGGAAGTAACACCGTCCTTGGTGTTTTAATCTAGCTCAGCGAATAGCTCCGGGTAGGCCTTACACACAAACCCTTCATCCTCCCAAGTAGCCTCATCCTAGCCAAAATTCTTCCACTTCACTTTAACCTGGGCGATGACTCGCTTTCGGAGCATAATTTCTCTTTGGTCAAGTATGTGTTGTGGCTCGACCAGAAACTCGTCGTCTGACTCTACCTGCAAGCAGCAATATGTCAAGTCAAATTCCCATATGTAATTCATATATCAAGTTAGGATTTTTAATACTATCCTACCTGTATATTTATCCAATGTATTACGTTCTTTGAATCATGCACATAATGCTTCAACAAAGACACATGGAATACATTGTGTACTCGAATGTGACTCGGCAAAGCCAACCGATAAGCCACAGGTCCTACCCTTTCCAGAATTTGGAAGGGTCCACAAAACCTGGGAGCTAACTTGGCATAAGAAGTCCATCGCAAAGTACTCCTCTTGGGTTTAATCCTCACATACACATGGTCTCCTACATCGAACTCCCGATAAGACCTCTTGTTATCTGCATATATCTTCAGCCGATCTTGTGCAGCTTTCAGATTTTGTCTTATTTTCTTTAGTTCTGATTCTATTTGAATAAGCATCTCGGGTCCTAACATTAGTTTTGTTTCGGGGCTATTCCAATTTATGGAAGTGTGGCACTGCCTTCCATACAAGGCCTTGAAACGACTCATCTTCAAAGACTCCTGGTAACCGTTGTTGTAGGCAAATTCAACAAGATGAAAATAATCCTCCCATTTGGTTGGTTGTTGCATCACATACATACGCATCATGTCTTCCAATACTTGGTTTACTCACTCTGTTTGACCATCAGTCTGGGGATGATAAGTTGTGCTAAAGTTTATCTGAGTTCCCAGTCTAGTAAACAAGGTCTTCCAGAATGCAGAAGTAGACTTAACATCCCGGTCTGAGATAACTGTCTTTGGAATTCCATGCAACCTGAAAATTTCCTTCATGAATATGTCGACTATCTGTACAGTCTTGTAATTAGATTGCACGGGTATAAAATGTGTAGATTTACTTAATTTGTCTACTACCACCATGATAGAATCATTTTGCTTTTTTGTTCGGGGTAAGCCTATAATGAAGTCCAAGGATATGATCTCCCACTTCCATTCAGGTATCAGTATGGGCTGCAACAATCCTGTGAGATGTTGATGCTCCACCTTCACTTGCTAACACTCCAAACATTTACTTAGATATTCAGCAATGCTTTTACACATACCAGGCTAGAAAAATACCTTTCTAATTGCAGTCAACATTTTCTAGTATCCTAGATGACCTGCGTAGTTGCTGCGATGGTACTCATTCTTTATTAGCTCTTTCATATCCATATAGTTAGGCACATACACTTTACCTCGAAAAGTTAGCATCTAATCCGCATTTATTCCATACTCAGATGTAATTCCTTGCTTTCTAATTTCCTCCATCTGTTGCCATAAAAATTGGCATTCTGGATCTTTTTGTACTTCTTCCTTCACTTATTCCAAAAAATTATTTTCCCGTTGATTATAATACAGCTCATATATACCATGTAGTTTCCTGCTTAAAGCATCAGCTACCTGGTTTTCTTTTCCCTTCACGTGCTGAATATCCATATCAAACTCACTTAGGAAGGCATTCCATCTTGCCTGTCTTGAGTTTAAACCTGATTGCTTGAAGCAAATAGTCAAGCTGATATGATCTGTTTTTAACACAAACTTCTTGCCCAGCAGGTAGTGTCTCCATACCTGGAGCACTTTTACTATTGTTGTTAGTTCCAAATCATACGCTGAATACCTTTGTTCATGATCCTTCAATTTTCTTGATTCATATGCCACCACTTTGCCTTCCTGAGATAGAACTACCCCAACACCTTCTTTACTTTCTTCTGTACACACTTCAAATTCCTTGTTGTGATCAACTGCCCTTAACACAGGTGCAGCGATCAAAAGTTGTTTCAGCTTTTCAAAACCGTTCTGAAATTTAGTAGTCCACCTGAAAACTTTTCCTTTGCTTTGCAAATAAGTAATAGGAAAATAAATTCTGGAAAATCCTTCAATAAATCTTCGGTAGTGCCCAGCTAATCCCATAAAGGATCTAATGTCTGCCACGTTCTAGGGTACTCACCATTCCATGATTGTTTTGATCTTCTCTGGATCAACAACAATTCCCTCTGCTAAAATAACATGGCCTAAATACTGGATTCTGTTTTGAAGAAATCACATTTGCTGAACTTAGCATATAGTTGGTGTTTTCTTAACATTTCCAGCACAATCCTCAAATGCTCCTTATGCTCTTCCTGGTTTTTAGAATAGATCAAAATATCATCTATAAATATGAGTACAAAACTATCCAGGAAAGGATGGAAGATTCCATGCATTAACCTCATAAAGGTTGTTGGGGAGTTTTTAAACCTAAAAGGTAACACCACAAATTCATAGTTTCCATACCTAGTACGGAATGTTGTCCTGCAAATGTCCCCATCCTTGATTTGAATTTGGTGATATCCAAATCTTAAATCTATATTGGAAAACACCGTGGCCCCCTTCACTTGATCAAACATATCATCTATCCTTGGTAAAGGGTATTTTTTTTACTGTTAACTTGTTGAGCTGCCTATAATCCATGCACATTCGCATGGTCCCATCCTTCTTCTTCACAAACAGTACTGGTGCTCCCCAAGGAGACACGCTTGGACGAATGTAGCCCTTATCCAACAGTTCCTGTAACTGCATTTTTAGCTTAGTTAGTTCTGTCACACTCATTCTATAAGGAACTCTTAACACGGGAGAGGCTCTCGGCATTAACTCTATGATGAAGTCAATGTCTTGCCTTGGTGGTAATCCAGGAATATTTTCTAGAAATACTTCCAAAAAATCTTGCACCACAGGTATATTATCTATCATAGGTGATTTTTCCTTGGAATCAACATATCCCACCTGGATAGCATAAAACTGGCATCCCTTCCTTATGCATTTATTCATTTGGGATGTTGTAATTGGACGTAGCTGTAATGGCTTCTTGATTCCCTGAATTTCCTTGTGTGTCCCATCCTGCATTCGGTAGTAAATAATCTTTTCCTTGCAGTCCACTAAGGTCCAATGTTTTTCCAGTCAGTCCATGCCCAGTAAAACATCGTAGGACCCTAATGGCAATATGTTCAAGTCTACTTGTAACTGCTGTTCTAAAATTTCCAAAGTACAGTTTGGAATTTCGGAAGTTACTTTTTGTTTTGATCCAGTGGCTAGCTGTACCAACCATGAATTTTTAAATTTCTGCTCTTTCAATTTACACATTTCCACTATTTTGGGACTAACATAACTTAAACTCGCACCTGGGTCTACCAAAATGGAAACAGATTGAGACAATAATTTACCTTCTAGCTCAATCATTGTCAGCTGATAATCTTCCTATCAATCCTCCAACACCGCATTGATACGCAGAATGTTTCGCGCTACATCACCTACTGTAGAGGCTCCCTGCAAATTTGCAACAGTGTCATTTCTTGCTCACTGTGGACAATTTTTGTAGTAGTGTGCCTCACCACACCCCCAACACTATATAGGTAGCTTGGTCACCTGCCCTTGCTCAAAATTACTGGATGCTTCTGTAGGCTTTTCTTCTGCTGGCCATCTGGTTCTCTCGTGATTTCTGCCAAAATTTTTGCTCACAGAATTACGTGCAGAATTCTTAAAGTTACTGCTTTTCGCTCCTTTGAAGTTTAAGCTATTTTTCTGTCCTTTCCTTGGCTGCAATTTTTCTCACCTCCCTTTTAGCCTTGGACTACTGATAGCACATTCGTGCTTTACGGATGGCTTCGTCCATAGTTTGGGGGTTTACAAATTCTATTCGCTCCTTCATATGTGTTGGTAGGCTTCTCAGAAATCTCTGCACCTTAGCTTTTTCCTCTCGAAGATATGGAACATGTCATAATAGAGAGGTGAAATTAGTGATATATTCATCCACTGTCATTTCTCCCATTCTTAAATCATGAAATTCCTTAGCTTTTTCATCATGAATCGTTCTGTCAGATACTTGTCCTTAAAATATTGTTGGAACGATTCCCAGGTGACATATTATTCCTCAATGCTATGAACATTCTTCACTTTTTCCCACCATAAAGTTGCTTTCTCTCTTAACTGATATATGGCCAATCTGGCCTTCAGATTGCTGCTGTACTCATACACCTGCAAGTACTTATTCATTTTTATTAACCATGCTTCCGCCACTTCCTCAACTTCACCATCAAATGTTGGTGGTTTTATTTTTCGAAACTCCCCCTGAAGTTATACTTTCTGCTTCTTAACCTCTTTCTGATCCGACACATTGCCAGATTCTACTTCATTGTAATTTATTTTCTTGCTTCGCTGAGATGGGATTCTTTCCACCCTGTCAGCGGCGTTGTGTCTTGTTTGCTTCTCCTCTTCTCCTTGCATGCCTCTGTCAGTACTTGGATGTTCCATTTCCTGATTTTGTTTGTCTGATAGGCTATTTAATATCTTTTCCTGCTCTTGCAGTAATCGTTCATTATATTTTCGAACACACACCATTTCCTCCTATAGTTGTTGTACCGTATTCAATAGGAAGTTGGTTTGGTGCTGCTGCTCTTCCAGCAATATACTAGTTTTCCGGTGTTGATCGACACTTAGATGGACCCACATTTCTGCGTTCATCACTGGTTGAGCTTGAGGTTCCCTAATGTCTTGGGGTGGTGGCTATGTTGTTCCCCTTCTCATTATGCTTTTAAACTCTGCGCATCAGTATACACACATCTTAATCATTAGTTGACCCTTAGGGTCCCAACGTATGAACGTTGCTTTGATACCACTTGTCACAACCATTGTAACCATGCATAAAAAAAAATTAACTTCTTAGTACACTAATACTGACACCTTTAAACAAAAAGGGATCCTTGTATTATACCATAAAGGAATTATAATATATCAAGAACTCACATTTGTTTCTATCATATATATAGGACTTCTAAACTTATTTCACAAATATAAATATTCTTATCTATGCACATAAGACACTTCATGTTTAAAGCATAGACTAAGATAATCTCTTCATCAAACACCATCGGCATTAGAGGCCTTATGATTCGCTTGGTTAATTTTAATACAAACCCCTTCCATGTGGTGAAGATATATTTATCCCTGTAGCATTTAAGGCTCAGCTGGCACGTCCCTTTTGAAATAAATTACAAAGTACTGAGAAATAACTCTATGCAACAATGCAACAACTATTTAGCTCTGTGCTGGATTTGTGGGTCTCGAGGTCCGAAACCTCACCATCCACTGTCCGATGAAAATCTGAGATCGACGGTGAGTAGGAAGGCAGGAAGGCCTTGGGCTTTTCACCGCTACCCTACCTTAATCGTTTCATTTCTGCCTCATCCTCGCTCAGTTGTTCTACCATTACAGGGTTACATAACCCGTTGCTGAGCTCTTAACTTTCTATATGAAGATCATCTATGCAACTTCTATATGAGCTTACTTAAGCATAAATTAGTTCTGCCACACGTCCATATGAGAGGGTTTGTTCGAGAAAAACAGTCACGTTTACTGCAACAAGTTAGAAACCCCTGACTACAGACATCTCAGGTATGATTTTCATCTTTTCTGTTATTTGTAGCATTACTCTCATGGTAAATTTTCATCTCTGTGTTGTCTCCCCGTAATTTCAGTAGATTAGCAAGACTAAAGCTACAGGGAGGACATTTGAACCACTTTGGGATTCTAGGATCTAGTCCTCCTGAATCCAGAGAGGGATCTCTCTATAAGTGCAAAGATTGGTTTATCTTTAAGGCTTTTGAAATAATATTAGGCTAGTCATGAAGAACAAGAATTTTGTTTGTTTTGGTTGGGCAAAGATATGTGAAGGTGAAGGAAGTCTAAATGAAGGGTGAAGGTGAATGCAAGTTGAGGAATAATTCAGCTAATAAGATAGGCTAGGAGCAACTTCAATCCATTGGGCTATGGAGTCATAATAGGATTTAATTGAAACAGCAAGGTTCAAGAGTGGTCCATGGGGCAATTCATCTATGTCTAAGGATCTCTTTAAGTTGATTTTATAGAATGATAACAATAAGAAATGAAGATCAAACAAATGAAGAACAAAGAACAGCCTAAGATCAAGTAAGTACCTTGAAATTATCTTGCTTTTGGCATGCACTTGAGAAAAACATAAAAGTAATCTAAGATCAGGTAAGTACTTTGAAACTAGCCTGCTTTTGATGCACTTTCAATAGAAAACATTTAAAACACAACAAGAATAGCTTAAGATCAAGTAAGGACTTTGAACCTATCCTGCTTTCAGCATATTCAAAGGGAAACTTTTCAAAGAAACTGTTGGAGAAGAGACTAGAGGACAGGGCTAACCATAGACTTCCCTAGTTCGTCTTTAATTAGCAAAATTTTCAAGACAACACTTTAAGATAAAAAAGAATAATCTAAGATCATGTAAGGACTTTGAACCTAGCCTGCTTTCAACATACTCTTAGGGAAACTTTCAGACAACCTTTGAAGGAGAAACCAGAGGATAGGGCTAACCATAGACTTCCCTGGTTCAAATCTACTTAGCATAAACTGAAAATAACATTAAAAAACAATGTTTGAAGTTTAGACAGTAAGACATGGGAACACCAGCATTCCTTAACTGCTTGGACTGTATTAAATCATTCTCAAATACAAAATTTTGGAGGAAAACATAAAGATAAAACTTATCAGTGAGAGTAGGGTACTTGTAAAAGTAAATCCTAGCTCTATATTTGTTGTTCTTTATCAGAGAAAGTGGACAGAATAGAAACAAAAAGAAAATAACAATTTACAATAAGAAACACATCACCGTTGACATAGACTAGGATCCCATACATCAGCTTGTATTTGATGTTCAAACCAGTTACAATCATCAAGTCCAATGGTTTTCTATAGCTTCAAACTTCTCATCTCAACTTAGGTATCTTCAATTACAAACAGAGCTTACAACAGCTTCAGGAGACTATTTACATACATCAGATATTCAGTGACCAACCTTTTTCTCATCTTCTATAGAAGTATTTATAGAAGAAATGAGGAGGTGGGATGAGAGAAAAGATCTCTAGGCTCAATTAATACAGTTTAATGATTCTCGGCCTTTAAGGGGCTCAATGGAGAAGCTTTCTGATATTTCCTCTATATTAATTGATTTTCATTAAGTATTAAGCTTGCTGGGAGAGTTTGTTGACTTTATCTTTGTAATAACTCTGTTGACAGTTTACAATAATTTCCTTTGGTTGAATTAATTGTTCAGCTATCTTTAGGCAAAATATCACTGACTAAGGCAATAACTAGGCCTTCTTTGATTGCTTTAAGGCTGCAGGTGTCTTTTGGTAGCAGGTGAGGACTCAATTAGCCTCTGATGTGGCAGTGGAGGCTTCTCGAACTGATAGATTTGATTGTTCTTTCCTAAAACATTGTGTTATAGGCTTAATTAGGCCTAATCCTTGTCTTCTGGTCTTCATACTGTCTTCAATTGAGTGGATTAGGCTTTCAGATAGTTGAATTTAGGCCGCAATCCCTCAAAACTGTGTTTAGAATTAATAAACATTGATTTCTGCTTTAATTTTATCCCTGGACACTGATACTCTTTATCGGATCAAGGTTTACTGTGTTTTGTTTGCTGCGCAGGTGTACAGGGGTTTTTGTGTTATCAGTGCTCACGAGGCACAAATAAATCACAATGTGAAACCCTACAGAATGATCCTCGTTATGAATAGTGGCCTAAGGGATCATCATCCCCGGCCTTTGGTTTTCTTTTAAAACAGTAGAGAAACCTTTTAAAACCTACACAAACAAAGAAATATTAAGAAAATCCTGCGGGGATAGGTTTAAACTGCTTCAGAGGTTTAGGTTAGATCGTGACCGTTGGATGAAAGCCACCAACGGCAAGGATTGCTCACTGGGGTCAAATGGGGAGGCGGTTGGATAAATGGTGGTTGGATTAAGTCTGGGTCGTTGATCTGTAAAGATCAACGGTCGAATCAATTGGAGGAGTTTATAATGCAGAGGAGGTAAAACAGAGGAAAATGTAATGAAAAAAGGGGGAAAATCCTTGGCGGAGGGGAAATGGGGTTAAATGAAAGTTGGGGTTTCAGAAAGATTCTGGGCCGTTGGATTGATTTAGCCAACAGAGATCAATGGCGTAGATTTGTTGATGAAGTCCTTTGGAAGAATGGTGGAGGGCGATGGTCTAAATGGCGAGATTAAACTGAGACCGTTAGATCTCAGAGATCAACGACGGAGATTAAAAATAATAAAATGTAATGCAAATGGGAAAAGTGGTTTCGACTGTAAAAACCACTGGTGTCGCGCTGCTTAGAGGTGGTTTTCAATTGACAGGATGAATTGACAGGTTTTAATGTCAAAGAGCCATGGCGGAGGGCGATTAATCTGGGCCGTCGATTCTTGTGGATTTGACGGTCCAGATTGAATCGCAGGTTTTCAGTCAGAGAAGGGAAAGGGGAAACACCATGAAGAAATGTTGCGATGCGATTTGAGTAAGAGCCGTCGATCTCAAAACTAGATCGATGGTCAGGAATTAACTACGAAGGTCAAAGGTGGAAGGGCAGGCTTTGGAATGGAGCGATTGGGATCATCAAATCTAAGCATGGTGAAGAAGATCAACGGTAGAGAAACAATCGGGAAGATTGCATTGGAAGAGGGAAAATAACAAAGAAAACAGGGTAAACTGAATATTTGCAATGCGATTTAACAATGTTCGTCAGATCGGGGAGTAGGTCGACGATCCAGATTTGTTTTTAAAACACATTGCTGGGTCTTACTTAAACATAATGAAAGTCAGGTTTTTAGAAAATACAAAGGGGGAAAAGGTTCGGAAAAGGATTTTTATTATGTTTTAGCACCCAATTGCAGCCTCTGGGTTACGTGAAGAAAAGCAAAAGGATCGAGGGTTTACAAAAGGAAAGGGCTAATCGCAATCGGAGAAAAAGGAAGGAACCAACAAATGGTTGTTCATTTATTTGCGATGCGATTGGCAGATGATTGTTGATCTGTTTAGATCGACGGTTGATATTTATTAAAACTTTGAACTATCAGATTCATGAAATATCAAAGGAAAAGTAGGGTTTTATGAAATATAAAGGAGAAATAGGATTCAGACGGGGGTTTAAAGACTTTTAGCACCCGGTTGCGGGGCTTATGGTCCTATGAGAGGCGGGGGTTATAGAAGTTAAGCCCTCGGGGGTTAAAATTCTATGTAATGAAATATAAGTGTTCTTTAGGCTAAAAACAGGGTTTTTAAGCCAATTGGAGGGTTCCGATAAGGGAATGAAGGGTTTTTAAATCAAATGGTAGGAGACCAAATGATTTTAAAAGGGTTTTGAAGTGATTTTGAAGGTTAAAGTGAGGAAAATGGAGGATTTTATGAGTGAAAGGAGGGGAAAAATGAATAGAAAAATGGGTTCTTTGAGCAGTCTTTCTTCTTACAAACAACAAATTTTTTAGGATTATGAGGGAAACAACAGTGAAGATTAACTCAAGGATAAGTTATCTTCATAAGACTTCAGGAACTAACAATTTGGCCAAAAAATTGTTTCTTGAAGGCTTAAAAATTATTTTAGCCACCGTTTGATATGACAAATTTTTATAGGTGGCTAACAGTAGCTCCAACTTGGGATGGCATCTCCTTGGAGATGTCAAGAACCTTCGACATGTCTTCTTTAGAATCTGATCAATGCCTCATCCATTGGGCTGCAATTTTTCTTCCTTTGTTGATCTTCTTTTCTTCTGACAATGTTAGCAGCCATCAACAACAATGGAATTTCATCAAAACAAGCTTTCTACTTACCCAATCCTGATGATCTAACATTTTTTCTTCTTTCAGAGTGCATTTGGATTGGAAAACTCTTTTTTACGAACATTTCATTCTTTTGAAAGCAAAAAAATAATCTATTTCTACCCTTATTTCTCCATGAACTCAGTTTAAACAGTTGAGTTCATAAACTTCTCTACCTAAAACACTGTTACCGATGAAATAGGTAACCTCACCTCAAAACGGGAACTCTAGACCAAAAAGACTCAAAAAACATGAAAAAACACCCCAAAAACAAAAAGTGTGTATTCCAGAACGCACTTGGTTTTTTTTAAGGTCAAATTTCAACATTTTAAAAAATTATACTAAAAACAAAATTGTTTCTTGAAAAAAGATTTGAAAAAAGACCCTCAAAACAAAACCAGTTGATGCTGGAATAACAAAAAAAAAATTGTCTCATATTTTTGACATTTTAAAAATAGAAGTAACATTTTTAAATTTTTAAAATTCAAACATTAAAAAAAAACCTAAAATTTAAGAAAAATAAATAAATTTAAAAAATAAAAACATTTTAAAGCTTAAAATTTAAAAATATATAGAGATAAAAAAATAAAAATAAAAATAAAATAATTTTTTTAAATTTAAACATTAAAAAAAACTAAAATTTCAAGAAAAAAATAAAATAAAATTTTAAAGATTAAAATTTAAAAATATATAGAAATAAAAAAATAAAAATAAAAACAAAATAAAATTATTAAATTTAAAATTAAAAAAAAAAAAGATAGTAACAACAAGGAAATTATAAAAAATAAAATATAGAAATTAAATTTAAAAAAGAAAAAGAAAACTTTTATTAAATTAAAAACAAAAAATTAAATTGAAAGAAATATATTAAATTTTAATAAATTAAAAAAAAATATATATATTTAAATTAAAAGTAAAAAAATGAAAAATTAATAAAAAAATAAAAGATGAAAAATAAAATAATTAAATATATATATATAGTAAAAAAACAAATAAATTTTTAAAAATAAATTAAATTTAAATTAAAAAAATATATATATATATATATATATATATATATATATATATATATATATATATATATATATATATATATATATATATATATATATATACACGAACTTAAATTAAAAATATATATATGAACTTAAATTAAAAATATATATATATATATTAGATTTTATTAAATTTAAAAAATGTTAATATTAAAATAAAAAATTAAATTTAAAACAAAAATATTAAATTTTAATAAATAAATAAAAAATTTTGAAATAAAAAATAAATTTTAAATATAAAAGAAAAGAAAAAAATCCATTGTTAAAATAAAAAGTTAAAAAACTTTAAAAATCAATTAAAAATGGAAAATTGAAAAATACAAATTAAAAAAATATATATATTAAATAAAAAAAATTTAAAAAACAAATTAATTTAAAAAATTAAGTTTAATTAAAAAAAAATCTAATTTTAAAAACACAATTTTAATTGAAACAAAAAAATACAAAAATTTTATGTAATTAAAAAAATAATAATAATAAAAAATTTAAAATTTAAAAAAGATATTAAATTCAAATAAATTTAAAAAAAAAATACAGAATTTATTAAATATTATAAAATTAAATTAAAAACAAACATAAAATTTAATAATAAAGAAAAAATATGAAAAAATTAAAAAATAAATAAATAAATAAATAAAATCAATTAAATAAAAAAATACAAATTTAATAAAAATTGTTAACAAAATTAAAATAAAAAATTTAAAACAAAGAAATGAATAAAATTTAAAACAAAATAAAAACAAAATTTTAAAAAAATAAAAATAAAAATAAATAAAAAAATTTAAATTTTTTGAGGACGAGACCAAACCTGGAGTGGAATTTTGAGCTCCGTACTAACTGAGCGATGCTGGCAGATCATCCACAACTGCTACCATCTGGGACGCATGATAAAGAACAACACTGGACGAATTAACGACAGGATGAGGGAGGGGCGAAATCGAATCAGACCTCGGTGTTCTGGACAAAAGGGATCGCGGAGACCACAGGACTTCACATGGAGCTCCATGTGCCAACGCGGATTTAGAATCAACAAAGGAAGCATGAGCTAGTTGAAGACTTTTAGCAGAAGATCCGATTCTAAATCCACGTTGGCACCTGGAGGTCCAAACCACTTATTTGTGCAGTATGAAAAAGAGCGTCTTCCCAATCCTGAAGCATTTGGGGATTGAATCGCTGCTTCATTCTATGGCTGGGCAGGGCTTCACCATATGGCCCCATATGGTACCGAACCTCAGAAGGATTGACCTCATAAAAGACGGGAATAAGAATGGCCCGATCCGATTTGCAGGCCTTCCACATTTTATGAAGTTCATTGAGACACCAACAAGATTCCGCGTATTGTTGAGAGAAAATGGCAATATGGATAGAGGCAGTCTCAATAGCGTGTTTTATTTCACAAGTAATATCGAGTCCAGCGCACATTTCGTTCTTGTCTAGAAAAACTCAGAATCCACAAGGAGCAAGGCTATCGTAGAGATGGGCGAATAATTCCAAAAAGGAGGGTATAAGATGTGTGAGTTAATATATATATATATATATTAAAAAAAATTTAATTTTTAATAATTTTTTTTAATTTGTTTTTTTATTTTTTAATTTCAAAATATTCAAAATTTTTTTTTTTTAAATCAATTTTTTTATTTTTTTATTTTATTTTTATTTTTTAATTTATTTTTTTTAATTTCAAAATATTCAAAATTATTTTTTTTTAAATCAATTTTTTTATTTTAAATTTAATTTATTTATTTTTTTAATTTTTTTTTTTTTTAAGATTAATTTTTTATTTAATCTTTTAGTTTATTTAGTTTTTCATTTTTAAAATTTATAAATTGTTTCATTAAAAAAAAAACACTAAATTTATGTATATTTGTTTTTTAAATATTTGGACGTGGTCTTTTTTTTTTTTTTTAATTTTTTTTTAATTTGTATTTTTTTCTTATTATTATTATTTTTTTTAATTTAAATTTTTAATTTTTTTTTTTTTTTTAGTTTTTGTATTTAAATTTAAATTTTGTAATTTAATTTTTTTTTTTTTTTTTTTTTTTTTTTTAGAATTGGTTCAATTTTTGTTTTTTTCTCTAAATTATGTTTTTTTTCTTTAAATTATGTGTTTTTTTCCAAATTTTCTCATTTGTTTTGATATAATTTTCGAATATTTATATTTTATTTTTGTTTAAATTCTTTATTTTTACAAGTTAATTTTGTTTTTTTTACATTTTTATTGGTTTTTTTAATTGTTATATATATATATATATATATATATATATATATATATATAAGTTTTGTGTTTTATTACCAACATGAAAATCACCACTCTTAAAAAAAAAGGTTGATGCTACATCAATACGTTTCAAAATTAGTATGAATATCGCCGCTCTAAAAAAAGAAAGTTGATGCTACATCAATATGTTTCAAAATTAGCATGAAAATCACTAACATTTTAAAACAAATATTCATACTTCATAAATAAAAATATTAGAGTGTCAAAAATGTGCACAAAAAAAAGGGTGATTCTACATCACCACTTTTCAAAATCGGGTGCTTTTTATGCTACTAGAAAAATTAGGTACCAGTGCAGCTACCTATTTCATCGGTAACAGTGTTCTAACTACTATCTGTTAGGATTAGATTGTCTAACAGGTTTTTATTCTCTAATTTCTAAAATAAGAAATTTAAAAGTAGACAAGTAAGGATTGAACAATCTAACTTGATGCTGATCTATGGCATAAAAACAAGCTGCACATAGATTATTATTTGCAGAAAATTAAATCAAAATGGTGAAGGCTTAAGATCTGAAAGTTTTAAGCACATCCTTCTCTTTTCTTCAGCTCTGTTTTTGGGCTTGTTTGCGATGTTTTACATTCTTTTCTGGTTCAAGTTTTGGGCATATTAGAACCAGTTTGCTTCTGTCTTTGGCTCAAGATTAAAACAGATTAGAGCCATGCATCTTTTTGAAACTCATAGGTTCAGATTTTTAGCTTGTTTGAACCTTTATTTTTCTATCCTAATCTACCTAACTGATAAGCCAAGATTAAGCTGTTTGGCAAATTTATTTCACTAACCTATCAACAGTAAATTTAAAACTAATTAGTCATGATTAGGCTGTATGACTAACTAGGAGTGTGTTTCTTAGGAGTGGCATTTGGGCTTGCACACTTTCAGATTTTGTTTCTCTTTTTGGTATGGGGTTGTACCTTTCTTTTTTTTACAATCTTCCCTCTTTTCTCTTTCTATTGTTTTTGTATTTTTTCATTTTCTAAATTTGAATGCAATGAGGAGTGTGATATTTACAATGAGAAAAAACAAAAGGCTTCCAAACTGATATAGTTAAGAGAAATAATGTTTGAGCATCCTGCCATTGACAGGACCCCCAAACAGTTCAACTCCATTCAATTCCTGCAAGAAATAAGCATTGTTACCAGCAGTAGAATGAATGAGATAAGGGCCAAGCCATAAGTTATCAAATTTTCCGTGCTTGCCCTTATCTTCTCTCCTTGAATCCCCCTTTAACACTTTGTCACCAATGTTGAAATTGCTGGCCTTTGTCCTTCTATTAAAAAGCTTCTTGATGCTTTCTTGCTTTTGTAATGCTCTGTTGTAGACGTCCTCTCTGGTTTGTTGAAGATGTATAGTCTGATTAATCCTTTTGATCATGTCAGTGTTCAGACTGTACTTCTTGGATCAGCTTCATGACTGGTACACCTAGGCCGGTTGGAAAAATTGCATCTATTCCATACACAAGCTGGTAGGGTGACATTCCAATTGATTTCTTAAGTGTTAATCTGTCAACCCATAGCGTATGTACTAGCTTAGTGTGTCAAGATTTCTTATTGTCCTCCAACAACTTCTTGATTATGTTCACCAAACTTTTGTTTGAGGATTCTGCCAGCCCATTACCTTGAGGGTAATAAGCAGTAGAATGGCACAATGTAATCTGATATTTGTGACAGAATTCAACCATCTTTTTGGATCCAAATGCAACAGCATTGTCAGTAATAATCTTCCTAGGGCGGCCAAATCTAGAGAGGATATGATTTTTAAGGAATTTTATAATGATAGAGTCATTGGCTTGCCTAGAAGAGATGGCTTCTATCCATTTGGTAAAGTAGTCTGTTGTAGTGAAAATCCATCTATGCTGGGCAGATGAAGGTGGATGGATTTCTCCTATGAAGTCTAAACCCCACTGTTGAAAAGGAGCTTCAACAGTGATTGGATGTAAGGGTAAAGGAAGCAATTTTATTTTTCCTTCAAAGAGTTGGCATTTATGATAGGTAATAATCATTTTATGGACATCTTGAAAGAGGGTGGGCCAATAGTAACCAACTCTAAGGATTTTGTTGGCAGTTGTCTTCCAATAGAGGTGGCCTCCACATTCTCCTTCGTGGAACTCATGCTTGATTTTCTCTGCATCATTCTCAAGCAAACATTTAAGTAATAACCCACTAGCATTTTTCCAATATAGACATTTATCTAAAATGCAGTAGTTAACAGCTTTTAACTTTAAAATTTTTGCCTTTGTCTTAGACAAACTAGGTGTATTCAAATTGAGCAAAACATATAAAATATCAGCATACCAGGAGGAATTCATAAAATGATTTTCAACAATGGGAGTTGACAATTCTTCCTGTTCATCTAATGCATTTATCATGTTTATATCAAGAGCTTCAAAATTGGATTCAGCCATTAATCTTGCTAGTCCTTGGCCTTTTATGAGTTTAGTGGGCTTGATTTCTAAATCATATTCAAGTATCACAGCTATCCAATTTCCTCTTTTGCCATCTGGGTCCTGTGTTAGGATGTCTTTTACAACTGAGTTGAGCACAAATGCAACTATGTGGGAGTGTAGAATATAAACTCTGAAGTCTTTTAAGGATTTGACTAAAGCAAAGGCTTGTTTTTCCATGATGCTGTACTTCAGAGGTGCATCCCTCAGTGCCTTGCTAAAGAATGCAATTGGCTGCTCTTGTCCCTGTGGATTTTTTTGCAATAGGACAACAACCACTATATGTTCTGATGCAAATGAAAAGATGTAAAAATATTTTGTAAAGTCAAGACTTATAAGTATTGGTGCTTTGGTTAATGCTTGTTTTACCAGTTCGAAATATTTCTCTGCTTTTAAGGTCCATTTGACTCCTTCTTCTTTCTTTAACATGTTTGTTATGTTTCTAAGGAGTTCAGCTAAGTTGGGTATGAACCTTCTCAAGAAATTAATCTTTCCAATGAAAGATTGAATTGAAGTTCCTTGATGTTTCGAGGATGATTGATTTGCAATATACCCTCAATCCTTTTTGGGTCTATCTTTATCCCCTCTTCTGAAATGATGTGTCCAAGAAGTTTACCTTCTTGGAGACCAAACATTGTTTTCTTTGGATTTAAAGATAACCCAAATTTTCTGCATTTCTCAAAGATTATTCTCAAGTGTCCTAGGTGTTCTTCATCTCTCTTAGAAAAAACAATGATATCATTAAGGTAGATAATGATGAAGAAGCCTAATTCTTCAAAGAATGCAATATCCATGGCTCTCTGAAAAGTAGCACCAACATTCATTAAACGAAAGGGCATTTTCACATACATGAAAGTACCCCAAGGTGTTGTAAAGGCTGTTTTTAGCTGATCATCAGGATGTATTAAAATCTGATTGTATCCTGAGAAGCCATCTAGCAAAGAAATTTTTTTAGAACCAACTACCCTTTGTAAAATGTGATCCATCTTGGGTAAAGGGTAGTTGTCTTTTAATGAGGCTTTGTTTAAGTCCCTAAAGTCAATACAAAGCCTTATTTCTCCTGTCTTTTTCCTTACTGACACAAGATTAAACACCCACTCTGAATATCTAATAGGAACAATAATACCAACTTCATACATTTTCTTGATTTCCTTCTCAACCAAAAGTAATTGAATATGGTTGATTCTGCGCAATTTTTGTTTAAAGGGCTTTTGGTTTTCTTTGAGAGGTATCTTGTGTTGAATTATTTTTGTGTCATAGGACTTCAGATCCTCATAACTCCATGCAAAAACATCAGAAATTTCTTTTAAAAACTCAATGTATTTCAGTTTGATGTGAGCTGGTAAAGTCTTAGACAGTTTGATCGTCTTTGGTTTTAGTTCACTACCTATATTACACTCTTCGACCTCAGTCTCAACAGGCTCCAGTTTTGGTTACTTGGCAACATCTTTGAAATCAAACAACTCTTCTAAAGGTACCAGACATTTTGGTAAACTTTGTGTGTCAAATTGCAATGTTTCTAAGTCTTCTTTTGGTAAATCTGCACTAATCTCTGTGTTATGTTCAACTTTATCAGCTAGTAGATTTATAACAACAATCTTTGGAGAATTTACTTCTTCATGAAGCAGATTTTCTTCCACAGGATAGTCTGATTCATAATCTGAATCTGAACTTGGTAGCTCAAATTCATTTCTCGACTGTAGGAAGTCTTCTATTTGTTTATCCCCATCAAACACTTGCCAATATCTTTCATTATCTGGGACAGCAGGCCAAAATTTGATTTGCATTGTGCATTGTTTGGTTTCATAAGGAGTTAGGCACATTCTAGCAGCAAAAGCTAAACCATTAGCTTGGATATTTTGGTTTCTTGGGACAAAGATAAGTTTGAATTCCTCAAATGTTTTCAATAAATCCATGACATCATTTCTATAGGCTCTAAGTCTAAGATGTTTTGCAGTGTATTCCCCATTCACTTGCCTAATTATTAGTTCAGAATCACCATGAACCTTTATTCTTTTGGCCCCTAATTTCTTCAATAAGTGCAGGCCTAAAAGGAGGGCTTCATACTCAGCTATGTTATTGGTGCATTGAAAGTTTAATTTGTAGGAATGCCCTTCAACATGATTTTTCATCGTATTGTGAAGCCACACTCCTGCGCCTGCATCACTTTTAGTGCAAGACCCATCAAAGTTCATACTCCAAAGATGACTTGTTTTGAGTTCAGCAGTTTAACTACTATCCTTTTTATCCTGTGTGCTTTCGAATTGTTTTTGAAGATCAACACTTTATTGAATTTTTTTTAGTTCCTCATGTTTTGACTCTCAAGGTTAACAAGCAATGGATGACTGATTTGTAGCTCTAGACCTGTGTTTCATTTGTTGTAGTTTTCTAATTTAGCAAATTGTTTTGGCACTTCTGTCTTGTCTTCCTCTTTCTCTATATCTGCCACTAATTCAGTTAAGGTTATTTGCTCACTGAATGTTTCATCATTGAAAGGGATAAATGAGTCAAGGTCTGTATGTACAGAATAGAGAGGAGATTTTTGTGGTCTCTCTTGGCTAGTAACCATGTATTGCATAGGAGTTTCCCTATAAAGTCTTCTTGTTTGATTAAAAATAGGGATAGTAGCATATGTCATATCCATTTGCATAGTTCCTTGTAACTTAGCTCTCCAAGATCTTGATAACAGCATACCATATTTGGGGGGTACATCAGCCACTACAATGTCCATCACTAAACACTTGGCCGATATTTGTGCTAAATTTACGCAGAGACCTTTGATCAAACCTAAAAATTTCACTCTGTTTGAGTCAAAGGAGTAAAGATCTTTGTATGGTCTAGTGATTTCAAGTCCTAAGCTCTCCATTATAGCTTTTGGCATTAAGTTATGAGAGGCCCCTGAATCATGCATAGCGTTGTGTAAAATTTTGTCATGAATTTGTAAACTAACATAAAAAGGAGGAACTGGTCCTTCTTGATATCTACCCTCAATCTTAGGACCAAAAATAAGCTCTAGTTGGTCATCATTAAGATTGACAGTGTCATTATTCTCTTCTATGTTAAAAGCCTTCAAAATTTGGGATCTATATATATCTTGGGTAGCTAATTCTGTGAGAGGAACATAGATTTTGATTTTGGCAATTTCCTGCTCCAAACTAAAAGGCATATGATTTTTGAAAATGCTTGTTTCAGCCTTATTAACTACCACTTTATCAGCAAAATCAGTTTGTTGATTTCCTCTATTTACATTTGTCAGAATTGTTTTGATAGGAGCACTAGCTGAAGTACTAGCGCTGCTAAAATCTGCACTCTGTTTTTCATTACTTTTAGTGCCTTTTTCTTTGTTTTTATCAGAATTTCCAGCCACTGTTTTGTCTTTCTGTTTTGTAACCTTTAGTTTATTTACAAGGTTTTTTTTTGTAGAACTTTCAAAGCTCTTAGTCTTGGGAGTTTCCTGATTGCTTTTACTCCTAAGGTCATATTATTTTGGGGTTTCTATGATGACATTTTCCATTTCTTAATAATTAAATTCATCTTCTGCTATTTTATCATCTTAGGGTGTGTATAGACCTTGTTTCCTATTGTAATGAACTTCAAAATCATCATTATTTACTCCCAACATGTTTATGTTATCTTCCTCTGTTTGTTCTATCGTTTCTTTAACCTCACTTACATAGTTTTGATGAAAAGGAGGTGTAATCTGCTGATCATCCTCCCTTGGTCTGTTTTGAGGTTGGTTTCTCCTAAAATTCTGATTTTGATTTTGATTTCTGTTGTGAGGAGCTAATTGATTTTGAATTTCTTGGGCTCTCTCCAGTATGCTCATATTTTTCATCATCTCTTCCATCATTCTTTCCATCTTTGAGCTAGATATGGAAGGTGTGGATTCCTCTCTAAAAGACACTTTCTTCTTATTCCTCATTCTTGCCCTTTTCTGCATTAAATTAACTTCCACAACAAGAGCTCCTTTTTTCATATCTTCAAGAGTCAAAGGATCTCTCTCTCTTAGCTAATAGGCCATTTTAGGATCAAATCCTTCAAGAAAATTATTTAAAGTTGAGCCTTGTGGAGGTTTGGGATCTGGGGGAAGTGCATTATACACACTATTAAACCTAGTGCAATAAGCTTGTACACTCTCCCCAGTGTTTCTTTGGAGGTTCTTGTAATAAGAAAGTATTTGGAGAGGGTTTTTCCTGACTTCCCATTTGTTTAAGAATAATTGATGGAAGGCTTGGAGATCATTAATATTGTGAGGGGTTAAGCCTTTAAACCATTTTCTTGCTTCTCCCCCTAAGATTTAAGCAAATAATATAAGTTTGACAGTTTCAACATCAATCTCGTTTCTGTCAAAGTAGACATTCATCTTGTCCACATGTTGTGAAGCAGTAGTAGCACCACTGGCATCATACAAAGGTATCTTGGACTGATAGTCCTGTGGAAGATTGAATAGAGGTAAAGGAAGGACTAGGGGAGCATACCATGTTGCCATGATAGGAGGTTGTGGAAAAAGTGGGGGGTTTACGAGTGGTGGGTTGACAAGAGGGAAAGTGGGTTGGAATGGAGTGGTTTGGACAGTGGATGTATGAAGAACAGATGTGGATGGACCAACAATAGATTGTTGAGCAGATCTAGGATGAGAGAAACCAAAATTATGAATGAAATGTGAATCAAGTGGAGTAGTTTCTCTACTACCAGGATGTTCACTTGTGTCTTGGGATGAAAGTGAAGGTTCTAAATCTACCTGATCTATATCATCAAGTGACCTAGTTCTAAATGGATTCCTTAAGTCAACTTGTGATTGTTGTAGAGCTGCAAGGTTTTCAGGGACAGATTTAGTTCTAACAATTGGTCTGACAATAGTTGAAGATTTGGCATTAGGAGACTTCCTAAGTATTCTTTCAGGGTTATCAACTATCTCAGGAGGATTTGGGTCAGGGAAGGCTCTAGTATGAATCTTTCTAGGAGCCACTATGTTGTGTTTTTCAGACCCAACTAACCAAGAAAGTTTAACCAGATATGACAATATTTAAGAGGCTAACTGATCTTTTAAACAAGAAAACTTTAATCCTAAAGTCCTCTTAACTGAGTTTATATGATGTTATGATGATAATGGGTTTCCCAGTGGAGTCTTAAGGTCTGTTTAGGATTGTGGAGTCACCAGGTGGAAATTTTTAGCTCTTTTGGAGGTAAAAGGTTTTTATGGTCCACCGCCATGTTTATTTGAATACCAATCTGAAATATTTTTGGGTTTTCTGAGTTATTTCAGTCCTATGGGTTCTAAGAGTGTCCTAAATTTGTTTCAACACTTAGCTACGGTGATGAGACAAAGAAATTTTACTCTTATGGCTAAGCTAGCTGATTCTTTCAAGGTTTGATAAGCTCTTATGAGAATCCTAAGGTTTACTTAGTTTGTCACTGACTCAAATAAGTTTTATCATGATTACCATTTGCTTTGGTAGTGCTTGAAGAGGGCTACTTGTACTCAAGGGGTTTTTTGATGCCTTAAGGGTGTCTGAAATGAAATTTTACTCAGAGTCCCCACTGAAGTCGCCAGAAATGTTGTCTCCTCGTAATTTTAGTAGATTGGCAAGACTAAAGCTGCAGGGAGGACATTTGAACCACTTTGGGATTCTAGGATCTAGCCCTCCCGAATCTAGAGAGGGATCTCTCTATAAGTGCAAAGATTGGTTTATCTTTAAGGCTTTTGAAATGATATTAGGCTAGTCATGAAGAACAAGATTTTTTTTTGTTTTGGTTGGGCAAAGATATGTGAAGGTGAAGGAAGTCTAAATGAAGGGTGAAGGTGAATGCAAGTTGAGGAATAATTCAGCTAATAAGATAGGCTAGGAGTAGCTTCAATCCATTGGGCTATGGAGTCATAATAGGATTTAATTGAAACAGCAAGGTTCAAGAGTGGTCCATGGGGCAAGTCATCTATGTCTAAGGATCTATTTAAGTTTATTTTATGGAATGATAACAATAAGAAATGAAGATCAAACAAATGAAGAACAAAGAACAACCTAAGATCAAGTAAGTACTTTGAAACTATCTTTCTTTTGGCATGCACTTGAGAAAAACATAAAAGTAATCTAAGATCAGGTAAGTACTTTGAAACTAGCCTGCTTTTGATGCACTTTCAATAGAAAACATTTAAAACACAACAAGAATAGCTTAAGATCAAGTAAGGACTTTGAACCTATCCTAATTTCAGCATATTCAAAGCGAAACTTTTCAAAGCAACTGTTGGAGAAGAGACTAGAGGACAAGGCTAACCATAGACTTCCCTAGTTCGTCTTTAATTAGCAAACTTTTCAAGACAACACTTTAAGATAACAAATAATAGTCTAAGATCAAGTAAGGACTTTGAACCTAGCCTGCTTTCAACGTACTCTTAGGGAAACTTTCAGACAAACTTTGAAGGAGAAACCAGAGGACAGGGCTAACCATAGACTTCCCTGGTTCAACTCTACTTAGCATAAACTGAAAATAACATTCAAAAACAATGTTTGAAGTTCAGATAGTAAGACGTGGGAACACCATCATTCCTTAATTGCTTGGACTGTATTACATCATTCTCAAATACACAATTTTGGAGGAAAACATAAAGATAAATCTTATCAGTGAGAGTAGGGTACTTGTAAAAGTAAATCCTAGCTCTATATTTGTTGTTCTTTATCAGAGAAAGTGGACAGAATGGAAACAAAAAGAAAATAACAATTTACAATAAGAAACACATCACCGTTGACATAGACCAGGATCCCATAAATCAGCTTGTATTTGATGTTCAAACCAGTTACAATCATCAAGTCCAGTGGTTCTCTATAGCTTCAAACTTCTCATCTCAACTTAGGTATCTTCAATTACAAATAGAGCTTACAGCAGCTTCAGGAGACTATTTACATGCATCAGATATTCAGTGACCAACCTTTTTCTCATCTTCTACAGAAGTATTTATAGAAGAAATGAGGAGGTGGGATGAGAGAAAAGATCTCTAGGCTCAATTAATACAGTTTAATGATTCTCGGCCTTTGAGGGGCTCAATGGAGAAGCTTTCTGATATTTCCTCTGTATTAATTGATTTTCATTAAGTATTAAGCTTGCTGGGAGAGTTTGTTGACTTTAAGGCTCTTTCTTATCTTTGTAATAACTCTATTGACATTTTACAATAAGTTCCTTTGGTTGAATTAATTGTTCAGCTGTCTTTAGGCAAAATATCACTGACTAAGGCAATAACTAGGCCTTCTTTGATTGCTTTGAGGCTACAGGTGTCTTTTGGTAGCAGGTGAGGATTCAATTAGCCTCTGATGTGGCAGTGGAGGCTTCTCGTACTGATAGATCTGATTGTTATTTCCGAAAACACTGTTAATTTTCTTTATTCCTATGTTATAGGCTTAATTAGGCCTAATCCTTGTCTTTTGGTCTTCATATTGTCTTCAATTGAGTGGATTATGCTTTTAGATAGTGGAATTTAGGCTGCAATCCCTCAAAACAGTGTTTAAAATTAATAAACATTGATTTATGCTTTAATTTTATCCCTGGATACTAATACTCTTTATCGGATCAAGGTTTACTGTGTTTTGTTTGTTGCACATGCATATAGGGGTTTTATAGTGTTATCAGTGCTCATGAGGCATAGATAAATCACGATGTGAAACCCTGCAGAATGATCCTCATTATGAATAGTGGCCTGAGGGATCATCATCCTCGGCCTTTGGTTTTCTTTTAAAACAGTAGAGAACCCTTTTAAAACCTGCACAAACAAAGAAAAATTAAGAAAATCCTGCGGGGATAGGTTTAAACTGCTTCAGAGGTTTAGGTTAGATCATGACCGTTGGATGAAAGCCACCAACGGCGAGGATTGCTCGTTGGGGTCAGATGGGGAGGCGGTTGGATAAACGGTGGTTGGATTAAGTCCAGGTCCTTGATCTGTAAAGATCAACGGTCGAGATCAATTGGGGGATTTTATAATGCAGAGGAGGTAAAACAGAGGAAAATGTAATGAAAAAGGGGGAAAAATCCTTGGCGGAAGGGAAATGGGGTTAAATGAAAGTTGGGGTTTCAGAACGATTCTGGGCCATTGGATTGATTTAGCCAACAGAGATCAACGACGGAGATTTGTTGATGAAGTCCTTTGGAAGAATGGTGGAGGGCGATGGTCTAAATGGCGAGATTAAATTGAGACCGTTAGATCTCAGAGATCAATGGCGAAGATTAAAAATAAGAAAATGTAATGCAAATGGGAAAAGTGGTTTCGGCTATAAAAACCACTGGTGTCACACTGCTTAGAGGCGGTTTTCAAAATTTCTCAAAAAAAACGCAATATGGGTCCCTGGCCGACACGTGTCCTTTAGAAACTGCCCATATCATGTAATTTTTAGGAATTATCGTTCAGGCTTAAAATCACGTGATATGGAGTCTTAGCCATCGGATCAAAGGCAGAGAGATCCGACGGTGAAGATGAGAGCGCGATAAGACAAGTTGCGCGGACGGAAGTAGGTGGGCGAGGTCAAGGCGGTTTTGATCTAGATCGTCGGATCTCAAGAATGGATGGTCAAGATTCATTGATGGGGGAGGTAGGTCCCAAAGGAGTTGGGCCTACCGGGTCACATCTGGACCGTTAGATCTTCAGAATGAATGGCTCAGATTTAATATTAGGGTAAATGAAACGGAATATGAGGCAGGGGTCGGGCAGAGATCAGGTAATTGTGGACCGTTGATCTGCAGAGATCAACAGTGGATCTTCACCGAATGATTTACACAGCGGGGTTTATGAAATAACAAAGGGATTCGGGTTTAATCTAGACCGTTAGATTTATGAAACGGATAGCTCAGATCTGATCGCAAGCTCACCAATCGGCAGAGGAGAGAGGAAGGCACACAACAAAACTTGCGATGTGATTACGTGCAGACCGTTAGATTTTAGAGGGATCAACGGTCAGGATGAATTGACGGTTTTTAATGTTGGAGGACCATGGCGGAGGGCAATTAATTTGGGTCATCGGTTCTTATAGATTCGACGGTCCAAATTGAATCGTAGGTTTTCAGTCGGAGAAGGGAAAGGGGAAACACCTTGAAGAAATGTTGCGATGCGATTTGAGTAAGAGTCATCGATCTCAAAACTAGATCGACGGTCAGGAATTAACTGCGAAGGTCAAAGGCGGAAGGGCAGGCTTTGAAACGGAGCGATTGACCGTCAAATATGAGCATGGTGAAGAAGATCAACGGTAGAGAAACAATCGAGAAGATCGCATTAGAAGAGGGAAAATAACAAAGAAAACAGGGTAAACTGAATATTTGCGATGCGATTTAACGATGTTCATCAGATCATGGAGTAGGTCAATGGTCCAGATTTGTTTTTAAAACACATTTCCGAGTCTTACTTAAACATAATGAAAGTGGGGTTTTTAGAAAATACAAAGGGGGAAAAGGTTCGGAAAAGGATTTTTATTATGTTTTAGCGCCCGATTGCGGGCTCTGGGTTACGTGAAGAAAAGCGAAAGGATCGAGGGTTTACAAAAGGAAAGGGCTAATCGGAATCGGAGAAAAAGGAAGGAACCAACAAATGGTTATTCGTTTATTTGCGATGCGATTGGCGGATGATTGTTGATCTATTCAGATCGACAGTTGATATTTATTAAAACTTTGAACTATTGGATTCATGAAATATCAAAGGAAAAGTCGGGTTTTATGAAATATAAAGGAGAAACAAGATTCGGACGGGGGTTTAAAGACTTTTAGCGCTCGGTTGCGGGGCTTATGGTCCTATGAGAGGTGGGGGTTATAGAAGTTAAGCCCTCGGGGGTTAAAATTCTATGTAATGAAATATAAGTGTTCTTTAGGCTAAAAACAGAGTTTTTAAGCCAATTGGAGGGTTCCGATAGGGGAATGAAGGCTTTTTAAACCAAATGGTAGGAGACCAAATGATTTTAAAAGGGTGTTGAAGTGATTTTGAAGGTTAAAGTGAGGAAAATGGAGGGTTTTTATGGGTGAAAGGAGGGGAAAAATGAAGGGAAAAATGGGTTCTTTGAGCAGTCTTTCTTCTTACAAACAATAGATTTTTCAGGATTATGAGGGAAACAGTAGTGAAGATTAACTCAAGGATAATTTATCTTCATAAGACTTTAGGAACTAACAATTTGGCCAAAAAATTGTTTCTTGAAGGCTTAAAAATGATTTTAGCCACCGTTTGATATGACAAATTTTTATAGGTGGCTAACACTCTGAACATTTTCATGTTTGATTGTTTCTTTTATAAATATTTAAGAATCTTCATTTTTCAGAATTTCCACTCCAGTTAATTCTCGGAGAGATGCATTCCGTCCTTAGCTACTTAGCAAGTAGAGACCTTAAGTTCTTGTCATGGTTGTCCACAAATTTCTGCTATTGTTTGCATGGCTTCAGTTTATGATTACTTTGAATATTATGTATTTGTAAATTAATTCTTTCTATTGGTTACCATGTAGGTGTCCTCCCTAATCCGTCTGGTTTAATCCACCAATTCCTTATAGTTTCTCTACTAGCTCCACTAATGGATTCCCACCCCTTTCAGGTATTTATACTCGCTTCGCCCAAAGAAACTTCATTCTGGCTTTTCTCACATGAGACGATAGCATTCTTTTCGGGCCTGGATGGCTTATCCCATCCCTCATCATTTCTCAAGGGTTTTGAATTTCTACTGTAACAGGTTTTAACAAATAGTTTTATCCAAAGAAAGCACGATAGTACAAGACCTCAAATATACGGGGAAATATTTTCCTCTCAGGCTTTTATCAGTTTAATCTGACATTTTGTATAAGTTTAATTAAACAGTCCTCCTTTAGCAGAGTTCCTGCAATGGAATTTACTAAATGTTTTTAGCTTCTTTCCTATGTATTATATTCTTGGATTACTATTTGATTATAAAGAGTTGGTTGGTGATATCCTATCACTACTATGTATATAGAGCTTTCATAGATGTTTAAACATGTATTTACTTTACTTTCTTCTCGCATTATATATATTAATCATTGAATGAATGACATCATTGGTCGATTTTGTTAGCCTCTCTCACAAAAAAATAATAAATCCAAACATAAATTAATTAATTAAATATTCCAAGTTAGGAATATGTGCCTAACTCTTCGGTTGTTCCTCAAATATTGGAGTTTGTTTAGTAACTCCTATCTTGGTAGGTGTTTGGTGAGAAATTATCTCAACCAAAGGAGTCTAAGATAGCACAGACTATTTTAAGACATTGTCTCTCATTTATTTAAATTGCAACACTAAATTCTTTTAATAAGTGAGAATGATGAGAATACCATGAGGCTGAAGCCTCTTTTCTGCCATTACTTTGTGTTTGTTTTTGTATGTGTGTTTTCTGTAATTTTTCTGAGTTAATTCATTTTCTACATGTGGTATCAGAGCGGGGAGATGAGTTATGTGGCGAGATGAATCTGCAATTTATTCATGAATATTTCTTCTATATATGAGTGTATGAGTGCAGGAGATTGAAAAACGTTGTGGCTATGTTTGCAAGAGGCATTTGGATACCATGTGTGATAATGGTGAGATAGAAGTTGTAAAGTCCTAATTATTGTATACAGTTGTTACTGCGTATAACCGAAGGCGATCTTGGAAATGAGGGACCACAGTTGATCGATTCTCTACGTGCAAACCCAAGACAAAAACTAAAGGCGGATTTTAAAGGTAGTATGAATCTCTATTATTGTTGTTATACTAAAATACCGAGCTATGTATTGAAAAGACACGTAGGTTTGATGCGCTGTGCATTTGATGCTGTTTGAGAAGACACACAAGTTTGATGCATTATGAATGTGATGCATTACGTGCCATGATACAATTGACTGTGTTACATGCCACCTATTGGAAAATACGCAGGTCGATTTCGTTGTGAGTGATAGATGCATGGTTGTGTTTGCAATAAACATTGAAATGATATGCTGAAGGTCGAATGATATTGCAGGTTGAGTGACATTGCCGAGGTGGAATAAAATATGGCTTAAATGGTTTTAAGATGTAGTTCCCACCATAGATAGTGATTACAAGATCCTTTGTCAACGTTTGTATGTATATGGTATGAATCGAATTGTGTTTCATTATATATGGTGTAGTCTAAGATTTAATTGCAGAAGTATTACATACGTTCGAATTGAGATCGACTCCAATGCGGAAGTGCACTGTCACTGCAACTTTGAATGTTCATGCCACAGCGACCATGCCTTGGGCTTTACGCATGGTAGGCGTTGCATTATATGTGGTGAGGTCAAAGATATAAATTTCATTTGCATTACAACTTGTATGGTCTGATATACATCTGCTTTCCATCCAATTAATGATATCGCTTACAATCTCTTCCCTTTCTGACTCAAATAACAGATCATGCAGAAAGCCTTCATAAATCTTGATTTCTTTATATTTTGAAGCCGCTTCATTGAACAATGACTGAGATGCACATGAGTCTGTAAATTTTTTGTTTTTCACTACTTCTTTGATGTCAACTACCGACTGGCGAATTTGTTGATGCACACTGGCTATTGAAGATGCCCACTAGTTGCTTTTGCTAGTTTTGTCGAGACTTTCTATTTGACAACCATCATTAATTTCATGGACATTTTGCTTTTCCTGTGTTGAAAATTGTTCACTGTAAGGGGGAGTACATCAGTGTAACGATGGTTGTATTAGGAAAAGTAATAATATAGAATCTGCATTCAAATTGCTTTCTTTCTTTTCTTGTTTACTTAAAAATGAAATGGTTATTTATGCATATGGTCTTATACACATTTATTCGCACTGTCTTGCTGTGTATAAATCCTCACTAAGAGTTCTTTTTCCGATTCTCTGTAGTGTTTATTCTTCTGTTCAAATTATTTATGAGATAATCATTCTTTTTAGCAGTGTCCGGACCACCTTTCGGCTCTGTCCGTCAATAAATAATTTCTTGAGAGGAGACTAGACCTGGAATTGGTTTTTTTACCCGAACCCTCATCTGACAGCCTGCTCATTTCTTCTTAAAAGAAAATAAAGGGTCATAAGAGAATTCCTTACAGTTTGTACATGTGCGTTCATTTATTATTATTTTTTGAAACCCTAGCATAAACTACTATTTTACTGTCCTTTTTCCTAGAAGAAAAAAAAAATTCCATCCAAATCTCTCATTCCAGATTTGTCATTCTGCCTTAATCATTTTCATTTATCACACACAAAAACTGATATTTACTTTCATAAATAATCATTCTTTCATAACAGTCGCACTAGAGAAATATTTGCAGAATAAAAACCCATTGAAGAGTAATTTCAACGGTAATTTCTGAACCATTAGTTTAAGTACGGATTAACATTCATTACTATATAACCCAGCATGAAATCCTAAGTTTTAAATTGCAGAATGAGCAGATACCTTCAAAATAGAAATCTCTTATATACGTATCTGGAATTTCGAAATTATTAGCTGTGGTCCTCCCAACCTTCAAGTGAGGCTATTACATCCTCCACTTGCCCCTGTGCTCCGCATAAAAAGGTATAGGTTCATAATAGTTTATTCTGTTGTGACCTTAGGACTCCAAGTCCAGTCAATAGCATAAAAACTTTAGGAATCATTGAGTGTTTTTCCACTGGTCTCTACCAGCTTAGGAAATCCTCACTCCTTCCTTAGACTATGAACAGAACCCCTAATTATCACTGAGATTAGTCGTTATCTAACCACCTTTCAGTTCTTGGAAACATTTACCAACAACCTTTCTAATTTTTACTTTCCATAACCAATTTTTATTATTCATAATTTAAAATATTAATTGTCTTAGTCTTTTCATTCAACAAATATTAAAAGTCATTTAACTAGTTAATCAACTAGTTAACAATAAATACAACTGTCACAATACCATGGGTTGTATTTATAGTTTATCATTATTTTATTTTATTACTTTTATTTTTTATTGTATTTTGACCTAGTTAAAATGTTCATTACATTATGTCAATATTTTTATTTAATTTACTTTTATTTTTAATTTGTGTAATTTGACATAATCAAAATGTTAAACATGACATTACAACCTTTCTATCATCACCAAAACCTAAATTCAATCTAACTTATTAAAAATAAAAAAAACTAACATTATAAAAAACATATATAATTTTTTTTACTTGATCTGATGGCCTAAAACATTTCAATCGTCTAACATTTGATCTAATGGCTCAAACATGGACACAATGGAAGCTAGGGGAGTTGTTTTCAAATAATGACGCCTTATGGCGTAAATATTACTACTAGAAATTGCACCATATGTTGCAAAAGAAATGCCATAAGGAAATAGCATAGGAAAGAGTAGCCTAGAAGAAATAAGTTGTTGCAGAGAAGAAGCCATCGTGAAGGAACGAAAGAAAAACTTTTCTTACATGGAAGCAGGTCGTGGAGGTTTCAAATATATTGATTATAAGAGTTATCAACCAAAATTTGTTATAGATATTGAAATAGGCAATTGTGGGTGAAAACATATATGTAAACCAACATAATGAAATGAGTTGTTGTGAAGAAGGAGCCATCGTGAAGGAATGAAAGGCAAATTTTGCTTCCATGGAAGTAGGTCGTGGAGGTTTCAAAGATATTGATTATAAGAGTTAAATTTTGTTATAGATATTGAAATAGGCAATTGTTGGTGAAAACATATATGTAAACCAACATAATTTGTTCACATATATAAAAAAAATTGTTATAGATATTAAATAGGAAATTGGGGTGAAAATCTTTTGGTGATTAATAATTCTGTGAAACAAGCATGAAATCAACATGTAACTCAAATAAGATATTTTAAATACATTCAAGTACAATCTATCTAGCATAGATGTAAATACAGAGAATTTTTATTAACATAAATAGATTTTACTCCAAGTTCATCTACATATCCGAGCGCCAATTGTATTTTTAAGATATATTGATGCAGGAGCATCAAGGGCATTTTTTATTTGTAAATATGTTAGAAAAGGGGGTGTGACAATTTTTAAATATTTTATTAATTAATTTGTTATTTTAAATAAAATAGGAGAAAGTGAGGATTTTGTAAATATCCTTTTATTAATTAAAAGGATATGAGAGAATTTGGTTAGTTAAGGATATAAAGGGATAAGATTCTAGATAATAGGATTTGTTGAGATATTTTAGTGGTATTGAGATATTAAGGGGATTGAGCATTTAATTAGATCATTTTCAAATTTGTATAAATTCATCAAGCCTCAAAGGCATAGTGGGGGATAGAGAGTGTGAGTGAGTGTGAGAAGTGAGCAAGGGTTCTCCTTGGAAGCCTTCGGGCAGTTTGTAGAGGGCCTAAATGTTGAATATCCAGCCAAAGAACAAGAGTTGTAAGTCATTGTTTTGTTTCAGATTATATATTGATTGAATTATGCACATGTGAATTGGATGATTGATAAATTAGTTTTGATCTTCATTGGACCGATGCTATTAAAGTTGTTGGAATTGTTCCCATATTTAAAGAGCTCATAACTTGCTGTATCGATTATTGAATGATCGACTTCATAGAAGGAAAATTAAAAATCGTTGGAATGAATTTGCTGATACAAGGGTATATAATTTGCTGTATCGATCACTGGAGTGATCGATCTCATATAAGAAAATTCAATCGAATTTCATATTATGAAATTGAAGTGGTAGATGACATTGATTGATTGGCATTACAGGGATTGAAGTTAAGAAAGTGCATTGAGTACATATCTGAGGAAGTAAATGAGTCTGCGCAAATAACAAATTCATCCATAAATGAATAGCAGTACACAAGGAGCGACGGAGAATTAATGATTTAATTTTCTGGAATGCATAGGTTAGATGCGTTACTGTAACACCGTGGCATACAAAAATCTGTTATAATTATCAAATACTATGCAGCTACAGGAGAACAGCAAGTTCTGGAATTTAGATCGCGTCCATAAGTGATTAAGGAATGCGGATCAAGGAGGAAGTAGCAGTCCAATTAAATGAAGGTAATGTACAGAGTTTGGTTTAAAACTTTATCTATTTTGATAACAGTGAAATGATATGCCATAGGTGCGGTCCAGCAATTGAAGGTTTGAAATGAAACGATGGAAGTCAAAGCACAGAAATCAAATGCGTACTTTCCAAAGGAGAAATCGATGGCATAAAACGATTTTGATGTGTGAAATCAAAGGCAAAATTGTGTAATAAATAGTCGTGGAATGGAATCCACTCATGATCAAAGGCGCAGAGATACATGTAAGTGAAATAACGTTTGATTGAATTAAATAGATACGTATTGGTTCAACACGCTATTAACGTGGATGCTGAATGCAGAAACGATGAAGTTCCCACACCATTTAGTGAGAATAATAAAAGTGCAAAGAGTCAGAGTTTGTGTGCGTGTTTGAAGAACGAATCAGGTTCTTGATCAAAGCAGCCTTGTAAAGCTGAAGAGAGAATGCATTCAGAAATTATAATTTGCCAGATTACTAAAGGTGGAGGCACAATGATTATCCTTTGTGGAAATGACAGGTATGAAATTGGGATTAAATTGCTATCAAAATCTTTTATGGAGAGTGCTGTCATGCGCTTGGTGAAAGGCGCACATATAGGTTTGCAAATCTGAATCCAAACAGTGGTATAATTTTCCAATTGAGTTTAAGATCATGTACAGAGATATAAGTTGTTAAAGGCACACTCTTTAATAAAATTCAAGTCATATATGAATGATGTTTATTTGGTTGGATATATATGAGCACTCAAATGGTTGAGTCATTGGGTTGAATTAAAAGTTTGGGAATTTGGGTTGAATCCAAGTCGGGTTGATTAGAATGAAATTGTGAGTTATGATATGTTGAAAAGTTTCAGCATGCAAATGGTATAGTTGTGAATTTGGCAGGAATTTAAAAGAGGAAGCTTCTACATGAAGTTTCTAATTTTGGATTGAAAAGTTGAGATTGCCAGATTTGAGTTTTATTGGGGCAATAGTTGAGATGCATTCTTATATGCATGGATAATGAAGATCCTGGGTATTGCAGGCCCTGCTTGCATCATTTTTGGTCTCAGAGCCGGAATGCTCTGTTGAAATGTTTATTTTCTGAATGATGACAAGAAGGTTTTGTTGAACTGAAATGTGTTTTTGAATGTGTGTTGAATGACTAAAAGGAAGATCAGATTTTTAAATCTGATATGCAAGCTACACAATTGCAGCGAACATGATTGCAGAAGTGAAAGGGGACAAGATCATGCAAGATATTACAGGTGAGATGATTTTCTGAATTGAAATTTGTGATTGAAGTTTATGGTTGCAGAGAAGATGGCAGTGAACCTGACATTCAGTTAAAGGCTGGATAAGGAGGACAATTGCAGTGTCCTGAAGAAGAAGGTGAGTTGAAGAAAGAGATAGCCTAGAGAGTGAGCAGAGGAGAGTGCTCAAAGGGTTCCAGAGGCAGTGAACCAAGTACTTACCAAAAGACTGAGTGAGGAGAGCTTGGTGAGGTAAGGGGCAGCAAGGGAGATTACTGTCGAAGAGGCTAGTGCAACTCGTGATGAGTGAGAAAATCATGGAGAAGATGATCATGGAGGATCAGAGAAGAGGTTTAGAGGAATGCCACAGAGGTAAGATGACTGATGAAGTCAGAGAAAGAGAGATTGCAGTAATGAAAGTGCAATTGCAGGTACTAGAAGAATGGCTGCAAGAGCAGGAAGATCAAAATAGAAAATGGATCTTTCCACTGAAGGGAAAGAGAGTGATTTGGCGACAATTGCAGGTAAAGTTGAGGCAAATTGTGATTGCCTTATTGAAAAGGGAACTTAGAGTTCTTGAACCAGAGTTGGAATTTGAAGGTTCCACATGCAAATTTGTTCAGAGGGGAGTACTTGAGGAAGCAGTCAAGACTGAAAAGTCTTGTGGTTTTAAAACTAATGAGTTGTGTATGTTTGCAGGTACAGTACAGGGAGATGAGGAAGCTTTAGAGTTTGTTCAAGAAGGGTTGAATCTGAAGACTGTTCATATCGATGCTGAGATAGCAAGATCTCAAAAGGGAATGAAGACAGAGGAAGCAGAAAATGATGCTTTTGCTGTTACGGTACAAGAGAAAATTCTTGTGAATGCTGAAGAAGAGAAGCAGTCTGAAGCGCAGATAAGGGAAGTAACAGCTGATACTGTTGAACATTTTATGCAAACTGAAAGTTTATGTATGAATGCAGGTGATGATGATATGCTTCAGCAATGCTACAGAGAAATTGCATTGTTGGAATCACTACTACATTTGGCAGAAATTCCAACACCTGTTTCCGACGCTTTTGACCAAATGTCGGAAATTTTCCCAAATTTTTTCCATCTCGCCCGAAACCGTCGCTATACCAACGTCTATAGAAAAGTGTCGCAATACCGACACTTAAACAAGTGTCGCAATTGCGACGTTTAAAGGAAGACGTCCCAATTGCGACACCATGGCCCAAAGCATCGCTATTAAGACGACTCTAAACATCGCAACTGCGACACAATGTCTAGGTGTTGCCATTGCGACGTTTGGAGGCACCGTCCTAATAGCGATGCCTTTTCCGCCGTCGGTATAGCGACAGTTATTTTCGCGCTACATAAAAATACCAAACTTATATGGGCCCTACATAAAAATTCGAAACTTATATGCGCGCTACATAAAAATGTTTTGTATTTGTCGCAATAGCTACGTTTGATATCACGCGCGCATTCGCCCTCTGCTCTTGCAGAACAGCATTTGCCCTCAGCATTCGCGCTCAGCTCTTTCAGAACAGCATTTGCCCTCAGCATTCGCCCTCAGCGTTCGCCCTCAGCTCTTGCAAAATGGTAAGTTCTTACTGCAGGCCCTTCCTCCTATAGTAGGGTTGACTCTATTTGGGTTATTTTGGTCAATTCCATTAGATTGTGTTAGGCTGTAGGGTTCTTTGTAGATGTCAAGAGTCAAGATTCAATACCCTCTATTATCTTCATCACCCAATACAAGATTTAAATTTTTCCCAAAGAAACGCTTATTAATTTGGCAGCCATTATTTCTCCCTGCTTTAAAAAACCTACATTTAAATGAAAACAAGCATTGCATTTCAACTACAAAAATCTATTAGTGTTCAAATGTACATGTGTGCTACATTAACGTCTGATATCACGCGCGCATTCACCCTCCGCTCTTGCAGAACACCATTCACCCTCAGCATTCGCCCTCAGCTCTTGCAGAACAGCATTCGCCTTCAGCATTCGCCCTGAGCTCTTGCAGAACAGCATTCGCCCTCAGCATTCGCCCTGAGCTCTTGCAGAACAGCATTCGCCCTGGATTCGCCCTCAGCTCTGGAGAACGGCATTAAAGCACACGTGCTTCCCCTCGGCTCTTGCGGAACAGCCTTTGCCCTCACAACGTTCGCCCTCGGCGTTCGCCTCGGCTCTTGCGGAGACAACATTCGCCCTCGGTGTTCGCCCTCAGCTCTTGCAGAACAACATTCGCCCTCGGCTCTTGCAAAATGGTAAGTTCTTACTGCAGGCCCTTCCTCCTATAGTAGGGTTGACTCTATTTGGGTTTTTTTGGTCAATTCCATTGGATTGTGTTAGGCTGTAGGGTTCTCTCCAGATGTCAAGAATCAAGATTCAATACCCTCTATTATCTTCATCACCCGATACAAGATTTAAATTTTTCCCAAAGAAACGCTTATTAATTTGGCAGCCATTATTTCTCCCTGCTTTAAAAACCCTACATTTAAATGAAAACAAGCATTGCATTTCAACTACATAAATCTATTAGTGTTCAAATGTACATGTGTGCATCACTTGTGTAGGGTATTCCTTTTCCACTTTCACATTATCCAAGAATGTGTGCAGTATAGTTCATATTTTTTGTGATTTAGATTATCTTGAAAAAGGAAAGGTAAATTATTTCCCATGGAAAAAGAAGGTTTTCCTTTTTTATAGGTTGTTTGGACTTACGTGGAAAAATTTATGGTATGCCTTTCATATTATGTAGTTTAAATTTGAATTAACAGATTATTCTACATGAAAATATAATTACCTATGTGATGTCCTTCATCACTAATTAAAATTTTAGGGTTTCAATTTCCTAGACTCTAACTCATCTGATGCTAAATTCTAGGTTCTCATTGGTGGATCACTCTTCCATTGATTTCCTTTCCCTCTGGATCTTGTCATACTTTAAAATTCATCGATGATACATATATTATTTCAGGTATCCCAAAAGGCTTTATAGTAGAACATATTGTGAAGTTTTTTTGACACTTGAGGATTCTTTTTAGAACTGCAACGTGGTCTATGCTATCGAGTTATATATCAAGAAACTTGTCCTTAATAACCACACTATGAAGTAGTTTCAACCAGTTTGAACTTGTTGGGACATAGCATATGAAGTTGTGTGATGAGTCCATATCACAGGTCTATTATGGTGAAAAAAGTGAAGACACGTAATGATAGTTATTATGTTAACATTACTAGAAACATTTTCGAAATTATCCATGTTATCAAGATGTCAAAATTCCAGGCATTAGGTGTCGATACTCGTAGCTAATAGATAATAATAATAATATAAAAAAATCAAAACTTTATTCTTGAAATATGATTGTTACACATTGGTAACCTAGTTCATGAGTTACTATCACCCAAATATTGCAAAACAAACTTAAAATATAAATTAAACCAACATGAGAATCCAACTAAGGGTTTCTCGACAAAATCATGCCATAACATGGCATTTTGAAACCCAAATTTGAATCCATCATAAGTAATACAATGCAAACTCAAATGGATTTTCAATGCATGTTTGCATGCTACACTTATTCTCTGTCTATATATCATTTTTTAAATGGAACCATTAGTCAAGCCCACAGTCCTTTTTATGTGAAAAATTTCAGCTCTATTTGAGCTCTTTTTTGCTCCACCACCTCCATAAACCGGTGTTACACGGGGTCTC